>CAOKZL010000145.1:600000-1013368 GCA_948472985.1 Iguana delicatissima | reverse complement strand
GGCCCTTTGACTCGCAGATGTTGTGGAGGACCACGCAGGCGGATATAACGGGAAGGTAGTTCTTCTCGGACACGGTTAGGGGAGCTGAGAGGCAGCCCCACCGTGCCTTGAGCCTTCCAAAGGCCCGCTCCACCACGTTCCGACAGCGGTTGAAAACGCTGTTGTAAGCCAACTTCCTTGGGTCCATGGCCCCTCCGTATGGCTTCATCAACCACCTTGACAGGGGGTACGCTGCATCTCCGAGGATGACTGGACCAATGGAAACGCCATTTATGGTGATGGTAGGGTTCCCAGGAACATACCGTCCAGCCTCCATGGCGTGCCACAAGGAGGAGTGACGGAAAACAAACGCGTCATGCGTTCTGCCCGTAAAGCCAAGGACAATATCCAAAAGCGTCCTTCATGGTCCACCATCCCCTGCAGGAGAATGGAGAAGGAGCTCTTGCGGTTTACGAACTCTTCCCCTCTTCCTTTTGGTGGCCGCACAGGAATGTGTGTACCATCAACCGCGCCGATGCATTGGGGAAATCCCATGCGATGGAATCCATCCATGACCTGCAATGGGTGGCAACACAAAAAACAAACATTACTCCTTTCATGGCCAGTGCAGGGATAGCAGCGGGACCGGTCTGGGCTGAGATGGCGTCACCGGGAGACGTCGGGGCGCGGGGGAAGGACGGGAGGGGAGAGAGGGCGGGAGGGGGAAGGGTGGATGGAGGTGGGGAGGGGGGACGGAGGGCCGCGGATGGCCGCGCGCGTGGCGTGGCCAGTGCAGGGATGGTGGCCGGAACGGTCTGGGCTGAGATAGCGTCACCGGGAGACGTCGGGGCGCGGGGAAGGACGGGAGGGGAGAGAGGGCGGGAGGGGGAAGGGTGGATGGAGGTGGGGAGGGGGGACGGAGGGCCGCGGATGGCCGCGCGCGTGGCGTGGCCAGTGCAGGGATGGTGGCCGGAACGGTCTGGGCTGAGATAGCGTCACCGGGAGACGTCGGGGCGCGGGGGAAGGACGGGAGGGAGAGAGGGCGGGAGGGGGAAGGGTGGATGGAGGTGGGGAGGGGGGACGGAGGGCCGCGGATGGCCGCGCGCGTGGCGTGGCCAGTGCAGGGATGGTGGCCGGAACGGTCTGGGCTGAGATAGCGTCACCGGGAGACGTCGGGGTGCCGGGGAAGGACGGAAGGGAGAGAGGGCGGATGGATGTAGAGTACTCACTCTGCGATAGTCTCCAAGGGAAACGGTGGACGACAGGAGGACCTGCTCTATCGCCAGACACACCTCAATGACAATCACAGCGACTGTGGAGATCCCCAAGCCGAAGGTGTTCGCCGTTTTGCGATATATAAGCGGCGTTGACAACCACCACACGGTAATCGCCACTCTCTCCTCCACAGATATGGGTTGACGCATTTCTGTGGCTTTCCTCTCAAGTGTGGGACGCAGACGGTCGGCGATCTCGAAGAGGGTGGCTTTCGTCATGCGAAAGTGGTAGAGCCACTGGTCATCGTCCCACTTAGCAAGCACCTCCTCAGCCCACCATGTCCTCCGCATCCTCTCCCTGACCCACCACCTTCTGGGGCGTGGGAGACGCGCGAGTGTCCTCTCAGAAGGGGCGCATAGAAAACGTCCTCCTCCTCATGGTCGCGATGGAACCTGGACCTCCTCGCTCATCTCTGGCCCATTGTTCTTGCATGGTGGCCACCACTACACCCAGGACCGCGACAAAGGGCCCCAGGAACCTGACCAGGTCATCAAGAACCTCGCCCTCCATCGCAAAGCCACGAACAAGCCAGAAAATCGGCGAAGCAGGAAGCACAACGACCGGCACCAACCAACGCACTAGCCAGAGGTGGGGGATGGCGGCGAAAGGCGGGAGGCGTTGGGGGAGGACCTTGCATACGTACGTGCGCGCATGCGCGGGTACGTACCGACACGCAACGCGCCATTTCTTCAAATCGAAATCAGCCTATCACAGCCATAGTGGGCGAGGTTATGTTAATAGCGGGGGTGTTCAGGACGGCAACGTGTGGATCTCTGAAACCGCGTAAGCCGGATCAAACATAAGACGTATGAATGGAGAGCGCGCATTAGCGCGGATACAAAAAAACCCGGTAAAAACCGGCCGACAGTCACTACGCGAATTCCTCTTCTCGTGTGGAAAGGGCCTGAATGAAAGATGTGTGTGTGAAATGCTTGCAGCATTGCAGTTCTCGTGTCATGCCATGACCGTCTGGGTGGCCAAGTCAGTGCTGGAGTGACTGGAGTGAAAACCCTTTGTGTGTGGGCGCATGAGACCCCTTACTCGTGCGTCAAATCCATTCCTATTGTGTCTTGTCTGGAATTTGGGAGGAAACGGGAGGGAGAAAATCGGCAACTCCTTAGAGTGTACGATAAAAGAATTTCAAAAAGAATTTAAAGGAGGATTCAGTGGAAACTTACTATTGCCATTGTAGTGTAAAGTGTAAAGAGAAAAAAAATGGTTTGTTTCCTCTCTCAGTGTTCGAAGCCATTTCCTGAAGCCCCTCCTTCTTGGGCTCTCTGTTGTTTTAAGCCAGAGAAGTTAACTCAGCCAGAGGCTGAGAAATGGCAGAAATAAAAGTCAGTGCAAAAGAAAAACCTCAGGATAGTGAGGAAGCAATGCAGAGTCTTATTGTTTTCTCTTAGGTGTAAAGAAAAAGCCTGATTTTGCAATTCAGGCAGGGGGAATTTTGAGGTTGGATCCAAAGGGGCTTCAGAGAGCCATTACTATGTTAATGTTACAATTAACTGGAAAGGGATCCTTTTGTTCCATGCCAAGAGGCAGTGGGAGCAACTCTCGGCATGACAGGAAATAAGGGGTTTTTCTAGGATCAAGTCTGACCCCCATGATGGAGATTTAATGGGCCGGCAGACAGAGGTTTTGGAATAGCAGAAATAAAGTTATAGAGAGTTAATGGAAAAAGAAAATAATAAGCCCTTAAGGTGTTGCATGGAGACGTGCCAGGAGTTGGAAAAGATTCTCCTCTAGGAGAGCTCAGCGCAGAGTCTATTGTTTAAAAAAAAGAAAAGAAAAAAAAAAGAAGAAGCTGCATTTGAAAGGAAAGAGGAAAAAGGAAGGAACTCTGGACACACCAGGAATTCCCCCTTGCCCCTCCTTTTGAAAGAGGAAAGGAAAGGAAAAAAAAACCTGACAGCCCTCTTTGAAAACCCATGCTCAAGGCTCCTTTTAGAATCAACGCAAGGGGGGGACAGGTAGTTTCTCCCCTTTAATGATAGAAGCAAAGTCTGTTTCCTAGTAAATTCTCTCATGCCTTAGAAAAGGGAGAAAGGAGACTTCACTGAATATTTAATGAGCTGTCAGTTTGCAAATTCCCATCCATTCACCATCACTTGAGACTGTGTATGCAGTGGTGGACAAGACTTAGAAGAAATTTGGAAGAGGTTCAACAGTGCCAGCAGCAGAAGTCCAAGTGGCCCCTAACAGAGGCACTGGTGCTGCTACCAGTGAGTTCAGAGTTATCAATACACACCCTTCACCATGTCAGACCTACTAAGTAATAGAACTTTGCTCCAGAATCATGGCCTCACATGTCTCTAACTGGCAGGACTGTCAATAGTTGCTTTTGACCTTGTTCACTACTGAGGAGTGGAGGAGAATAAATCCAACATGAGGAATGGCGAGCCAGCCGGGAGGGCACCAGAGAAGAGGCAGAGTTCCCCTAGCTGATCCAGGGTGGGATCCAAATAATCTTGACCAGATGAATATGCTCACTGATTATCAAGTTGGTGGAAACAGTGATAGAAGGGATGAAGAGAGCTGTTGAGACTCCAAGCAGGCAGGAGGAAGAGGCAAGTGGAGAGAAAGAAGACAGAGGCCTAGATTGGGAAAGTTCAGGAATGATGGACATTGTAGTACCTGAACAAGTTTCCCCCAAGAACCCTTGGGAATTCCAATGCAAAAGAACAGAGAGGTAGAGCCCCACAGAGGCCTTGGAGCGGCAGCTCTTTAGGAGACAACCACGCTCCACCCCCGCCGGATCCTGTCTGCATACCTGTTTGCCTGTCCTACCCCTGAGGGGACAGATGGGGGGAGCAATAATACCAGCAATAAGGAGTGAAAGCCGCTGCTAGCATTAAGAGGCTTCTTGGAGGAGAAGCGATGTGAAACAACAGCCCCCCCAGCTGAGGTGCCAGTCAAGGAGGGAGGGCAGATGGCGGGGGGGCGAATGGAAGCGGCGGATGCAGCGGAGGCTGAGAGGATGCAGCCGACAATAAGTAGCAGGAACAGAGGAGTCAGTTTCGGAAAGGGGGGGTTCACCCCCTCCCTTCCTAGTTCGTCTGATGTTTGGAATTTTAGAACCAGGCGAGAAAGAAAAAAGGAAATAAAATGCAGCCAAAAGTTCAGGAGCTGCAAGGGGCTGACGAGGGCAGAAAGGAGCAGCTTAGCTGCCTACGGCCATACCACCCTGAACACGCCCGATCTCGTCTGATCTCGGAAGCTAAGCAGGGTCGGGCCTGGTTAGTACTTGGATGGGAGACCGCTTATGAATGCTGGGAGTTGTAAGTTTTTGTAAAAATCCAAAATGAGTAGAGGTTGGAAGATGAGAAGGTGGTAGGAAAACCCAGAAGAGGAAGAGGGTCTCTGGGAGCGTGCCAATGTGCCCAGTGTGGGCAGAAGAGGCATAGATGAGAAAAATCTGGACAGATGGTGAAGACAGTCAGAGAAGGATGTGGATAAGTGGTGGATATGTGGAAGAAGACAGCAGGGACCAAGTGAGAGGTGATGTATGGTGGGAATCCTTTTGTGGAAGATGACAGCAGAACTCCATGAATAATGGCATTGGTCAGCAGTTAAGAGGAAAAGTTTTGTTCTTCGCCCCATAAACTGCAAAGGGCAAGGGCTCGGAGTTGTGACATTCTGGTGAGAAACGTTGGCAGCAGAAGTATGGAGAATACGGGAAAGGGCCGAGTCAGAACTGCAAAGTAGCGCCCCCTCACCAGTTCCCGATAAGATGGAAAACTGGAAAGGCTCCCTGGTGCAGTCGCAGCGGGATGGAGGAGGTGATGGAGCACTCCTAAGCTGGGGATTGTGGGTTCGAGTCCCACCAGGGTCGCCACTACGAGCAAGCTGGGAGAAAAGGTGACGGAGCACCTCGTGAGTTGGGAGGGAGAAAATAAGGGAGCATTTCTGAGAGGCGATAGAGCGCCTCTCCAGTTTGGAAGTGGAGTTGCAGTTAAGGGACTCTGGCTGAAGAAGGCAGAGGAGGAAAAGAGAATGCACGCTGTGAGACAGCTAACAGACCGACAACAGCCCTGAAAAAGTCCACGCATCATACAGGCTCAAACAACAGACCTGCATTTGTCCACCAGATCATCAAAGATTAAATTACTGTGCTAGGAGTCCCCGGAGGAGTCACATTGTACCTGCAAGACCTCAGAATTTAAGGAAACTGGAGAAGATGAAACAAAATCCTGGAGACTCGGTAGTTCAACGTGTATGGTCCAAATAACAGCCCTGGCTATGTTTTTGGACTGGATGCCAGCACAGGACAAGCAGCATGATACCACATTAATCTTCTGAGCCCATTTTATAGAAACCTTTCATTCTCATTCTATGTGCAGCCCACAACAGAGAAACCAGGAGTGTTTTTGTTTTTTCCCAGAGCCCCATCATGATGGGGAAGAGATGCAATATATACTTCACAGAGTCATGAAGTTGTCACCTTTCAGCAAAAGTCCTTTTGGATGGATTAAGGGAACATAACTCTACAGAAAAGGGTTAGTGTGTTAGGGAAAGCTCTGAGTACGACAAGGGAGAAAATGTTAAAATAGGGGCTTCTTCCCTACAAGCACAGGCACACCCTCAAACCAGGAGACATGGGTGGGGACCTATCAGGTAGTAGTGACAACCCCCACTGTGGGAAAGGTGGCCAAGATGCTAAACTAGGGACACATGCATGATCAGATCTTGAATGTGGAAAACAATAGATTGAGACAGGTATAGGAAGGGCAGGAAGTTTGGTTTACCTATTTTATCACTAGGGATTGGAAGATATGTGTATATGGCAAATAGGCATGCCCAGGGAAATGTCTCAATGTTAACTTCTTTCCACTTACAGCATAGGCTTTACTGAGTTGTGTGGAAAAAGGGGGGTTGGTCCTCCATAGTCAGTGCTGGAAAGCAACCAGTTTTTACAATGGCAAATGGGTATATCGTCAGCTTCTAGGATGAAATGATTTGGCCACTGAGGGAATCAATTTTTCACTTGGTGCACAAACTGATATAATTTGGCTGGCCAAAAATGAAAAGGATTCACAATAAAAGCAACAGGTACATGACAACACATGATCCCCATGGAGGGAATTGGTTTTCATGTAAAGCAGGTGCGTTGTTGGCTGTCAGCTCAGCATGAAACTATCTCTTCAGTTGTGAAGGGGTACTCAGTATTTTGGTAAAATATAACCTGTTGTCATTATGTAAATAAGTTGAATGCAAAGAGGGAAAATGTGTTTTGAAGTATGCAATATAGGAAGAACATTCAACATTCTAGTGGTCTGCAGGCATGTGGACAAGATTATTGGGTTCCTTAAGTAAGTATGGGTAAAAGCACTGTATGCAGAAGTACTTTGCACTAACATAATGGCTTTCCTAAATCTGCCAGTCTTTACTCTGCATGTTAAAAGTGTTGTTTTTTAATCCGTAATGCTCAAGTCAATGGAAGAAGGAAGTTGACGTGTATGCCTAACTGGTGGTTGCAGAAAAGGGGAGTCAGAAGAATTCTGGGCTAGGTGATACCTTTGACGCTCCGGAAGCCGCCAAAGTGTACACCAGACCCAGCAACTCCTGAGGAGAGAAGAATTCTGGGCTAGATTGTACAGACTGGCACACCGGAAGCTGCCAGGCAGCGTACATCAGATCCAGCAACTGCTGTGGAGTTGAAGATTGGGGCTAGATTTCTGCTGGGGTTACACCGGACGCTAACCTCTCTACGCACAAATCAGACCCCCTCCGTTATTGGGAACAGCGTGTAAGTGTGTAATGTGTGTTAGTGAATCCTAATGCTGCTATGTATGCTGCTGCTATGTATCACTTGTGCTATAACGAAATAGGGAATAGTACATGCTTGAAATTGCAAAGTTTTGAATTTAGCATGAAGGGGGGAATGAAGGGGTTAAGTCCAATGCCACTTGAATAGGAAAAATAAGCGAACTGAATTGTGCTTCTGAGTAAATAGCAGATGTCTGTCTTATCTCAAATTTTAGAAATAGCCTTGCAACATCCAGAGGTCTGGGAACTAAATGGGAGTAAGCATACTCCCTCATTTTGGCTGTAACCATTAATTTGTATCACTCTAAGTAACCTTGTAAACTAACCCTTTTGTTCTCTTCTGTACACGTGTATGCCAGTCAATGATGTAATGGAAAGTTAACCAAAGATCTTTTTCTCCAGTGATGGGCGGGCTAAGTAAATGATTGATTGCTGACATAGAATGCAAAAGGTATATAGTGATGCTACCTCAATTAATCGACACAACAGCTCTGAATTAACTGTTGCCCCTTGCGCAAGGTATTGTAATAAAGCTGGCTTTTTGATTTTTCCCTGAAACCTGGTTTTCGCCACTTTCTTGGCCGCTACACTACGACTCCCATAATCTTCCAGCCACCTGTGGTAGTGGTGGCCCCAAAATCTAAAGGGACCTGGACTGGGAAAGGCTGTGAAGAGATCCTGACGAACTTTCAGCTGAAGATGCCAAATGAACCAGTTCCGAAGCCATGCAAAGCATGCCAATCGCCACTAATTTATGGACTGCTAGACAGACAGATGTGAAGACAGAGGAGAGGAGGGGAGAGGATATCAATGCATTTACAAAGAAACAAGGACACAAATAAATATTCATAGCAGTTATTCCTCCTGGAAAATATAATCAGACTGTGTCCAGATTCATAAAAACAATACAGGCAAAACAATAGTGTCTGGCCTTTTCTGAAATAATGGCAAGCATCTGTGTGCTTCTTTGCTCCAGCAGTTTAGATGTAACTTAAAATGGGTGAGGAAGGCAAAGTGTGCCCCTGTGCCCCCCAAGGCTATTTCTGCAGCCCTTGAATCCCAAGAATCCTAAAACCACCTTTTCTCTCACCAAAGAAAGGTGAATGACCTTGCCTCCATGAGCAGTGATTCACTTTATTTAAAATAGATTGCAAGCTCCCACTCCCCGCACTGCTTAAAATAAAAGCTAGGGATGGGACACATCCAGAATGTTCCAAATCTGGATCCGAATCCCTGGAAGGTTCTGGGAATCCACGAATCTCACGAATGCTATGGGACTTGCAGGAAGGGCACGGGGACTTAAGTGTCTCTACACTAATGCACGGAGCATGGGAAACAAACAAGATGAATTTGAACTCCTAGTACAGCAAAATAAATATGATTTGATAGGCATCACTGAGACCTGGTGGGATGAGTCTCACGATTGGAATGTAGGAATAGAGGGGTATAGCCTATTTTGTAGAAATAGACCAAATAAGAAAGGAGGAGGAGTAGCCTTATATGTCAAGGATATTTTCACCTGTGAAGAGATCCATGACTTGAACACTGGAAGCCAGGTCGAGAGCATCTGGGTAAGAATTAAGGGAGCGAGAAACAACAGGGATATTATAGTGGGGGTTTACTACAGACCTCCAAGCCAGACTGAGGACCTCGATGGCGCTTTCATAGACCAAATGACTGCACATTCAAAAAGGAGAGATACAGTAATAATGGGAGATTTCAACTACCCGGATATATGTTGGTAGTCAAACTCTGCAAAGGCGGCAAGGTCCAGCAAGTTTCTTGCTTGTCTTGCAGACAATTTCATGGTCCAGAAGGTGGAAGAGGCCACAAGGGGATCAAATATTCTGGATCTGATCCTGACCAACAGGGAAGACCTTGTTAATGACGTAGAACTGGTTGGCTCTTTAGGAGAGAGTGACCATGCCCTATTAGAATTTGGCATTCAGTGGGGAAGAGAAGGCAAGTGTAGCCAGGCATTCGTCTTAGATTTTAAAAAAGCAGACTTCTGTAAACTGAAGGAGCTGCTGGCTGAAATCCCATGGTCAAGAATAGTCAATGAGAAAGGAGTTCAGGATGCATGGGAGTTCTTTAAAAGGGAGGTACTGAAGGCACAGGCTAAAACTGTGCCATTAAGGAGGAAAAATGGAAGGCATCTGAAGAAACCGGAATGGTTGACTAAAGAGCTCTCAGCTGAGCTAAGTGTTAAGAAAAACATCTACAGGAAATGGAAGAAGGGGGAAATCACCAAAGAAGATTATAAGCAAGTAGCCAGGAGATGTAGGGAGAAGGTCAGAAAGGCTAAAGCACAGAACGAACTTAGGCTGGCCAGAGACATTAAAAACAATAAAAAGGGCTTTTTTAAATACGTCCGCAGCAAAAGGAAAAAGAAGGAGACGATAGGGTCACTGCGCAAGGAAGATGGTGAATTAATAACAGGAGGAAGAAAAAAGGCAGAACTCCTCAACACCTTCTTCGCCTCAGTTTTTTCCCAAAAGGATAAAAACACTCAACCTGGCGGTTGGGGAGCAGGTGAGGAAGTGGGGGAAATGCAGCACATATTAGGTAGAGAGGTAGTACAGGAATACCTGGCCACACTGGATGAATTCAAGTCTCCAGGGCCAGATGAATTGCATCCTAGGATTTTAAAAGAACTAGCAGAGGTCATTGCGGAACCTCTTGCTATAATCTTTGAAAACTCTTGGCGGACCGGAGAAGTTCCGGCAGACTGGAGGAGGGCAAATGTTGTCCCCATCTTCAAGAAGGGAAAAAAAGAGGACCCAAATAATTATCGCCCAGTCAGCCTGACATCAGTACCCGGAAAGATCCTGGAGCGGATCATCAAACAGTCAGTTTCTAATTACTTAGAAAACAATGCCATAATTACGAAAAGTCAACATGGATTTCTCAAAAATAGGTCATGCCAGACTAATCTTATCTCTTTTTATGATAGAGTTATTTGCTTGATAGATGAAGGGAATGCTGTGGACGTAGTATATCTTGATTTCAGTAAGGCCTTTGACAAAGTTGCCCATGACATTCTTGCAAAGAAGCTAGTAAGATGTGGGCTGGACAGGGCTACTGTCAGGTGGATTTGTAACTGGTTGACTGACCGTACCCAAAGGGTGGTCTCCAATGGCAGATTCTCATCCTGGAGAGAAGTGACTAGCGGGGTGCCACAGGGTTCTGTCCTGGGCCCGGTGCTGTTCAATATCTTCATTAATGACTTGGATGAAGGAATAGAGGGCACGCTGATCAAATTTGCAGATGACACCAAATTGGGAGGGGTTGCTAATACGCCAGAGGACAGGATCAAAATTCAAAAGGACCTGGACAGATTGGAGAGCTGGGCCAAGGCTAACAAAATGAATTTCAACAGAGAGAAATGTAAGGTCCTACACTTAGGCAGAAAAAATGGTATGCAGAAATATAGGATGGGGGACACGTGGCTGGCTAACAGTACGTGTGAAAGGGATCTAGGAGTCTTCATAGACCACAAGCTGAACATGAGTCAGCAGTGTGATGCGGCAGCCAAGAAGGCCAACGCAATTCTTGGTTGCATCAATAGGAGTATGGTGTCTAGATTGAGGGAGGTATTGGTACCACTCTATTCTGCATTGGTTAGACCTCATCTTGAATACTGTGTCCAGTTCTGGGCACCCCAATTCAAGAAGGATATGGATAAGCTGGAGCAGGTCCAGAGGAGGGCAACCAAAATGGTGAGGGGCCTGGAAGCCATGCCCTATGAGGACAGACTTAGAGAGCTGGGTATGTTTAGTCTGCAGAAGAGAAGGTTGAGAGGGGACATGATAGCCATGTTTAAATATTTGAAGGGATGTCATGTCGAGGAGGGAGTGGGCTTGTTTTCTCCTGCTCTTGAGACCAGGACAAGGAGCAATGGATGCAAGCTGCAGGAGGGGAGATTCCGCCTGAACCTCAGGAGGAATTTCCTGACGGTCAGGGCTGTCCGGCAGTGGAATGTGCTGCCACAGAGTGTGGTGGAGTCTCCTTCTTTGGAGGTTTTTAAGCGGAGGCTGGATGGCCACCTGTCGGGAGTGCTTTGAGGGTTTTCCTGCATGGCAGGGGGTTGGACTGGATGGCCCTTGCGGTCTCTTCCAACTCTACATTTCTATGATTCTATGATTCTATGATTCTATCTCAAATCTTTCACCAAACCCTTTTTTAAAAAAGGGTTTAAAAAGCAAGGGAAAGAAGGATAATCTTGGGCAGGACACACTCTCTCAGCCTCAGCAAAAGCCTAGGCAAAGACAAATCTCCCTCTGAAGAAATCTGGCCAGGACAATTGTCATAGGCCATTTCTGCACCGGGCTTTTAAAATGGTGTAGAGCGACCTCCAACGGAGGCCTTCTACACTGTAGAGTGGGCTGGGGCAGACTACTTTTTGTAGTTCCATACCCCAGTCCGGTTCTGTGCAACTGGAACTGTCACGCAGCGTGGTTTTTAAAAACCTCTTTTTAGAGGTTTTTAAAAAACACAGAGCGCGCAAGTCCGTCGCCGTGCTCCAGAGCAGATTTGCAGGCGCGCACAAGTGCGTGCCTGCAGATCTTCCAGGGGCGGGCTCTTGGCTGGCGAGCTTCTCTGGTTGGTGGAGAGCTTCCACCAACCGGGAACCACCATTTTGGACATAAAGAACTGCAGAGCGACGGACTCGCCCGGACGGAGGAAAAATCCGGTGAGTCCCATTTCTGCCCCATTCACACCCCACGTGCAGAAAGGGCCATAGTTTTGCCTCAGGATCTCCCCAGATTGGAAATAACATGAAGGCCCTTTCTACACAGGCAGGAAAATGTGGATTAATCCCCTATTTTCCTGCCTGTGTATAAAAAGGGCCACATAGCACAGTACAGAGATAATCCAGGTCATAACTGGATTTTCTTTGCATAGCTCCTTCTGGCATCTTGGAGTTTGTAGTTTGATGATGCACCAGCACACTTTAGCAGAGAAGGCTGTGACACCTTATAAAACTACAAATCCCAGAACTGTGTATGAAAGAGCTTTGCAAAGGAGCTATGCAAAGGAATCGTTCAGCTGTCCTTGAAATCTCAAGCCTGTACTTTCCAGTCAAGTGCTGAACTTAAATACTGAATGTTCAATTTAAATATCTTAGAATACAACCCAGATGTAATTTCTGAAATTGTTAGCAAAGGTCATTATTACGCCAAAGGAAAAATTCGCCTATTTCCCATTTCCCCTTGTGTGTCTGGTCGCTCAGGTTTTCAGGTGTCCCGGTCTCCAGGAAACTATTTGGTTGGTGGATTTGAAAGATTCCGTTTGTCTATTTTGGTGCAAGGATTTGGATTTGTGAATCTCGAATCCTTGCCCAGGAGTTGAGCATTCAAGGATTTGGTTGGCCCATCCCTAGTAAAAAGCAAAAGCAAAAATAAAAACAAAACCCACACCCACCCACAAATAGTTTTTCAAAACTAGAAGCAGACTTCTGGCAACTCCCACTTCTGTTTTATATTCTGATTTGGGGGCATTTGGGTTAGACTGTGCAGCTCCTGGGAGGCCCTAGTGGCAGAAAATTGGCCCCTAAAACTGCCATCATTTCCCATCCTCAGCTAAACATTCACAGCAACTGCTGTAGGCAAATCTTGTCCAACTTACAGGGCTCACTCCCAAGCAAATGGATACATGCATGCCTATCTAAGAGCCACAGGGGTTTCTCAAAAATAAATCATGCCAGACTAATCTTATTATGTTTTTCTTATCTAGTTACAAGTTTGGTAGATCAGAAGAATGCTACAGATGTAGTATGTCTTGATTTCAGTAAAGTTTATGACATGGTCCCTTTCTGCTATCTTTGCAGACAAGCTGACAAATGGCGGGGTAGTCAGTATTACTGTTAGATGGATTTGTAATTGGTTGACAGACCAAACCCAGAGAGAGGATCTGGAGAGAAGGCAACAGAGGCTTGAATTTTGTCATCCTCAAAACCCTTCTCTTGTTTTCCCCCTGTCTCCCTCCTTATAACCTCATCTCTATGTTCCGTTCCTTCCTTTAGGTTACTGATTCCCCCATGACTCCCAGAGAAAATTCCATGGTCAAGAGCTTCAAATCCAGTCTCTTGGTATAGGCAAGGAACCCTGGTATGGTATCTCGCATAGGAAGACCATCTCACTACAAAGAAGACGATCTTTCTTCCAAGCTCCTCTTAGTGCTTGTTGGTTTTAAATCTTTTAACCTTGGAATTAACAAAAGTATCATATTCTGTGCATGAACTATAAGAAAAAAAGATTTCTACAGTCATTTGCATTCATTAAACCATGATAAAATTAATCATTAGGCACAGTTATGTGTCTTGATTTCTCAACTGGATCTATAGTATTCTTTATATAGTATTCCTGGGTCTTCTGTACTTTTTAACATTGAAAAAAAAGGGACCAGAATTTTCAAAACCGGAAGTGGACATCTGATCAGCTTCCAATTGGTAGGTTGATTGGCTGGCTGACATTTGGGACAGTCTGCATGACTTCTGGAAAGTCCCAAGCCAGAAAAATTGGCCCCTAAATCTGCCGCAATTGGCTACAATTAGGTTCTTTTACTACCTTTACACTGCATTTAGCCAAGGGCAGTACTGCCCAGGACTGCACCTCTTTTTGTTGCCTTCCAAGTTCTCCTGTGGGTGAAAAGCATGCAGCAAAAACACAGAGGCTATCTCTGATGCCATTTCTGCATTAGACTGTTATAGTGCTATTATTCCACTTTCAACATCCTATGGAATCCAAGGGTTTGCTGTTTAGGGAGGAGCCTTGAGACCCCTCCCTAAACTGCAAACCTTAGGATTCCATAGGATGCTGAAAGTGGAATCATAGTGCTATAACAGTCTCATGCAGAAATGGTCATAACCATAGGTCAACAGAGAGTGGGTCACCTTAAGGTCCAGAAAGGGATTAAATGGAAGAACAAGGGCAGAGTGAATGGCAAGACTCCCAGGGTTGGAACTGCGGGGTCAACCTGGGAAAAGGGATTTGTCATAACTCCTAAATCTCCACACCCCACAGAGCCCCCTTTAAATTTTTTGGATGAAAAATCACTCCAAATGCCATCTGGAATGGAAGTATCATTTTTTTAAAAAAGCTCAGTTTGCACTCCCATGTCTTTTTCAATAGAAAATTAGCTAACAGATGCAGAAGGAAAACAAGACCTGATTTCCAGGACTGATTTTTTCAACCAATTATTGGCCAAAACTTAAGAGGTCTGTGCCAGGCTCACGGTGCGGTTGCAAAAATGAGCCCTTGTTCCCTCCATAATTGCTTCCCTCTTGTATAAGCAGAGGCATCCCTACTTAAAGAGGGTTCAGTACACTCTATACCTGAACCCTCAGAGAGCTGCCTGCCAGCCACAGCTGACCGAGGATCCAACTTCTCAAGTTCCCAAATATTGTTGGACCGTGATGGTCCTCAGAGAACAGAAACAGACCCTCTTACACAATAGCTTGCACCAAATAAACATTTTTTTTTACCCAAACACAAAATAAGATGCCATGGAGACCCATTTTTAAGCACCAGCCTATTAGGAAGGCTACTCAATAAGCAGCACCCAAGCACCTAGCCCTCATGGAGTTGGGGAGAAACCTTTATGGTTTTCAGCCCCGCAATTGTGCATTCACCCAGTCATGCCACCAGGCATACGATCTGTACCATGCATGCCATTACACCCTTGAGTCTCGGTTTCATCCATGCTTCGCAGATCAACTGATTGCATCCTTTGCAAGTAAAAAACAACAACAATAGATATCTTTGGTTGCAGCCATTCTCATTTTGTTCATCCAGCACAGGAGTTCAAAAACGTACTTCCATACAATCACATATTGCCTTGTTGGGCTAGTCTGGAAACTAGAATCACCACTTCTTTTCACCCCATAAGCAAAAAAGTGCAATAGACGGAAATTTATTTTAAACCACAGACTGGGCAGGGAAGCAAGACTTGGGCTTCTTTTTTTAAAAAAAACCTCTCTTTGTCAGTGTAGCATTTGTCCTGTATCTCCTTCTTCTGTCAAGCAGTGGAGGATTTAGAGTGACAAGTTAGCAAATTGAGGCTCCAGCTCATATTAACACATCTATATGATCAAAAGCCTGCCCCCTTTCGTTTCCTTGGCATATCAAAACAAGAACCCTTCCCAAGTTGCTTTCCTCTTGAACCTTCCAATTGCCCCAGAAGCCCACAGACTAACCAGCTTTTCCCCTGCATGCAGAATCAAAACCTTTTAAAGAAACATTTTTGAATACCCGTCTGAGTTGCACTTGCAGATAACACAGCCTCACCATCCAGAAGCATTGTCTTGGTTGAGGAGACGCAAGCATTTACGATTTCACAGTGGTAACAGCTGAAAATAAAACGTGCTTACAGCTGTTTGTGAAGCTATACAGACAAGGTCCCTGCTTACCCTTTGATGTACACGTAGACTACATACACAAAAACACACACACACACACACACACACACACACACACATTGACTTTCTACATGAAAACATCTTTTTCCAAAACTAGGGCACAAATCCTCTCATCTCTCTGTGTCCTGACATATGTTATTTGACCATCGTTTTCTATGCTGTTTATGGTGCTGCTGAGAGCAGAATGTTTCTTACCTTAAATGTGCTTCCTGCTTCACTTTATGCAATATTGATGCTCACCGTCCACATCAAGGCAAAGATTTCTTTATGGAAAAGGAAAGATGATTTCTCTGTGATGCCACCAGCCACTTAGTATTCCCTCGCAACAGAGAGGCTGCTATTGCATTGTTGATTTTGAGAAGCCGATGTGTGCCTGCTTTGGCTAACCTGCTGTTTTAAAAGGCTCTCCAGTCTCTTGGCAAGAGACCAACAATGTTCATGACCACAAGAGGGCTTTCAGGGTTTGACTCATCCACTGCGTTTCGCAGCAAACCTTCCGTGCTCCTCTCAAGGAACACAAAGAATTGTTTCGGTGACACTCTGGCTGCAGTACACAGAAGAGAAACAAAGAAAGGCAGGGAGCGGGTAGGGAGCCGTCTCCAACAGGGCTTCAGAAGGAACAGGTCTTCATTTCTGTACTTTTGTTAGATGGGAGAAGTCATGCTGTAGCCCAGTCGTATTTGGACTGGTGACCTGAGTGCAAAATCCCCCAAGGCCATGAAGCTGATGGCATCTCATAAAATCATATCTCAGAGTTAGAAGGGACCACTAGAGCCCACAAGGGCCCCTGCCATGTGGGAATACACAGTTGAAGCACTCCTGAGTTATGGCCATCCAGCCTCTGAGAAGGCGACTCCACCACCCTCCATTCCACTATTAAACAGTTCTCACAAATTCACAAATTAAAGACAGAGACACAGAAAAGAGCATTTCCCCAGGTCAGTCCACGATTTCTTCTGTCTCCCCTTTCTATCATGGACTTAACAGCATTTCCGAAAGTGTATTCTCTGCTACAAGGTTACAGCCTGTCACATACAGATAGAGTTACCAGCAGTCTGCCTAGCCCAGTTGTGTCTAATGGGGCTGGCTACCTGGGGTCTCAAGCTAGGGCTCCTTCCCAATCCCTGAAACACCGGAGATTGAAGCCATGTAGCATGTAAAAGCATCTGCTCAGCAACTGAACTCGAGCTCTTCCAAGTATTAATGTGAATACAGAAGGCTCCCCTACACACAGTAACTCTATTTTTAGGCCAGAAGTTCCCAAACTTTGGTTCTCCAGGTGTTTGGGAGTTCAGCTCGCAGAAGCCTCAGTCTGCTTGGCCAACAGCCAGGAATTTAACAGGATGGCATGTTGAAGATGGAGCAAGCTTGTTTTCTGCTGCTCCAGAGACTAGGACACAGAGCAATGGATTCAAGGAAAAGAGATTTCACCTAAATTTCAGGAAGAACTTCCTGATGGTAAGAGCTGTTCGAAAATGGAATATGCTATCTTGGAGTGTGGTGGAGTCACCTTCTTTGGAGGTTTTAAAACAGAGGCTGGATGTGGGTTCCTGCAAGGCAAGGGGTTGAATTCAAAGGCTGTTGTGGTCTCTTCCAACTCTATGATTCTAATTCTGGGAACTGAAGTCCCAAACACCTGGAGGACCAAGGTTTGGAAACCACTGATCAAAGGCCAAGTCTAAGGAATCTGACTTGCTAGAGTTCCCAGATCTCAAGGTCTGTTATTGATCCTCAAGATCTAATCCTTTTTTTGCTGCCTTCATGTGAAGAGAAAGAATCTCAGGACAAGTAAACTGCTTTGAAAAGCGTGTGTGCATGTATTTTCCTCATTTTTATCTACAGTGTTTTTCATCTGAATGACATAATCAGTGCAACGGTGGTTGAAGCTTAATCTCTCATGCTTAATGGCATCCTCAGGGGCCACTGTGTTTAATGCTTAAAGTCGCATGCTTAATAACATAACTGAAAGCTCCTCTTTTGAACATCTCCAAGGCCTACTCCCTGTGCCACCAGAAGTCCCTAAATCTTAGGTTTCAGCCCTGAAATTTCAGGACCTGAGACAGTCTTGAGTTAGCAACCTCATGAGTAGCTGATTCTGCTACCTGACACTTTGTAATGATAGATGCCAGGTACAGAATCAGGAACCTCCTGCCTGCAAAGCTGCTGCTCTCCCACTGAGTTGTATATTTCCTTTAAAAATAGGAAACTGCTATTTGATTGAATCAGGCAGCAGGTCCATCAAGTCCAGCTTGCTCTCCTCTGTCTGGCAGTGAGTCTTCAAGGTCTCAACCAGGGAACCATTTCCTATCTGTTGCTACCACCTAATTCCTTAAACCAAAGCTGCAGGTGTGGAGCACTGAACTGAGTCCTTCTGCATGTCAAGCATATACCTTTCCACTGAAGTCTAGCAGGAGAAAAGGAGAGACATGCCCACATGGGTTGCATCCTAGCTAGAGTAATATACTCCCTGAAGAGGGACCCTCTTGGCCTATGGCGGTTTTGTGACTGCACCTTCCCTAATCCTTCATTATTGGTGATTCTAGCTAGAGCAGATGGGAGTTGCAGGCCAAAAAGTATATGGAGAACTACCATTGTTCACCTGCAGTTTAAAGAGACATTGATCGAATAGGATATTTATTATATATTTACCAACTATCTCTACACTGTCCCTATGTCAGGCCAGGCTCCCCACATTGTTTCAGTTTGTAGGCTCACATCTTTTTATACATCTGCACCAGTCCATAGACAAGATGCATTCCCATCTCACTCAGACTTCTGGCCTCATAGAATTATGGAGTTGCAAGTGATTGTAAGTATTATTTGAGTCTAAAACATTACTCAGAAACCAGAGAAAATATTGAGAAATACTACCCCAAACACACACACATGCTGAAAAATGTTGCCCCCTTTCCTTGCTTTGGAAACGGTGCCCCTTTCCCTTGTCTGTAGATGGGATGGCAAACACACAGCCAGCCAACTGGCACGTTGGATGAGGGTGCAGCAGATACAGCTACACACACACACTGAAGAGTATAGAAGATAGAAATGAAACCAGCTGGTTGTTGGGTTTTTTTCTTGTGGACTGCAGCAGTTGCACTGGAAGCACCCACACACCGTGGGGGAAGAAAGTAGATTCAGACTCATGCCCTTCCAGAGGAACAAGTGATCTTCCAAGGCATCCCTCTCATGGTCTGTTGGCTCTGAAGAACCCATTAAGAAGCCTGTCACTTCTAACTAGAACCTGCCTCTGGAAGAGGACATTCCACAGCCTCTTCCTCTCCACCCAGGAGCGGCAGGGGGGGTGCTTTCACTGCAGCCACTGCTATCCATTTTATCTTATATCAGGGGAGTATGCAGGTGGATTCTCTACCAGCGGCATGTAGGTGTGCTTCTGCTACCAGAGCAGCAACCTTCTGTAGCATTTTCTGCTTTTCTTCAAGAATGATTCAGCCCCAGAGCTTGGAGTTATGGCCAGACCAGGTAATTTGACATCTGCTGTACTCTGCCATCTCAGGCAGCTGCTTCATTTAGGATCATGGTAGGACCACCCTGCCACTATTCATACAAGGTTGTCTACTGTTACAGCATCCCTGTTGGTTAGCCATCCAGCCTCTCTGTCAAATCTTAGAAAGAAATAAAAGTTCAGCATCTTCCAAGGTAGCCTGTTCCACTGTTGAACACATCATATCATCAGAATGTTCTTCCCAGGGCTAGTTAAAATCCCCCTGTAATTTGCATTGCTTGGTTTGGATCTTGTCTTTTGGAGCAACAGGGAATTGACTTGCTCTGTCGTTGTTCTATGATTCCATCACCTCTGTGACAGTTCTTCAAGTACTTGAATGTAGTTACAATATCACTTCATAATATTTCCCATGCTAAACATGCACACGTGTTTAGTCCAGGTTAAACATATGCGACCTTTCAACCTTTTCTCTCTTAGGACCTGGTCTCCAGGCCTTTCACACTCTTTGCCAGCCTATTCTGGATACATTTCAGTTTGTTGGTTTTTTAAAACTTAGGTTCAAACTAGGTATTAAGCGAAATGTTTACAATTGACCACATGAGTAAGCCATCTTCCCTCCTACTACAGGACTTCCCCAGCAATCAAGACTTACAAATCAACTCTGAATTTAACCAACTGTAACATAAAACATCATAAATGCAAGATAGGTAGGTGAGAAAAATCACATGCTATGACAAACAGATGTCTGTCACCACTTCTCTTTTAAAAATGCACTAAAGTATCATCTAATTTGAGCCTGAGATGGCCAGAAGGGATGAAAAGTAGACAGGAAGAGCTACAATCGTGCTGCATGCTAGTACATTTTTTAAAAGGCACCCACAACTAATGAAATAGGGACATTGATTTACCAGGAAGAGACAACAGAAATGTATTAATTCTCCAAAGAAAAGAATAGAGCATTGTATGTGTGGCCTTTGGCACATCACTATGCCTTGGCTTTATGTGCTGGCAGTGATGCTTAAAAATGGCATATCTCTGTGTATGCCATCCTAATTTCTTTTGAAATAGGATATATGCATAAATTTTACAATGTAAAAGAATACTGTCATCCCACCCTCCCACTGGAGCTTTACACTTGGCCTTCCACATTTGTGAGGGTTGGGGCACAGGACCCCTGCAAAAGTGGAAAAACCACAAATATCAAAATGTATGTGTGTTCCTGTGTGAAAAGGGACAAGGCATGGCTGGGAGAGCAGTCACCCAGGGTCAATGGTAGTTGGCATAGTAGCCCTATACTTCCTCTTTCTTGCCCATGTCATTCCTTGGATGTTGCAGGGACGTCAACAGAGGGTTTGTGGTGTTGAGAAATTGGGGCGCAAATAGCTGGCCAGGCAGTGGCAGGAGAAGGAGGGGGGGTCAGAAGCAAGTTTTTAAAGGGCTGCATGGCCTGATTGGCGCTGCCAAGAGGGAATGTTCCCCTGGAAAAAAAAGTGCTGGAGGGGGCAGGGGTTAGCAAAACTCATAAACAATCAAATCCAGGAAAAGTTAAACCCGCAAACGTGGAGGGCTGACTTTACACGGTTATGTAGCATTGATCTGATGACAGCTTCCTTGTGGGGGAAATGGTACCCAACAACCAGGAAGAAGGGCCCTTCAGAATGAAACTACATCATCAGGGAGTGTCATTTTTTGGAGAGGGTGAGGTTTATGGGAGATTGCAACCACCAAGCTGCCATCGCTTTCATAGACCTCTCCGCTTTCTCCATTCCCTCCATTGGAGGCATCATGCATCTCTTGGACACTCTCTGCCCTTATCTTTCTCTCCTCTGTCCATTGGAGGTTTTTAAGCAGAGGCTGGATGGCCATGTGTTGGGAATACTTCGATGTGTGTTCCTGCATAGCAGGGGGTTGGACTGGATGGCCCCTGGGGTCTCTTCCAACTCTATGATCCTATGATCTCTCAAAATAACTGTTGTCCCAAAGGAATCTGTCAGTCACACTGTTGTGGTTTTTCTTGGAAGACGCCCCACTTGCTTTTTTGCAAAAGGTGACCATGTAGGAAGAGTAGTAAGTTGGCAAAGTGACAAATAGCTCTGTATCTTGCTCCAGGAAAGTTATTTCCACAGATGTCTGTCTTTAATGTCGTCCTCAAATGGAACAGCAATTAGAGCTGAGGGAGAACATCTTTTGGATGAAAACGCATCAAGTTGGAACTTCCTGAATCAATACGAGAAGCAGAACATGTTTTTTTTCCAATATTTGCACTCCTTGCTTTTGTGTGATATGTACAAAATGCGTACCTTAGGAGTAAGCACACACATAAATTCACATATTAGAGAAGTTAAAAAGGAGAGGAATGCATAAAACAGCATTATATTAAGGAAATCCACTTCCAAAAATGTGTATATTAATTAAAAGGAGTGTAAAAATCCATGGAAATGTTCATAGAGTCGGTATGCAAGTGTGCCTGTGCTACAAACGGATGTGGAAATGGGAACAAAAAACCTTTAAGACTGGAAAAAGGAGAGAAAGCAAAACTGAAAGACACACACATCTGTAACAATAATCTACTATATAAAAGTCAATTTTTGTGAGTTTATCTGTGTCATGCAGGTGACGACCTCATATGATGCCTGGCTGTGAAGATTCTATGGAATCCTGGGGATGGCAGTTCAGGGAGGGGCCTTTAGAATTCTAAGCCAGAGAGCTGTGGCTGGTTGCTATGGAGACAAGGCCTAGGAGCAAGGAGGAGGGTAGTGTATTTCCTCAGAAAGTCAACCTCTGTATGTTAATAACTCTGAATACAGATTGGATTGAGGAATATGGAGAAAAGTTACAGGTACTTGATGGACAAGATTGTTTGGGGAATGAGAGACCCAGGATCTCAAATCTTTTTAACAAGTATTACCTATGCAAAAATAAAATCCCATGCAATGCCAGGTATATATACTAGTCCACTATAAAATGAAGAAACATACAACTGGCACTTACTAGTATCTTCTTATACTGGAATGGGCAAATTCAATGGGTCTGAAGGCCATTTTACACACACACACACACACACACACTAGACCTTAGTTGGAAAAGCCACCTTTTGCTAAGACAAGGCCCTGATTTCTTACCTCTGCTTGAAGAGAAAATCACCATTCCTGGTTGCTTCCACTCCTGAAGCAGCAGTTCTCTTTTAAGCCAACACGCAGCCTACATAACACACCTTGTTCCATACACCAATTTTTTAAAAGACTGGAAGAATACTTCTGATTCCCTCCTGGATGTAATTTTGAGGACATAATGATAGTGCTGGAAGGACCACAAGGACCATCTGTCAAGGTTGTTGCCGGGCAGGCAAAGTTTTCTTACGAATGGACGGCAGAGAGAAGAGGTAGTGTGGCCAGACAGCCAGGTGCAAGGCAAGCTGGATTGTTATGGCTACGTCTTGTGCATTAGAGAAGGTCACACGCCAGAGCACTGACTGGGTCATCCCACTTCTTCCAGGGTGACAAGGTAGCATAAAAAGGCTGGTGTTTGCCTTGACCAGCTGCCAGTTAGATGCTCTAGCTGGAGCTGCCATGCCTTTGGCAGTATACTGATTGTAAGGGGAGATGCTGCCCAATTTTTCTCCATTATCTTCTGTTATTCCTGTTTGTCTAATTGCTGGAATGCTAGTATGTTTTTGCTAAGCCTTATCTTAGAGTGCAGCAATAAATCAAGCCTCTAAGTCTTACTTAATGAGCCTTTGGACTCTCTGCTGTGGCGAAGCCTTGCTTCAGAGATTGTACTCTGCTCATGCTCAGAGGAGCCAAATCCTACCAACCATGACAACATCTAGTTCAACTCCCCACTATACACAACTAAAAGATTCCCGAAAGATGCCCAGCCAACCTCTGTTTAAAGACCTTCAAAGACAAAGAGTCTCCCTCCACACACACACACACACACACACACACACACACACACATACACACACACACACAGAAAGACAGAGCAGTCTATCCCACCATTGAACAGTTCATACAGCAAAGAAATTCTTCCTAATGAAGGTGGGATCTCTTTTCTGGTAATCGGAATCCATTGGTTTGTGTTCTAGTCTCTGGAGGAACAGAAAACAACCTGGCTCAGGCTTCTGACATGACATCCCTTCAGATCCTTAAAAATGGCCACCATGCCACCTCTCAGTCTTCTCCAAGCTGAGCAGACCCAGCTCCTCAAGTCACTTCTTATAAGGCTTGACTTCCAGACCTGACACCACCAACCGAGGGCTCAGGGAGACAATATTGTCCCCTAGGCTCGCTGAGCCTGCTTTCCACTGCTATACTGAAACAGGATGCCCTCCTCCATTCCTGTCTTGTGCGGTCAGCCTGCCAAGGCCTCCAGCCGTAGAATAGGTTGTCAGCAGGAGCTAGCAGGCAAAGTTTGTCTTGGTCAGTCTGAGCAATTAGCAAGTTTAGAGAAATCGAGACCAAATCTACTGTGAGAGGGTGTCCAAGGGCAGAATCCATAGTCTAGGCAAAGGTCAAAGGTTTGAGGAACACAAGCAAGGAATACAAGAGACAGTGAGACTCTTACTACTGATGGAATCACTTGGTTCCAAGCACTTCCTCTCATTCTGGTCTCTTCTTATATAGGCTCAGAGTCGTACCCAGCTGTGGCCTAATTAACAAGTCCTTCCTATATAAATGCTGCCAGAATCCTGAGCTCTCTTTTCCACCTGCACTCTCTGCCATAAGTACTATTCCTTTCATGTAACTAGAGTGTAGCTATTGAGAAGGGTCCTGGGAGAGGGGCATGACAATTCCCTTCTATGAAGAGGAGACAATGATCATTCTGGATGAGCAAAGTCAGTTCAGGACCTATAGGGACTTCCATGAGAAGGTCTAGCCTGCCAGTCAACGGTTGGCCACATGGAGAAGCAGCATACAGGCTCAGCAGCACCTTTCAGTTTAGGAGGGCTGTTTGGACTAGATTCTTCCCCATGAATCCAAACCCCTCAGAAAGGAAGAGGGCCATTTTAGAAGTCAATATTTCCTTGAATGAGCATCTAAACCCATCAAGGTACTTCGTCCTTCCAAGCTGTGCCTCTTCAAAGACACCTTAAAGAGCACCTTTTCCCACTTCTTAAATGTCAAAAATTCCTTGATAGCACACATGTGCTTATATTACTTTGAGGAAAGATAGAATGCAATCTGTTGTTAAACCTTTAAAGCTAGCTTGCCAAGACTGAGGGTCAGCACAGATGTTGCCAGTTAATACATCTTGAAATCCCACATTTTGGATTCTATGTTCTTTGTGACTATCATGACCAGCAAGGGCCTCAATCTAGATCAAGGCTGTGTGAGACTACAGCATTTTCTAATTAACACCCTGTAGAAAGACGATTTGACAGGTTGCAAATACCAAGCACTGCAGGCTATATTTCAGAGGAAGAAACTGGCAAAACCACCTCTGAGTATTCCTTGCTTAAGAAAATCCTCTGAAATCAACGGGGTTGCCATAAGTCGACAGGCAACTTCAAGGCACATACATATACATGCACATGTTAATGCACACACAAATAAACCTTAAACTTCACTTCTCCCTTTGCCCACACCTCAATCCCAATCTGGATCAAAGGAGTCACAAGGGTGCTAGTATTTTTTTTCAAAGAGGAAAATCCTAAGGATTCAAAGCTCTACTGAGTATCACGCAGGTTGAGTAACATAGAAGTGTTATGTATGCTGGATTTTTTTCAGATTTGGAATACAGTACCTTTTTGGAATAGCCTCACATCTTGTTCATTTACTATCTGTATTGTATATGAGACGTGAGGCTAGAGACTGAGGATCTGTGAAACGGCAGGAATCCAGATGAAGTACCCAGCACAAATCCATGCTTTCAATTTCACAAATCCTCAGCCATTCTCTTTGTGCCACTTCAACCTTTGAGGGGGCTGCTGTGGTGCCCCTGCTCATTTGTTTCCCCAGGCCCCAATTTCTCTCTTTCGCCTCCAGACACCTGCTTCTGCCTTTGAGGCAGTAGTGATGTTTCTTTCTCAGATCTGAGAAGCATCACAGGCATCTCCTTGAAGGCAGAAGTGGGCGGCTGGAGCCAAACAGTTTCGGGTTTTAGAGGTTTTCAGATTTCCAAGCAAAAGAAGCTCAACCTATATCTAGCTTTACCCTAACAGCAGAATCGTATATTTCTTTTTAGAATATTTTGACAACATTATTGAAAGAAATTTCTATTCAAAATCTTCAGAGAGAATGGGAACTGATTTTATAATATACTTTAAAAAATGAAGGAAAAGAAGCTACTAACATCAAAAAAATTAAAGATATTTAAAATATCAGATGTAATAGATTATAATATGTTTTATATTATGACACTAAGTTTAATTTAGAGGAACAAATAGCGTTCAAAGGAGTAATAATCCCGGGTGGAAGCAGGAAGATGGAAGATAGAAGAGGGCAAGGTTGAATTTCGGGAGGTGGAGGGGAATTTTACATATTGTAGTATGAGAATAATTGTGAAAAAGACAAAAAGAATGTATGTTGATAACTGTTTGATGTACCTATTTTATTCTTTAATAAAAATATAACAAACATAGAATATTTAGAGAAATTACTTGAAAATACATAGCATTTTCCTCAGACCATGGTGTGGAAAGGGGAAACACTAAGGCCATTTCTGCACTAGCCTGTTATAGTGTTATTATTCCACTTTCAACATCCTATGGAATCGTGGGGTTTGCAGTTTAGGGAGGGGCCTTTGAGGTGCGGAAATGACCTAAGCCACACCCTCACCTCTTTTTTACTTTCTCTCTCTGCACCCCTCCTTCTCCGGACTTCCTTTCTTCCTCTCCCTCTGTCTTTCCGCCCCTGTCTCTTCCTCCATCTCCCTTTCCTTGCAACTTTGCTCATGTTGGTAGGAATGAATCTCCCAAGTACAGCAGGCTCTGAGGGATCCTAGTGCCACGCTTATCTGCCAAAGAAAAACAAGCTTTCCTTACTGTGCAAAGGCTTGTATTTATTCAGGGAATTTGGAAACAGAGCGTGAGGACTTAATTGCCCTTAAAAGCTTCGGAGGTACTCCGAAGTCAGTGAGCCATCTCCATTAGAGGGTGTATCGATTTCCTTGCCATCAGCTTCTTCTCAGAGAAATGTTGTGATCGTGGTGCACTCTGGATGCAGAAAAACTCACAGCGCTTGTCTCAGCGGGGTTGTGTCTATTATTTTGCTTCTCCCCACTTGTAATGATTATCTCTCCCCAGAAAACTCCAAGATCAGGGCAACCTGTGGACTGCCACATGTGGTGGGACAATAGCTCCTATCAGCCCCAGCCAGCAGGGGAGACGGATGGGGGAATCAATTTCATAACGTTTCTCCGAACACCACCTGCATTTTCTTCCCGTCCTGGATTCATATTAGATTGCAAGGCTTTGTTTCTGTTTATAATTCCCATAATGAAATCCAAAGAAATTCTTGCATATTTCTCCTAGTTATACACACTGATTTACACATTTTACATTTTACATTTTACATTGACTAAGGCATAGAATCACAGAATCATAGAGCTGAAAGGGGCCTCATGGTATATATTATTCTTTTCAATAGGACACGTTTGAGAGATTGAGATGTTAGCATTTTAAAACACACATGCTGTTTTGTATGTGCTCTTCACAAATGTTTAGATCCTTGAGGTGAGGTTCTTTTCCTTTCCCATGTCTCCAGGAAGGGATGGAGAGGTGAAATGATTGCTTTTGTCAAGACTATGAAATCCAACAACGTTCATTTCCATCCATGATCATAGATGATGCACACTGTAGTCAAATAACATCTGGAGGCCCACAGACTTGCTCCCCCCATTAAGATTTCCAATCCCCTTTTAGCTTTAAAGAGTTCAGATACAGCAAACCCTCACAACATATGCCTGAGACTGAACACATCTGCCTGTTTACTTTCTCTGACATTGTCATTTTATCAAGTTCTTTCCACCCTACTATTGCACCAGTTTGCAAAAGGAAAAAAATTAAAGACTGCACAAAAATGTACATACATTTCTAGACACAATTTTGTACACAGTTTTCTCTAAAATATTCAGCCTTTGTAAGCACTTTCCCATTATGTATATGTCTTTATGCAGTTTTCCATTATATAGGTCTTTACACAACATTTTCTGCTAGTGTGTACATTTTTATATGTCCTAGTTTTCCAGGGAGAAGACTGCATTACAAAATTCCAAGAAGGAAGGGTACGTATACTTCAGCTTAAATGTTAACTCAGCAAGTATGAAGAAAGATATTATAATGTGAAATAAAATTACAAAATCCCATTTCCTCTCTTCCCTCCACTGAATTTGGAAGGCTGAATGCTATCATAGCCATCAGATGAAAAGAGGACATTCCCCCTACCCTGGCAGCAGTCTTCTCCCTACAAGTGTTCACCAGTACCCTTGCTCTCTCCCTCTGACACATGGTAGTTTTAAGACCCAGGGAAAAGCAAGGGGTCACTGAGAATCAAACTGCCTCCCTTCAGTACCCCCAGATGAATTATTACAGCACCCTTAATTATAGTAGGACCCCCATATCCATGGGGGATTGGTTCCGGGGCTGCTCATGGCTACTGAAATCCACAGATACAAGCGAACACCCAGTCCCCCGCCTGCCCTGGGCCAACTGTGATCAGGCTGGGGCTGGCAGCAGGTGGTGGCAAGGAGTGCAATCCTGCGCTCTTGTCCTGCTGCCGCAGTGGGAAAAGAGCGGGGAGGGCGGGATTACACTCCTCGCTCCTCTCCTGCCCGCCACCACCGCGACTGGGCGAGGGGCACAATCCCGCACTCCTTGCTCCTCTCCCACCTGCCACTGTCATGATTGCAGCAGCAGTGGGGAGCCAATCGCGGATAACTGAACCCACGGATAATGAATCCATGGATACAGGGGTTCACCCGTACTTTATTTTGCACTAACTATTTTGAAAGCTAACAAGGTTGAAGCCACACTTCAATCATACCCAGCCTCCACTTAAATACCACTAGTGAATGAAGGCTGACACCCTGTGCTGAAGAGAATCTCCACCTTTTCTACGCACATTTAGCCCAAATTTGCTTCCCTGCAATTGCCACTCACCAGGCCTGAATTGGCCTTTTTAGCAAAACAGAACACATCTATAAATGGCTTGGATGATGGAATAGCAAATGACATCAAATTAGGTTAGCCCAAAGGATAGGATTGGGATTCAAAATGACCTTGACAGATCAGACAGCTGGGCCAGAAGTAACAAAATGAATTTCAAGCAGGATCAATGTAAAGTATTTTAAATCTAGGCAGGAAAAATGAAATGCACACATATAGGATGGTTGACACCTGGACTGAAAACAATACATATGAAAACCATCTTAGTAGACCGCAAGCTAAACATGAGCCAACAGTGTGAGATGCTGGCCAAAAAACCCAGTGCAGTTTTAGGCTGCATCTACAGATCTGTAATGTAAATAAAGGAATATAAAGCTGTTTTGTTTCTGAGTTCCTAAGCAATTCTAAACGGGCCATTCTGTCTTCTTGCAAGAGCTATGTTAAAATCAATAAGATAACTGAGAACATGTGTTTCTTCACAGAAAGAACAATGTCTATACTGGAATGATCTATTCTCTGTCTTCTGTCTTGCGATTTATGTTAACCAACTCTCTCTCTTTGGAAGCTCTATAAAAATCCTTATGTTTCAGTAAAACTTTGGCCATCTGATCAGACTACTGGTGTGGCCAAGCTGACAGCCAAGGCTGAGAAGATGTTCCCTCTTGGCCAAGAGTACTTGTATTTGCATGTGTGTGTGCGTGCGTGAGTGCACATTTTGTGTGTGTGTGTGAGTGAGTGACACTCCTTCCCAACCTGATTCAGGGACCAATTTCAGCTCCATGATTCTACCAGAGAAACAAGAGTGGACCAGTATTTCAGTCACATTCAACAATGGCATTGTATTCTGTATTCTGCTTTGATACAGAATACAGATACAGAATACAGACTTGTATTCTGCTTTGGTCAGCTCTCACTTGGAGTACTGTGTCCAGTTCTGACACTGCAATTCAACAAGGATATCAACAACATGGGGCCTGTCTGAAGAAGGGCAACCAAGATGATCTGAGATCTGGAATCCAAGCCTTGTGAAGAGCCACTTAGAGAGCTGTGTATGTTTAACTTGAAGAAGACTGCGAGATGACAAGATAGTCAAATTTAAATACATGAAGAGTTGTCATGTAGAAGAATGAAGCAAGTTTGTTTTCTGCTGCTCCAGAGAGCAGAACACAAACTAATGGGTTCAAATTGCAAGAAAAGAAATTCCACCTAAATATCAGGAAGGACTTCTTTACTGTAAGAGCCATTTGACAGTGGAACACCCTGGTTTGGAGGGTAGACTCTCCATCTTTGGATGTCTTTAAAGAGAGGCTGGATGGGCTTCTTTCTGGAGTGCTTTGGTTGTGTATTCCAGCATGGCAGAATCTTGTGTTCCTTTCCAACACTGTGATTCTACCATTCCATAATTGTATTCTGTGATTCTACGATTCTCCTCTGGCAGATATATGTAGGCTGCTTACCATGTATACCAGAAATGGAAATCATTTGCCCCACAGGTGTTATACAGGCCCTACAGCCATTTTTGTGAGCCCAGTTCCCCTCTGGACCCTCCCCTCAGGGGAATGGCATTTTTTAAAACATAATTCAGATCCTCTATACCTTTTAAATTTCAAAATCCTTTTTAAAAAAATTCAATTTAAAAGGGCCTATCTGGCTACTTCTGGTTTTGTTTGTTTCATTTTAGGGTATTCATCTTCCTGTGGGCCCAGGAATGGGGAAAATGGCCTCTGTTGCCCACCCGTGAGCCACCAATTTGTTCCTTCACAATAAACACAGACAGCTTTCAACCATTCCTCACCAGAGTTGGTTTTCAAACAGCTCACCATCTTGGTCAACCTTCACTCCAGTTTTTGAATGTTCTTCTTCAAAGGTAGCATTCAGAACTAGAAACAATTCACTCCTGGACTACTGCTAGCCCTGGAAGGAAGCCATTCTCCATCTCAGATTCTTATTCCTCCGCAGAAACTCATGCCCCCTCCTTCACAAGTGTTATGGTTTGTGAACAGAGCCCACCCCTCCATTTCAAAACCATACAATGACTTTGGTTTTGTTTACCTGCTTGGGACCTCCAGGTCTACTCTGCTAACAATACGATGCTGGTGTGGGGAGTAGAGCCACTGGAATGCTGTCAGGGTCCTCTCCTCGATCCGAAATCGTCCCTCCCTCACGTACCTGAAAAACAGGGAGACTCACCCAATATGTTAACTAGGGTTGGGGCCCACCAAAGCTATTTCTACAGCCTCTGCACTATTTCTACAGCCTCCCAAGCGTCCCAAGCTTTCTATTGCCCCATTGAGAATATACTTTTTTGCAGAAAAAAATAGACACTCTTGCTTCCAGAAGCCTGTGGGGTGTTCCAGTTCTCACATAAAACAAGATGCACCCCACAGTCTCCAAAGTAGTTTAAATAAAATTGAAAACGACCATAAAGGCAATTCCAGTTTCACAACAAACTGGGAATGTGGTCCAGGGAGGTCTGGGCTCTGTGGAAAAACAGAATGAGTTTATACTTCTGAGTGTTAACCCTGATCAAAAGCAGAAGCAAGCAAAACTATTCACTCTAGTATAAGATTCCAAGGAACAATAGTAGCTGAAGCTATTGTAGTGTTTTCATGCTGAGTTTCTTAGAAATCTATATACTGTATTTTCATTTGATTGCGTTACACTTTATTCAATTCCATAATTTGTCCACCACCAACAGATTCTGTTTCATAACTTGTTTAGTAAATCTAAATAACAAATCAATGAGACATGGTACAGAAGAGGCATCCTCAAAATTGGTTCCATTTAAAATTTCTATGCATTTATTTTATTTTTTACCACTAAATTTACATTTCATCTTTCCATTAAAAATACTGCTGGATGCAGGAATTTTCCTGTCCTCTGGAGGTCCTAGAAGAGATGATGTCATGGTTGCCCATTTGGCTATCAGAACATGAGGTCCTTGACAGTCCCCTGCCTTCCCCCAGCCACTACATCTCCATGTTGGGAGGACACAGAAGAATGGTGAGTCTCGGCGGGAGAGACTTAACTAATTTGCCAACCAAACTCCTTCCTGCTGTGACAATGCCTTTGAAAACTGCACAGTTTTCTAAGACATCCTTACAGTGGTGAGAAAATTGAATAAATGACTTGTCCTTTGCTAGAGGAACTAAATTAATGAAGAATCACATCCCTGGGATAGAGCTTTCTGTCTTGTGTCCTCAACTCTCCCCTTCTAATGGTTTGGATTACTCTAACATGCTCTACATATATAGTTGCTAAACCCTAAGTTTTATCCAAATTCTGGCCAGGCCACCCAGGGCCTGTCTGGATCCTCATCTGACCCAAATTCCAATTTGTATTTTTTTAAAAAATAGAAACTGAGCTGAGCTACAAACTGAGATATAGAGCAAAATATGGAGGGACTCTTCTGTAGTTTTCTTCTTCAAGAATCAATTCCATCCCTACCTTTCAAGCAATAGGGAAGGAAGAGTAAGGCCATTTCCGCACTAGCCTGTTTTAGCGCTATTACTCCCCTTTAACCTCCTATGGAATCCTGGTGTTTGCAGTTAAACTAAACTAAACTAAACTAAAACTAAACTGCAAACCCCAGGATTCCATAGGAGGTTGAAAGTGGAATAATAGCGCTAAACAGGCTAGTGCGGAAATGGCCTAAGCCATACAGGTGGTGGAAGAATGTACTGCAAGGGTGCATGGTGAGGCAAGAAAGGCGATGGGAGGGAAGAGAGAGTAAAGCAAGCAAAGAAGCAGAAGTACCAAAGCAGGGGCACATTGTAAGGGTGAGGGAGGGGAGGGGAGGGGAGGGGAGGGAGCAGGAGGAGAGGAAGAGTGAATGGTGTCAAACCAGAAAGCAAGAAGGAAGGGAGGACGGCACTGAGAGAATATGGTTTGAAGCAGAAGTGGTAGTAGAGATAAAGGGAGAGTGAAAAATGTGGGAGGGGGGATTCCAGAAGAAAAAGAAGAGCCTCTAAAGCATGTTTGCTGAGAGATGTTCCTGGCCCAAGGTCACAACATATTTTCCATCTATTCCATGAGTAACTTAATTCATGTCTCCCTGTTTCACGTCTAGCATTTTAAATATTACTCTGTACTGGTTCGCACGGCTCAATTGCAATTGTACAAAAAATGGTATGAATCTTGAAACATCATGGAAGAAAAAACGTTACCATTAATATGCTGAATTTCCATAAATAGAATGCAAACTAGAGTGATTTGCATAATTAAAACAATTATATAACATGTAAATTATATGTCCAGGTTTGAGGGTGTGAAATTTGGCAACCCTATGCACATGGGGCCGACTTTGGAGAATGTTCAGAAACTTCAGCTGGTGTTATCAGGCAGTATATAACATGAAGCAAAAAGTATAATACTTCTTCTGTGGGTGAAATACAGGGTAAGCAAACACGAAAGGACAAATCACTAAAATACATTAAAATATATGATATCCTCGCAGGGAAGCAAAGTGACATGACATGACATGACAGTGTGGCTGCTGAGGAAGAGACTTTAATGGAATGGGGTATTTTTGCTTCTGGTAAGCATTTAAATTTGTTTTAATTCAGTTGTTCTTTTAATGTGATAATCCGCTTAATAGTACTCTACTATTATAACTTATTGTGGTTTTAGCTGTATCTGTTTTTAATCTTTCTGTAAGACATGCTGAGTCCCACAATGGAGCAAAGAAAGATATAATGAAAGCGGATACATTTGCCTGTGCCTCATTCTATACAGCTGGGGTCTAGACCAGAGGTCCCAAACTTTGGTCCTCCAGGTGTTTTGGACTTCAACTCTCAGAAGCTCCAGCCCACTTGGCCAACAGTCAGGAATTCTGGGACAAAGACATCTGGAGGACCAAAGTTTGGGGACCACTGGTCTAGACCATCTTAAAGACCCTGTCTCTCATATGAGCCTGCCCAATTTTTAATATCTTCAGGGAAAGGCTTTTTGCCAGTCATCATGTTTGGGGAGGACCAGGGAGAGATCTTCTTGCTGGTTGCTTCCAAGCTGTAAAACAGGGCTTTCCAAATGGTGTGTCACGACACATTAGTGTGTTGCCTGAAGAGTATAGGTGTATCACCTCCCTGGACTGAGAACAAGCCCCCCACCTGAGCCTTGGAAATATATGATTTATTTATAACATATATTTTTAAAAATATAAGTGAAAGATTTTCATGAGATGTGTCGTGTCCCCTTACTTTTCGTTATTATAATTTATGTATGTGCCCAGATCTCTTATAAGAAATTAGTTTAACCTCTGGTTTGTTAATAAAACTGAATTACTGTGTTGCAAAATAATGAATGTCTAAAAACTGTGCCACCAACATGAAAAGTCTGGAAAGCTCTGCTGTAAAATCTACTCCCACAAGATGGAAGTTTGGGTCCCCTCTGCTTATCTTTCCACTGGAAGGCAACAGACTTTTTATTTAGATAGGCTTCTCACTTCTAATCGCTTATGGCAAAAGGATCTTCCAACTGGGGGAATGCTGCTCTTTGCCCTCATTACTATTTTTAAAAGATTTTAATTTGTTTTAAATTAGTGTTTTTAGTTGGACTGCTTATTTGAATGTTCTTTAGCTTTTATCTAGTTCTATTAAAGTATTTCTATCCTACCCTTTATCATGGGATCACAATGCAGCATACACATAAAACATTCTCAAAAATTTAAAACAATGAAATAATTTTCTTTATATATCATTTCTATTAGGAAATGTTTTAGGTGCATTTCATTTCATTTCATTTCATTCTAAGCTGTTAGCCAACTTTGGACCAGTATGAGAAAAAAAGGTAGGATATTAATCAAACCAAGTTTCCTGCAACCCCTTCCCCAGCTCTCCAGGAAGGCAGAGCCAGATTCCAAAAACAATCCACCTAATTCTCTTCAAAATGAGGTTGAGCGGGGTCCCGTTCAGAGGAATTTGCAAATAAGTGGAACAGCTTTTCCCAGCCTTGGGTCCCCAGATGTTCACTGGACTACCAAGACCATTAACCATGCAATTTGGCCTTATTGGCTGCAGATGATGGCCACCGTAGACTGATAGCATCTTAGAGAACCAGTGTTGGAAAAGATGAATTGGAAGGAAGGCGATATCACAGATGTTTATGTCCAGGAGACCGCCAGGGAAGATGGACAAGAGAGAGTATGAAGAACAATGAGTCAGATCATAGAAAAACATGAAGATGGACTCAGGCCTTAATACATTGTGACAAAGGAGGTTGGAAATCACTTCTAGGGAACAAGAACACAAAGAGAAATAGCTTGTCAATCCCTGTATTTTTGATGTTGCTTTTGCAGTCTAACAACACCCAGGTGCAAGAGCTAGGTATGAGCAGGCTTAGAAAAAGTCTGGTTTGCCACAGTAAAATGCAATTTAGGGGAGAAATAAACAGAGAAAACCCTCTACATCTCAGAAGCCCAATGTGGACTATATTTATTTAGTGAAGATGGAACCTGACCAAATATTGTGGGAGAGATAGAAATTAGGGGGACCGAATGGACTGGATGGTATCTTTAAAAGAACAGTGTGCCCTGCAACATTTTGTTACAGGATTTGCTTAAAGCTTAGAACTGCATTACTTCTTAGTCTGCTGTGGGCACGCTTTTCTTTATCAATCTCAATGAGGACTAGAGACTTTCTTTTTTTTTCCCCTCCCCAAACAGATTCTGAACATTTACGGAACGGCCAACATTGTGCCCACTACCTACAGACTTCTTACTTTCTTCCTGACACATTCTAAGGAGAAAACATTCTCATATAAACTTAAGAAATAAGCAAAGAATTTCAGGATTTGTCTTCATCTATTTGTCCGCTATGACACTAGCGATTATCCATGAGACAGAGTCCAACCGTCTCAGCATTTTTATGAAATTTGTGTTCCTTGAGGAAGAGTTACCCTTGAAACACACTGAGAATAAAGGACACAAAAGCATTGTCTTCTGAGTAGAGGCTGAGCCTTTTTCCCTTCCATGAGGTGGGCCTCCTGAATAAAACCTTAGCACAGATCCAGAGCAGTAGAAGATGCAGAATGTGCCGGGACAGATTGTTCCAGGTGGTCACTGATAATCGGTGATAGTACTACCTCCACATCCAGAAAGGAATCATCATCTCCTGTTCCGTTTTGATACTGGTTGGAGCTGAAATGCATGGGTCTACCCCAATCTGTTCACAAAAGAACAGAAAAAGAAAAACCTCCGCTAGCAACCTGGGAAGAAGATACAACTGTGGATAAGAAACAACACAAACTGGTGCAACTTATGTTATTAGCAGCAAGACTTGTGATGGAAAAAACTGAATTACCAACAGTAGATGAGTGGCTGAATCAACTGATGGGAATAGCTGAAATGGACAATCTTACTTACAGGTTGAAAGGAAGCTGAAAAAGTGAATTTATGTCTGAATGGATGTGTCTGATTGATAATTTTAAAAAGAACGAAGGTGACCTATTGACAATAGGCTTTTAAACTTTAAATTTTGATTTTGAATATATTCTGCTGCTTGAGAAGTGTAAAACTCAAACTAAAAATGCCATTTGTTGCAGTTAAAGGTTATTACCTATATAAAGGATTATTATTAATTATCAGGAGATTGAAAGTGGAATAATAGCACTAGAACAGCATAGAGTGGAAATGGCCTTAGTTTTCCGTTCAGTCCTGACTTCTTCCAGTGTCTGGTTTCCTGTCCCTGCCTCCATTCAGACTGTGGCGTATAGCCCACTCTCACCGTGACTCAATGGGTTGTTCTGTAAGCAGTTGGAGCCAAAATGAATCTGACCAACTTTGTTCATCCAGCTAATGGCTAGTGCTTGTCCCACACCTACAACATTTCTGCACTAGACAGTTATAGCGTGATGATTCCACTTTCAACATCTTATGGAATCCTGGGGTTTGCAATTTTGGGAGGGGCCATCCACCACTGCCCCCCGAAACTGCAAACTCCAGGATTCCATAGGATGTTGAAAGAGGAATCATCGCGCTATAACACTCTAGTGCAGAAATGGCCCTAGAAAAGCATCTGGCTTTTTAGGCAGCCTCCAAGGCAAGACCAGTCAGAGTCTCCCTGCTGCAGTGATGGGGTATCTAGCACCATGTTATACATGGTTTCAACCACACTTTGGAAAGGTTGCCTTTTTGGATGACAGTTCCCAGAATCTCAGTATAACCCCTGAGAGCTCTTATCCCAAAATTAATGTTTCCAGGCTCTTGATTCAACCATCCATCTTTACCACTCTTGTCCGTGATACTTCACAATTCTTTGTGTTGAACAAATTTTCACTGGCAGAAAAATATGTAACACAGCTTGTGGTAAAACAAGTGACCTTTACTTGCAAAGTATTGCCATTTCTCATCATGATTTGCCCTGACAAACTACACATCAAGACTTCCTTGCAGTTATTTTCCAAAGTTGCCAGGCCAATGCCCTTTTAATATCATTCCAAATGTAACAGCAAATAGCGAAGCTTGTTAAGTAACATTAAAGCAATGAATCAAGCCCTGATTTAGTGTTCCTGTGGCTTTGTGTGAACAAATCTATAATTACAACTGTCATGGTGCTTTAACAAGGAACAACATGATGTTCCATCACTTCCTCTCCATATCCAGGAATACTGCTCAATGCCCCATCATTTATTTTTGCAACGTTCACCATTGCATGATTCCCTTTTTAAAAAATACTTTTAAAATTCTCTCTTCCTATTCCTTAAGGATAGAGTGCAAGCCTAGAAATACGAAGCAAATTTAATTAGAAGGATGGCATTTGTTGTGCTAAAAAATAATAACAATAACATCAGAGGAAGGGGAAAATGAAGCGTATTGCTAACACAATGGTGCGACTCAAAGGTGAGAACCAAGGTCAAAAGATGTCTGTGTTTTTATTTTTGATTACTCACTCCAAGCAAGGCAAAGCAATCATGTTTTCCTAGTATAGAAGCTGCAAAACTTGAAAATTCAAGGGAAGGGGCACTGTAACTCAAGGGATACAATGTATGAGCTTTGCACGGTGTGGGGCAGAAAGTGAAATCCACCAGCACTTGTTGGTGTGGTGGTTCATTAAGTGGAAACTATCAGGATCTTACTGGACTTTTGATGGACTGCAAAGCCCTCCCAGGATAGCTACACCACTGGTCCAGAGAGCAAAGGCTGCTCTTTCTCACCTGGGTGCTCAAGGGCAGGCAAAGAACCCCTAGGTGCCACTCTGGCCACTGACTGGCCACAGGGATGTGCTGGGTGCCATCTTCCACTCTCCTAATCCTTCTCTGTTGAGCTGTGATCCCCATATTATCTGCAGAGGAAGTGGGTTTTCCTCGCAATGATCTATTCTTGTTGTATTTCAAAGTATTTGGGGGTGTCAGGGAGGGGTTCTCAGGAACTGTAGTCCAAAAATATTTTTTCCAGTCAGGCCTCATTAGCTTGCTACCTGCCAGTGATGTATTTAAGTCTTTTACTCCAAGTCTCAAGTCCTTGAAGCTACTTTCAAGTCAAGTCTCAAGTCTGGAAGCCAACTTTATACCCCAACCAAAATTCTAGAATTATTAGATCATAAAATCATAGAAATGTAGAGTTGGAAGAGACCCCAGGGGCCATCCAGTCCCACCCCCTGCCATGCAGGAAAACCCTCAAAGCACTCCCGACAGATGGCCATCTAGCCTTTGCTTAAAAACCTCCAAGGAAGGAGACTCCACCACACTCCGTGGCAGCACATTCCACTGCCGGACAGCCCTGACCATCAGGAAATTCTTCCTGAGGTTCTGGTGGAATCTCCCCTCCTGCAGCTTGCATCCATTGCTCCTTGTCCTGGTCTCAAGAGCAGGAGAAACAAGCCCACTCCCTCCTCGACATGACCTCCCTTCAAATATCTAAACATGGCTATCATGTCCCCTCTCAACCTTCTCTTCTGCAGACTAAACATACCCAGCTCTCTAAGTCTGTCCTCATAGAGTATGGCTTCCAGGCCCCTCACCATTTTGGCTGCCCTCCTCTGGACCTGCTCCAGCTTATCCATATCCTTCTTGAATTGGGGTGCCCAGAACTGGACACAGTATTCCAGATGAGGTCTAACCAAGGCAGAATAAAGTGGTACCAATACCTCCCTCGATCTAGACACCATAATCCTATTGATGCAACCAAGATAAAGTGGAATAAATTCAGTTTTAATAATTTAAGTAGCATCAGCTCTCCACATTTGCAATTTTGCCATCTGCAGCTTCGGAAGTGGGGAATAGGATCCTATCTTACTCCCCATGACTGAAACTTCAAAAGCTTTAGAAGGAAGGATCCTTCTTCCTCAAGCCTGTTGCCTGACACATTTGCTGTTCCCCTCTGAGAAATGCGCCCTGCGCTCTGGGGTGAGTCTTATCTTTTGCTCTTAGGAAAGGTTGTAGAAGGCTCCTCCAATATGCAGCAGGGACAGGCTGCTGAGCAGACCTCAAGCCCATTGCAAGCCCATTGCCTAAACTTTTTGCTGTTCCCCTCTGAGACATGCACCCACACTTTGGGCTTGAGTGAGGGAGAGAGAGATGGAGGCGTTGTTCAAAGTCGTAAGGTTTCTGGATGAACGCGTTATGTTACTGGACCAAGGGCATCAAATCAGTCATTAAAAATATACAAGTCTCCAGTCGAGTCAAGTCAGTGCATCAGACACAACATCCCCTTACACCTGGGTAAATCCCAAGGCATCAGTGGGTCTACTCGTAGTATAAACCCCAGAATTCCACAGGAGGTTGAAAGTGGAATCATAGCACTATAAAATGTAGGGTGGAAATGGCTGTAGAAATAGTGGCTACTTTAAATTCAGCACTAACACTTAGCACAGATGTAACCGGTAGAGGGCACCAAATGAGCAGCTGATAACTATTTCTGTTAGCATGCTGCTTTCTCAGATCCTGTGGAGGAATATCAGCAATTTAAGCTATGCGGATGACATCATGCTGTGTGTATTTGTACCTGCAAATCACCTGTTGACTTCTAGTAACCCCATGAATTCCTTAGGCAAGGAATACCCAGGGTCAGTTTTGCAGTTTCCTCATTGTAGGGGTCTATTGTAGCCTTCCCCCAAGTAAGACTGAAGACTTGGATGATATTTCCTTAGAATAAATATCCAAACATTCTGCAAACGTTCAAAATAAAGAGCGACATCAGGGTGATTGAAGTCTCCTATTACAGATAATTATTGGAAGTCAAACTGACAAGAATGGAAGGTCCAAACAATTCCTCATTTGCCTTGCAAACAATTTCGTTGTCCAAAAGGTGAACAAGATAACCAACTATTTTGGATTTGATCCTAACCAACAGATATGGAATTGATTAATAGGATGGAAGAAGTGTGATTCTTGGGTGAGAGTGATCATTATCTTTTTGGGATTTGTTATACAGAGGAAAGAGGAAACCAAACATATTCAGAAACATATTCTACGTTTCATGAAAGCTGGCTAGGGGATAATACTGGGTGAGTTCCATGGTCAGAGATGCCAAGGTGATTTTATAAAGAACTTTCCAATGAGCAGAGGGATGTATCAGAAATGGAAGCGAAATACACACAAGTACCCAATACTTCTAGGAAGAGAGGCAGAAAAGCTAAAGCTCAGAATGAACTCAGGCTTCCTAGAGTGGTTAAAATTACAAAAGGCAGGTGCTGGCAAGGAAGAACAAAGAAATGTAGAGAAATACAGAAAGAAGATGAAGTACTACTAACAGGGGACAGAGAGAGGTTGGAACTGTTCAGCACCTTCTTTATCTTAGGCCATTTCCTCACTAGACTGTTATAGGGCTATTATTCCACTGAGACCCCTCCCTAAACTGCAAACCCCAGGATTCCATAGGATGTTGAAAATGGAATAATAGTGTTATAACAGTCTAGTGTGAAAATGACCTCAGTTATCACCAAAGGGGAAAAAAGTCATGCCAAACTAACCTTATCATTTTTTAAGTTTGCTTTACAAACTTGGTAGATCAAGGGAAAGCTGTGGATATACTACAGTAAGCCCTCCACATTTGCAGGTTTCACTTTTGCAGATTTGATTATTCACAGATTATTTGCTGTCAGCTCTGCTGCCTCCCTGTGCCATTTTTAGTAGGGACTGCAAGCCCCGTGAGACTGAGAAACTGTGAACAAGGCTTGTAAATAGTATTAAAAATTGTGTGGGGCAGCAGTGGAGGTGGCACGAAGCCCCACCAGCCCCCCACTTCTGCCTTGTGAAGGAACCCTGATGCCTCGAAGAATCCACGGTGGGTTGAATATGGTGATCATGCTTTTTTGTGTGTTAAATATGATTTAGGAGGGCCTAGAGTTATTCACAGTTTTTCCACTTTCATGGGGGTCCTGTGCCCCTAATCCTAGCAAATGTGGAGGGATAACTGTATAAGGATTTCTGATAAGATATTTCATGATATTTTGGCAGGTGAACTAGTGAAATGTGTACAAGTCAGTGGTACTGTTGGGCAGATATGTAATTGGTTGAGGGACTGATGGAGAAGGTGCTCACCAATGGTTGCTGTTCACTCTGGAGAGAAATGACTAGTGGGCTGACATGGAGTTCTGTATTGGACCCACTGTAGTTCAATATCAAATGATTTGGATGAAGAAATAAAGATCCTGCTTATCAAATTTACAGATGGCAACAGATTAGGAGGGGTATTCCCCCAAGGACAGGATCAGAATTCAAAATGACCTTGACAGATCAGAGAGCCAGGCAAAAACTGACAAATTGAACTTGAACAGGGATAAATGTAAGCTAGCACATTTAGGCAGGGAAAATGATATTTAAGATAGGTGACACCTGCTTTGAAAATACATATTAAAAAAAAAAAAGATCTAGAGGTCGTAGCAGACCACATGAGAAACATCTGTGAACATTGCAGTAGCCAAAAAAGCCAATACAATTCTGGGCTGCATCAAACAAAAATATAGTGTCCAGAATGAGGAAAGTCAAGAAGAATATTGATGAATTGGAATATGTCCAGAGGAAGGTGACCAAGATGGAAACCAAGGAGTGGATTCCAGCATGGCATGGGGTTCAACTAGATGCTTCCTCTTGTCCCTTCCAGCTGTATAATTCTATGAAGCATCTCAACTCCAGGGCAAGACAGAGAGTGGAGATTCAGCAACTGAGAGCAAAAAGTCTATGAAGGCTTCAAATGTTTGGGCCCATAAAACTTTAAAACAGAATGCCTTCATAGACTGTTGACTTCTTTCCAAACATGATGGCTCCACTGTCAGGGGGACGGTGGATCCAATCTGGGCTTTAGTCCAGGCTTTTAAGTATCTACCCAAGTTGCTCTAAGGCAGTGGTTCTCACCCTATGGGTCCCCAGATGTTTGCGGACTTCAGCTCCCAGAAGCCCCAGCCACTATGGTCAATGCTCAGGGCTTCTGGGAGCTGAAGTCCACGAACATCTGGGGACCCACAGGTTGAGAACCACTGCTCTAAGGAATCCCCCAAATAACTTCACTGCTCTACTGCCACGGGAACCACGAGCTGCCCTTATTTCCAAAAGAGTCTAGCCTGGCTATCCTCCTTCCCCGGCCTTAGAAATTATTCCATTGGGCTTTGAATAACTGACTAGCTGTTGGGGCAGGACTTTTAATAAGTGTCTTTTTCCCCCTTTATTGCTGTGTTTTAAATTGCTTTTGTTTCCATTTTGCTCCTCCATGTCTACAACAAGCCTGTGAGGCAGGGAAGGCTGAGAAAATGGCTGGCCCAAGATCACTCAACAAACTTCATGGCTGGGTGAAGGTTTGAACCAAAAGTTTCTCCTTTCCTAATACAGCGCCCTAGCCTAGCCTTCTTCAGTGTAATTGGACTATAGGTATTAAGTCTACAGCTCCCACCATCTGAAGCCATTTTCCAAGGATGTGGGTTTTTTAATCCAATGCATCGAGGCCAGGGAAGCTTCTCTGACACCAGTCTGTATGTGGTCTCATCCTGACACTTCCCAGGTGAGAACTTCATAAAAATTTAGGCAGCTGGACTGGCCCATATCTACAAACCAGTTAACTCCACAATCAAGATGGCCCCCACCCCAGATTAATACTTTGTATTACATTTGAGACAGTTCATAATTATAAATTCTCTGGGAAATTCAGCCCTTTCCCAGCTCTGCCAGGTACTGTGAGGGCTGAAGATGAGATAGGGAAGCCCCAGCCAGAGGGTGCCAGGGGGTATTCCAGCAAAGTCCCAGGGCTTTGACCCTGCAAATCATACCCAAAGATTATGGGATAAAACTACAGCAGTAGAGGCTGGCAGCTGTGACGTCTTTCAAGGAACCATCCAAGGTGCTGAACATTATCGTTGCCTCGCCCCCAGGCTTCCGCATCTGGGATAAACTGCTTTAAAGCGTGAATCAAAAGCCAGCACAGATTCTCCACCCCACTGCCAATGAAACCACCACTACTGGTCTGTAGGAGGACTGTTGTTTCCACAAACGCCCCTTATAAGGACATGAAGTTTCTGGCAACAAGCCCCCTGGACCACTTTACCACCCTTCCCCAAAATGGCCCAGAGGGGATACTGCCTCTTTAAAACTGACTCCTTTCAGCCAGGATTGCTCACTCTTTAAGATGCCTGTCTTCTTCCTGAGACAGTCCCTTTCCCTAAAGTCTCTCCCTCTTCTCTTGAGATTAAAAAACGGGGAGCCCTTCTTTGTAGCTAGGGATGCTGCACAGATCCACCCCAACCAATGCAGCAACATGGATCCTCCCCTTCCTTGCTGGGATGCTCTCCCTCCCCACCCACACTTTCCCCTCCGCCTCACTTTTCTCCCGTCCCTGGCATCACTCACCATCGTACCAACTCCCATTTCCTCTCCCCCGATGTCTTCTTGGAGGCCATGCTGCCCTGCTGCTGCCTCCTTCAGTCCTGGAGAAAGAGAGAGACTCTTAACCTCGTCCAAGGATGCTCAGCCTTCATCCAAGGGACGAATGAGGGTGTGATGCAAGAGCAGCATGGCAGCAGCCGCTACACAGCTACTCAGCTGTTCAGCAGCCAAGCCAGGTATTCATCCGTTGGTGCATTGAGAAAGAGCCAAAGAACTCAAGGGGCCGATCCTTAAAAGCTTCCAAGCTTGGCCTGAAGCGTGAGGCAGAGGAGAGCAGAGAAATGGCACTCTCCGATCTGGCATCTTGTCTTTCCTAGAGGCTTTAGGATTAGCTGCTTGCTGATACAATCCTGGCTGTTAACACCTCCCGAGCAGTGCTTTGTTTCTAAATCCAGAGTTTGCCTGGGTGAAAATCTGTCTGGGGACAGATTCTTCTCCTTGCTCTCTGGACTTTGAGAGAGCTGGGAGTTCTCAAGGGAACATGCTCAGAGGCAACTTTCTGGCAAGAAAGGCTGGCCCAGCTTGTCTGCGGGACTGTTTGGCTCAATAGTTGGGGCACAAATATTTGAATCTTTGTTTATTATTAATATTTAATATTTAATATTTGTTTATTATTTTTAAGCCAAGGCTTAGCCTTGGCTTAACAAGCCAGTCACAACCCCCCTGAAGGACAGCTAGGTTGCTGTTTAGCGCTTTTTGTATCACATCAAACAACTTTTGTAACACTTGTGTTAGTAACTATCCCAAATTTGTAAACTCTGGGCCTTTCTGCACTACACTGTGATAGTGCAATTCTTCCACTTTCAACATCCTATGTAATTCTGAGGTTTACAGTTTAGGGAATCCTGAATCCTTAACTAGAGGGCGCATGTGGACTGGAACTTCCCTTCTGTTTCTTCCTCCCACTAAGGTGAAACCATTTGAAATTGGCTATTATTAGAATGTTTTACCATTTATAGCAGTGGTTCTCAAACTATGATCCTCCAGATATTGGGGACTTCAACTCCCAGAATTCCTGAGCACTGGCTGAGACAACTGGGAGCTGAAGTCCAAAATATCTAGAGGACTACAGTTTGAGAGTCTTGCTTTACGGCACCCAAATTTGTCTCCCTATGTGTTAACTACAGAGGCTCCTTGGGGGAATCATTGTATTCTGCCTACAAAAAGGCTTGTGGCTTTGCAGAGGAGAAATACAAGCTAGATCTCAAAGGAACTGACTTTGTCTCTAAGGGCCCTTCCACACTAGACTGTGATAGTGCTCTTATTCCACTTTCAACATCCTATAGAATCCTGGGGTTTGCAGTTTAGGGAGGAATATTTAGAATTCTCAGCTTTTTGGCCTCAGTAAACTACAAACCCCAGGATTCCACAGAATGTTAAAAGTGGAATAATAGCGCTATAACAGTGTAGTGAGGAAAGGCCCTTTGTCCCTGATTTTCCTTGCAGTGACTAACTAAAATGTAAAATGTTGGTGTTTTGTTCCTTTCTTTCTCCTTAAAGAATTGTATTTTGTTGCTATCTTCTCTTAAAACTGGAGGTTTTGACTAAATGACCTCTTGGGAACCCATTCAACCCAGCCTTTTTGTCCAAGAAAGTGTATTGATTGAGAAGTCTTTAAAAAAAAATACTTTGGCCGGGGCTAGTCTGGAAGATTCCTCTTTCTGAGGGACGTTTGGCTTATGTTTCTCAAAGCTGGCTGTAACAAAGGCTGAGGAAATATCTGTAAAGGTGGTGCCACTCCCACCTATCTACACAATTCATACCACACGAGGAAAAGGGAGTGGTGGCAAACCTCAGGCTGTGGGTGTGGATGTGGCTCTCTTTAGAGCCCCACGCTAACTTTCTGGGCTTCCGCAGAGGCCAATATCTCCTCCTCCAGGAGAGCATTGTTAGCTTCCCAACTTTTGCATAGTCTTCCCCTTAGTCTGTTCTCAAAGCTAGAATATATCTCTCCAGGTTTACTAGTGAGTAATGCTATGGAACCCCCCCACAGGTTATCTTGGGCACATCACACCCTCTCAGCCCCAGAAAACCCCATGACAGGGTCACTTTAGGGTTGCCATAAGTCAAAAATGACTTGAAGCACACAATAACAAGGGCTGTGGCAAAATCTGAAGTGAGCCAGCATGATGTAGTGGCCTGAGTGTTGGACAATGACTCTGAAGACCAGGGTTCGAATTCCCACTCAGCCAAGGAAGCCCAGTGGGTGACCTTGGGCAAGTCACATTCTCTCAGCCTTGGAGGAAGGCAAAGGCAACCGCTCCGAACAAATCTTGCCAAGAAAACACCATGAAAGGACTGCCTTAGAGTTGCTATAAGTGAGACATGACTTGAAAACCCACAGCAACAGAATCTAAGGTCTCAAAGGCCCTCCCTAAACTGCAAACCCCAGGATTCCATAGGATGTTGAAAGTGGAATAATAGCACTATCACAGTCTAGTGTGGAAATGGCCCGTTATCAACTGCCCTGCTCAGGTTCTATAGACTGAGGGCTGTTATTTCCTTGAGTTAATCAATCCACGTGTAATGTGGTCTTCCTCTTTTACTACTGCCTTCCATTTTACCAAGCATTATCATATTTCCAGTGAGTCACATTATCTCACAATCTGTCCAAAGTACAACAGTCTCAGTTTACTCATTTTTGCTTCCAGCTAGTGAGAGTTCAGTTGATTTGCTCTAAGACCCATTCATTTGCCTTTTTTAGCAGTCCATAGAGCTCTCCAGCATGGTGTAGTGTTTTGAGTGTTTGACTACGAACTTAGAGACCAGGGTTTGATACCCCATTTGGCCATGGGAACCCACTGAGTGACCTTGCGCACATCACACACACTCAGCCCCAGAAAACTCCGTGATAGGTTCACCTTAGGGTTGCCATAAGTCAGAAGTGACTGGAAGGCACACAGGAGGTTTCCTCCAATGCCACATTTCAAATGCATTGATTTTCTTCACAACAGCTTTCTTCACTGCCCAGTTTTCACAGCCCTACATAGAAATTGGAAACACAGCGCCCTGGATGATTCTGGCTTTATCCTTAAACCTTATTTCATTCGTTCATGGTTGTCTTTCCAAATTTTAGTCGTCTTCTGCTGTCTTAGCTGCAGTTTTCATTTTGATTAATGACTGAGCCAAGATATACAAAATTTTAACTATTCCAATATCTTTATCACCCACTCTAAGCTTATGTAAATCAACTGTGCTTATAATTTGTCCTCTTAATGTTCACCTGTAACCCTACTTTAGCACTTTCTTCCTGAACTTTCTTCAATAATTGTTCCAAGTCTTTACTGTTTTCTGCTAGTAGTGTGGTGTCATCTACGTATCTTAAATTGTTAATGTTTCTTCCCCTTTTTTTCATGCCTATTTCTTCTGAGCCTAATTGCATTCTTATTGATACAGCCCAGAATCACATTGGCTTTTTTACCTGATGCGTCACACTGTTGATTCATGTTCAGTTGTGGTCCACTTTCACACATACTGTTTTGTTATGGCACTGCATACTCCCCATGATTGGCATGGTTTAATTGGTAAAGAATATCAGATTGGCACTATATTAATTGGCATTGATTTAAATGATACCTGAGGTGATGGCAAGGTCACTCTGGAAGAGGCAAATTTCTGACTGTAGGTAGGTCAGCCCTACCTTTGCCTTAGGCAGGAGACCCGGTCAGTTCAGGACAATAGGCATGAAAACATCAAGCTGGACTCTCAGAGCTGAAATAGGGAAGCTCCCACCAAATGGTGATTGACTTAACCCTGGTCCCTGTACACCTGGAAGTTTTCCCATTGTTTCCCCACCAATCCATAAGGTTCCACTATTATGACAACCATTATCCCCTTGTCACTCAAACACTATCAACTCTGTCTGGACTTCATTGTTTGTGTTGCAACTCCCATTGTCTGCTTAGCTGGGAGTGCGAGTCACAATCATACCCGCAGGATATTTTTCTGATACAAATACCCCTGATTTTAGGTTGCTTTGCACAGTCTCTCGCCTCTCTGTCTGTCAGATTGCCAAACAAGAACTGTCCTTAGGTTCTTGCCTAAGCCACATCGCTGCTTTCTCCGCTTCTTGCTGGACCAGGAAATACTGCCTGAATCCCTCAGTGTGCTCTCTCCCACTTTCCTCCCTTTCCTTCAGTTAGTCCTTGTGTGAGTGTGTGAACTTTTCACGCATGAGTGAATCTTGCTGATAAAATACATTTTTAGTTTCCATTTTTACTCTCCGGCAAGTTCTTTCTTGCATGAGCTCGTAAACATTGGTAGACAAGATCTCTCTAAGTTGCCCCCCTCTCGCAAGCCTCCAATTTTGAGCTAATTATTCATCACTTTCAACTGGCGATACTGGCATCATGGGTTGGCCCTTGTGGCACCCACAGTTTGGGGTAACAGTTTTCAAGCCAGGTCTCACCCATTCTATATCTGTGCATTTCATTCTTTCTTCCTAAGTGTAATACTCTACATTTCTCCCTGTTAATATTCATTTTGTTAGTTTTGACCCAGCTCCTAATCTGTCAAGGTCATTTTGAATTTTCATCCTGTCCTCTCGGGTATTAGCTTCCCCTCCTAATTTGGTGTCAGCTGCAAATTTGATCAGCATGCCCTCTATTCCATCATTGATAAAAACATTGAATAGCATTGGGCCCAGGACAAAACCCTGTGTCTCCCCACTAGTCACTTCTTTCCAGGAGAAGTGCTGATGTCCCATTGCAAGAAAGGAACAATAAACAGGAAGGGAGACGGAACACAGGGATTGGAATGCTGCTATATTTTGTGGCAGGTCTTGCAACTTGTAACCTATTTATCTTTCAAATAGCATTTTGTCAGTTCAGTACAACTGAACATTTACTGTACATTTACAGACACCAAATATATGTAAGTGTATTTTACTGCTCTGCTCTTGCATTTATTTTATTTCCATGTAATCCATCGTAAAATTTGTTTTGAAAGCAGATAAAGCAGCACTTGAAAACAAAACATTACCGCATGAAGAATTGAAATCTGAGTTTGGAAGGCCTTTGATTTTCTCTGCACTGTCACCAGAGGTCAGTATCACATCAAGAAAACAGGCTGATGTGCCCAAAAGCATGGGCGGGGGGCAGGGGCTGTAATTTTTGCATGGTCAGCATAATCATAAAATATTTATTATTAAAAACTGGCTAAGCTTTCTAAAGCTTCACTTTCGACATCTAAATCTTCAGCTTTCAGCTTCATGTGAATTCTGAGAAAGGCAGCTGGCCGTATGTCTGCAATCATCTGACTTAAATATATCAGGAAGCCACTCGGCCACCGAGAATGATCATCTAGCTTGTAACTGCCTGGACCCAGCCCAATTCACAATGCATCATTCTGAGGTCGAAAGCTCAAGCTGGATAAACAAAAGCCCATCACTCACTTCGCAAGTTGAACAGGCAGGTGAATGAAACAGAGACACACACACACACCCCGCCCAGTGCCAATGAAGCAATTCTGCAGGAAAGTTAAGAAAAAGAAAAGGCAGAAGGAGAAGGAAAGACAGATAATTTCCATGAACACCCTAGACTGAAGGTGACCTAACCTGGAAGAGTTTATATACAGCTGTACTGACCAATCAGAAGGACTGTCTTCTGGGACCTAATCAGGTCTCAAGCCTTCTTGTGGACCGTAAAGTTTAGAATGTTTAATCACTCCCAAGCACTCAAGTTAGACAATGGACACACAGTAGTTTATATGCCTTTTTAAATGACATTACGGGGAGTATATTTTTCTTTAGTAGGAGAGGCAGAAACCATGAACAAACACAGGAGGTAGGTGTCACCAAGCTCGCCATACACCAAATAAAATTCTGTAAACGAAGCTGGGCAATTACTCTGTAAAAATTGAACCATACCTTCCATAATATCCTAATCAGGGTCACACACTGAGTTAGAAGCGGAAGGAAAAGCAGGAAGCAGGATGACAGATTCAGTGCTCTCCAAGGGGGGGGGAGTATTCTCCACAACATTTCAGTAATAATCTATGAACAAGACAACAGAGGCCAAGAGCATGGATCCAGACTTAGGAGGTCCAGATCCCAGCCTTACTGAGCCGTGAAACTTGCTAGACCATTCACTCTGTCTCTCAGCCTATTCTGCTTCATAGTGTTGCTGTTGTAAGGAATAAAGCAGGTGATCCATCTGCACTGTGATGTCTGCTTTCAACTCATTTCTGACTTACGGCAACCCTAAGGCAAACCTATTGCAGGGTTTTCTGAGGCTGAGAGTGTGTGATATGCCCTAGGTCACTGAGTGGGTTTCTGTGGACAAGTGGGGAATCAAACCCTGATCTCTAGGGTTGTAGAATTGTAGAAACAGAGAGTTGGAAGATACCACAACGGCCACCTATTCCAATCCCCAGCCATGCAGGAACAAGCACTCAAAGCATCCCCAGCAAAGGGCCATCCAGCCTCTGCTTAAAAAGCTCCAAAGAAGGAGACCTCACCACACTCCGAGGCAGCCTCTTCCACTACCAGACAGCTCTGACTGCCAGGAAGTTCTTCCTGAGGTTCAGGTGGAATCTCTTTTCCTGTAGTTTGAATCCATTGCTCCTTGTCTTAGTCTCTGTAACAGGGCAAAACAAGCCCGTTCCCTCATTGATATGACATCCTTTCAGATAATAAACATGGCTATCATGTCCCCTCTTAACAGTCTTTTCTGCAGACTAAACAAACCCAGCTCCCTAAGCCATTCCTCGTAGGGCATGGCTTCCAGACCCTTCACCATTTTGGTCACTTACTGAGCTACCTAAGAGAGAGATTGGAAGGTGGACTTATTTGCACTTGCCCAGAGCCATCAGCCAGAATAAGAAGGTCAGGTGTCACAAAAGGCTAGCAAAGGATTATTTATTCAGTTTATTGTTCCCATATTTTCTCCTATTGGGGAAAGGGAGCGGATGTGTTTCTGGGACTTTTTTTAGCTCAGGCTCCAAAAGGATAGGGCTTACCTTGGGTGCTAGGCACCTTGATTTGACCGAAGTGGGCTTCTTCTACTGTCTTAGAAGATTTCCACACTGCACTGTTATAGTGCTATTATTCCACTTTCAACATCCTATGGAATCCTGGGGTTTGCAGTTTGGGGGGGGGCCTTTGATTCCAAATAATTCCTATTATTTGGAGTAATAGCACTTTAACAGTACAGTGCGGAAAGGCCCTTAGTTCCTGCTGTGCCTCAGGCAGCAAAATGTCTTTGGTTGTCCCTAGATCTGTACAGGAGTTTAAAGACCCAAAGTACCAGTTTGGTTTGTCTCAGACTGCTACAGAGAAAGAGAGGAGCAGTTCCAGCCCAGACAGCAGCAGGTTTCATTCAGCCTTAATTGTAGGGGTGGCGGCATTGTAATGCACGCTTTCTTTCCACCACCCCCAACTCTCTTTTCTCCGATTGCATCCTGGAGCGATGACCTCATTTAAGAAGGCAGCCCTCTGTCCCTGAATATCTGACCTTGATCCCTTTGCAACCCTGTCTCAGTGGGAGGTTGGTGGATTTAAAAAAAAAAATAGGCAACAGAAAATCAATGAAGTTTCACAAAAGGGAAAGCTTGGCAGAAGTGACGCCCCTGTGCAGCCCTCCCCTCCACTTCCATTCACTCCAGTGCCCTGTTTTCTGATGCAGAAAGGAAATAAGTGATAGCCGCAGGAGGGGAGGGGAAGGAGAGGGAAAGAACATGCAGAGAATTGGCTAGGCACGTAATCAGCTAAGAATAGGCACCATCGAAGCCAGCAGGCGTGAACATTGATTTGTGCAAATGGGATGATGCTGGTAAGAGGGATGGGAGGGTGTGTCTCTGTAGCAGAGGCTCTACAGGACATTCATGGCTTGCCAGGTCAAGCTTAGAAGGGGGAAGCATAGAGACATTAAACTCGGGGCTCGGACACTTCCAAAATTAGCACATACTCTGTCATTTCCTCTGCTTCTGAGGTTCAACATAGAATCATAGAGTCAGAGTTGGAAGAGACCCCAGGGGCCATCCAGTCCAACCCCATTCTGCCATGCAGGAACCCACATCAAAGCACTCCTGACAGATGGCCATCCAGCCTGTACTCCAGAATTTCTGGACAGAGTCGAAAGTTGATTTTAACAATTTAAGTAGAGTTGGTCCTCTACTTTTCTGATTTTGCCGTCTGCAGCTTTGGAAGTGGGGAACAGGATATTTCTTACTTCCCATTTGCAAAGCTGGAGGCTTTTTCAGAAGTGGGGAATAGGATCCTTCTTATTCTCCATTACAGAAGCTTCAAGAACTCTAGAAGGAAGGATCCTTCCTCCTCAAGACCACTGCCTAACACATTTTCTGTCCCCCTCTAAGATACGCACCCTGCACTGTGAGCATGAGTCTTGCCTCCTGCTTTCGGGAAAAGCTCCTCATAGGGCTTCATGGCTTCCAGACCCTTCGCCATTTTGGTTGCCCTCCTCTGGACACGCTCCAGCTTGTCAATATCCTTCTTGAGTCAAGAGTCCATTGCTTATCTCATCCAGATTCAGCTCTGCACATGTACATATGCACACAGACAGAAGGTACTGGAAGGCTTGGGCTCACAGAAGTACAATTGGCACTCCACATTTGCTAAGGTTAGAAGCACAGGACCCTCGCAAAGTGGGAAAATCGCAAATATCAAAATGTGTGGGAAGGGGGCTGAGGGATGACAGGGAGATCAGGCACCCAGGGTCCAAGCTGTATCAGGGAAAGGAGAGGGAAGGGGGCAGATTGGGATACTGCCCCTATACTTCCTTTCTCTTACCCATCTCCTTCCCTAGGTGTTGTAGGGGGAGACATCAGGAGAGAGTTTGTGAAGGTTCCCCTGGAAAAGAAGCACCTACGGTGGGGGAGGGCAAGTGTTGAAGAAACTTGCAAATGATCAGATCCATGAATATGAAACCCACAAATGTGGAGGGCCAACTGTACATGTAACTTTGGAGGCAGTAACTCTACGTAGCCTGGTTGGGCCGGAGGGTGAGGTAACCAGAGGTGGAGACAAGTGCCTCTCCCTTCCTATCCCACCTCCTTGCTTGCACGTTCTAAGTCCATTTTGTACACCCCTGCTGATCAGGGGGAGTATTTGGAATTAGGTGAACAATACTTCATCATCCTACTGGGTCACCCTGCCAAAAAGGGATCCCCCTAAATGGCTTATGGGCCACAAGATACTGGCCATCTCTGCGAGAAGTTTTGTAGGGAAAGAGAATGGAAATGGTCATCACTGGAATCCTCTTTATAATCTGCTGGGAGGACCCTGCCTCTTTAGTGAGAGCAGTAAAATGAGAGCTAGTGTTGGATTCAACTCTGGAGATTAAAGTTTGACTACCCACTCACCCATGGAAACCTTCTGGGTAGCCATGGGCAGATCAGACTCAGCATCAGAGGAAGCAAAGGCAAACCCCCTCCAGACAACCTTTGCCAAGTAAATCCTGTGATAGTTCTTATGGTTGTCTTAAGTGGGAAATGACATGCAGGCACACAACAACAAACACTGTACAGAACACTGGCACCCTGGCTCTGAAATGCCCTCCTCTTGGAGGCCTGACAGATGCCTCAATTGCCCTTATTTCAGTGCCAAGTTAAAACCTGGCTGTTCCCCTAGTCATCTTGGGCATAGCATGGCTTTCAGTCCTCTGGATTGCTGGTGTAAATTTTGATTGTTTTAAACTGTATACATCAGGAGTGGGCAACTGTAGGGCCATTTCCACCCTAGATTGTTATAGTGCTATTATTCCATTTTCAACCTCCTGTGGACTTCTGAGGTTTGTAGTCGACTGAGGCCAAAGAGCTCTCCGGCTGGGAATTCTAAATGCTCCTCCCTAAACTGCAAAGCCCAGTGTTACTGTGGTTTATAGTCCGGGCCCGAGGTTTATAGTCCGGGCCTGAGGTCTACCAAATATAATTTGATATCTAAAGACTGGCCATTCCAAACTGTTCCTCTCCACGTGTTTGCGAGGCCCCCAGACAAGCACGCACACGGACACGGCCAAACAGGCTGAAAAATACAAGACAAATCCAGGCAGGTCAGTAATTTTCCAGCATGCAGCTTCAGGAGATCTCCAGGCAAGTACAATTGGAAACTACATTAAGTATGCATCAGGCATACAAAAGACGCTCTGCCCCGAACCGCCACCTTGACGAGATTAGCGCTTCGGAATAGCCAACTGTCAAGCGTTTCCCATCTGCATACTGTCTGCACTACTGACAACTTCGCCAAAATTCAATCATTCTAAATACTGACCTTTCGGAGGCTTTGTTTCCGACCCGAAACCCATTGTTTTTCCTGGGAACGGACTGCCCCATAGGCATATTTTCCCCTATAAGAACCCCTGATTTTGAGCACTTCTTTGGATCGCTGGGATCTCTTTTGACTTCCGTCCCGCCTTGCTGCCGCTCCGTTCGCCGAGCCTTCACCTCAGCTTCCACGTGCTGAGAATCTCCGCTCCAACTGACTTTCTTCTGACTACCCGGGCTACAGGATCAGGTGTAATATTTCCCCTGAAAAATCCCTCTCAAAATCTTCTATCGCAGTGGTTCTCAACCTGTGGGTCCCCAGATGTTTGTGGACTTCAGCTCCCAGAAGCCCCAGCCACTATGGTCAATGCTCAGGGCTTCTGGGAGCTGAAGTCCAAAAACATCTGGGGACCCACAGGTTGAGAACCACTGGTAGGGAGAGGGCACTGTCCCTTTGAGATTCCCGTTTGCCTTTCCATCCTGGGCAAGCCTGCGAGACCAAGAAGGTCTCTGCTTCTTCTGCAGGGTCAGTGTGGATTGGGTATACAGTAGGCCCTCAGTATCTGTTAGGATTTGAATCTGGCATCCCCTGTGGATACCGAAATCTTGGGTGTTTGGAGTCCCATTATGTAAAATGGCAAAATCAAAGTTTGCTTTTTGGATTTTTAAAAAAAGTATTTTCAAGCCATGTTTGGTTGAATCTGGGAATACAGAATCGGTGGGTATGGAAGGCCAACTGTACTGGCATACTTAGGGGCAGCATCAACAGCAATGAGGCGGGGGTCAGTGACAGGCTCTTGGGAGCATCTTCTCCAAGTAGTCACACACATGCACACACCAGACGCAGCACTGTTTGGGAGCAAGCCTTGAATCCCGTTGGCTTCAGCCAGAGAGAAACAAGTTATTCCAACCCTCATGAGTCACAGAACTCCATTGTACTCAAACCTTCCTTCCTTCTTTCAGAGGAAGCTGCATATCCTCCAGCATTTCACAGATGAAAACTGGGATGTCTGTGTCCAAGCAACATCAGAGACTGATTTAGATGGCAAAAGTTGTTAATGAGGACGAGGCTGCTATTACCCTGATTTCTGGGGTCCCTTGGGGGACACCTCAATGTGCTCCACATGATGGGGAATGGAAACTAACCAGAGCATGAGCAATAGCAATGCGAGAGGCAGGGTAACCTAGTGGGGTCTTTTTACCCAGTTTTTATGGGGTCAGGCCAAGCCAAAAAAACAAATGAAGATGTCCAATAAAATAATTTTATTGAATGAAAGTCTCACACACCAACGCAATCATTCACACACTCACTCAAGACCTATAAAGAAGCAGAAGAGAGGAAACTGGATAGGGGGAATATTGAAGGGGTTGCAGTTGGGGTAATACTGCACCTTTTCCTGAAGTCCTTGGTCCAGGAAAAACAGCAGAGAAGTGGGGGTCAGCACAGAGAGGGCTGAGGGGATTACTCAACAGATGGAGCAACGGTCTGCTGGGGTGACTGGGAGTGATCCAAAGAAACGCTCAAAAACTGGGACTATTTGTAGGGGAAAAAGTACCTGAAGGGCTAATCCTTTCTTGGGGAGAACAATACAGTGTTGCAGCAAGAAAGAAGCTCCACCATGATAACTTCTTTCACATGATGAGATTACAAGGTGTTGCCCAAGTCTCAGGATCTTTGGCTGCATTTGGTTGTGGTGTGACTTCATGTAAATGGTCCTCGCCTGATGGGATATTTGCTCAACTTGGGGCAAACACGCTAATCCCCTCAAGTCAGCTTCTCAGGGGCTGAGGACCCTTTGTTTACTGTGGGTTTGCCCAGCTTGGGTTTTCGATCGTTTGACTGTTGCTGCCTACGTGCCCATCCGGGCAACCTCTCAGGCACATGGAATCATATTTAATATCAAAATTGTAGACTCTGGGATAGGATTTTTCCAGTGGAGTAACACTGCCACAGCTTGGTTTTGGAAACTACTGTGACTCTCCTCTCAGTTCAATTGTGTACAAACTACTTTTGCCATTTGAACTCAGTTTGCAGCAACCAAAGTAAGCTGAGGCCAAAGAGTGAAAGTGAGGAGAGGAGCGAGAAACTGGGACATTTTAAAAGCAGCTGAAAAAAGTGGGAAACAGAGAATTAATGAAGCTATCCTTGCCATATAAGCACAGTTGGGGGGTGTGCCATCCTTGTGAAGACTGACTGGCCATAGCTCTTATGGGTTTCAGGCCAGGTTCTTTTCCAGCCCTATGGGGAGATGCTGGGGGCTGAACCTTGGACCTTCTGCAAGCAAAGCAGGTGCCCTTCCACAGAGCTGCAACCTGACACATTTGAAATGAAACATAGGAAACTGACTTACAGCAGCCATTAGTGCAACTGGCTTTTGTCTAACTCTCTCTGTCAGATCCCAGCTCCTGAATCTAGGCGGTTTAGGCAAGGTGGAGGCACTGGTTTTCCAAAATTCAGCAAGCAATGCTGTCCTCAAGCTAGTGATCTCCAGATATCCTGCACTACATTCCAGGCTAGATGTTGGCCATGACTGGTGGGGATTGTTGTTCAAAAAATCCAGAAGTCACCAGGTTGAAAAATCCCACAGTATGCAGCTCCCTGCTTCCTCAACTTGGACTTATTGAATGCCATTCTTTGAATATTGCCCAAAACGCCAAATTCTGAAATGTAAAATGTGGAATTTACAAGCCACATCCCAGTTCAATAAAATTGGATGAAACTGAAGCTGCAATCCCATTCACTTTGACCTGTAAGTGTTCCATCACTTCATGGAACTGGCTCCCAAGTAATATAGGATACACTATGCTACACCATAACTTTTTTTTTAATTTGCATTTTTGAAAGGTGTGGGACATAATTCAAATGAATGAGTTATGCACTCATGCCTCCCAAAATTACCAGCCAGAAAAGTGTTTAACCCTTTCCGTGCCATGCACCTCTTTAGCAGTCTGAGGAAGCCTATGGACCCCTTCTTAGAATAATGATTACAAAAGTTGTCAAAATCGATCAGTGGTAAGAGGTCGGAGGTGAACGACTTACAGCTTAAATCAAGAAACAAGAGGGAATAGTTCTAAATTGGTTTCTGTATAGGCAATTATCAGAGAGGTTTCAGATAGATTTGAAGACGTATGGAATAGAAATAAAGGAAAAAACTGGAGTGATTAAAAGTCTGTTTGATAATCCTCCACATCTTTTAGCTCAAATAACTCAAGAGATGTTGCAACAGGAGATGTATGAGGAAACAGTCAAAGCAGTCATGATTTCTTGGGCACAGAATATAGGTCATACAATTCAATTGGATAATTGGGAGCAGAGTTGGAAAAAGACAAATAACTTTACTGTGGCCCAGAATTTAAAGGAGAACTACTATAAGATATTTTATAGATGGTATCTGACACCGGATAAATTACAAAAGATGTACAAAACAGGTACTGGGCTTTGTTGGAAGTGCTCAAAAGAAGTTGGCACGATATATCACATGTGGTGGACGTGTCCAAAGGCAAAGAAATATTGGTCTGAGATACACCAAGAGATATGTGAGATATTGAAGGTGCAGATTCCTATGATCCCTGAAATGTATTTACTGAATACGACAGATTTAGTTGAAAGTACGATTATAAAGAAACATTGGAGAATAATATTGAATAATATTGTATATAATAACGACAGCATGTATTGAACATGCAAAGGTATGGAAAATGCAGATAATACCTACAGTTGAACAATGGTGGGGGACTTTTATGGAAAACAAAAATTCTGATATAGTATCACAGAGACTGAAAGGGAAATCAGATGATGAAATTCAGAAGGAATGGCAAATTGTCGAGGCAGGGGGGAGGTCTTTATAAGAAGTCATTAATTCATGGTATTATGTAAAAGTTAACGGTGAAGAGATGTATTGATGTATTGATATCATGAAGCTTGATATGGAAAATGAAATGCAATGTACCAATATAATAGATGGTAAAGCAGTACAGGGGAGAAAACTATGTAAAATCATTGAAGATGAAATCTGAATTAGTTTGGAAGAATCAAATGATACTGCGAGTGAAATAACAACAAGATGTATGTTTTTATATGTTTTGAAATTTTAATAAAATGATTTAAAAAAAAAGAATAATGATTACAAATACCTAAAATACAATAAAATACAATAAAAACCACTATTTTTTCCCCTACCAGACTCATGAGTCCTCTGAAATCTAGCCACGGACCCTGTGCAGCCTAAATGAAGTGATTCTTTATACCCAGAACATTTTGTCTCCTTGGGAGCAAGATGGATAAAACTACAAAGTGGCAGAAAAATATTCTACATGCAACTGCTTTTTCTAACCTGCCATATGAATTTAACAGGAATCTAATAGAAGGAGAAGTGGTTCTTAAGCTTTGGATAGGGGCAGCTGAATTATTCATTGTCAATAAGAGGCTTATGTGGAATAAATTATTCAAAAAAATTATGCCTCTCTTATATGACTAGCTATGTTAAAGTACCATTTCAGCTGGTTTCATAAAGGAAACCTGAGAGAGACACTCAAAAAGCTGCTTTTCTGCTGCTTCCAGTTTATGCCAAAGCAGTTTCAATTTTTTGCCAAATAAACTTACCTTTTTCACTAAGAATCACAGTCCTTAAAAAAAAATCTGAGTGCAAACTGCACAGAACTATATCAACTTTTAACCAAATAAAACCAAGCACCATTTGATAGTTAACATTAACCTCATATCTTAGTGCTTGGAAATTTTTCTTTTTTGGACTCCCAGTCCCAGAAACTCTGCACTTGTATGGTCTTCTTGGAGCTGTCATCCAAAAAGCAAACTTTTTAAAGCTCTGAAATTCTGTACACTGCTTGTAACTTTTCTGAGCTTTGAGATTCTATACACCACTAAGGCCATTTCCACGCTAGATTGTTATAGTGCTATTATTCCACTTTCAACACCCTATGGAGCCTTGGGGTTTGCAGTTTTGGGAGGAATTCTGAGGTTTGTAGAGGTTGTAGAGCTCTCTGGCTGAGAAGTCTAAATGCCCCTAAACCACAAAGCCCAGGATTCCGCAAGTTTATGCGGAGTGTTATTAAGGAATGTTCTTTACTGTGATGGCACATCTTTGTAGAACATTAGATTCATGAGCATCAAAAAGTAAGGCTTTACAAAAAAAGAAAACATTTTCTGAAGGACTGGAAACCATTTATGGATTTTTTGGGCAATAAGAAATCTGATGATGTAACCGTCTGTGGTCATGGCTATTGGTAATTCCAGTAAGTTGAATTTAGTCAGATTTTTAATGGTAGAATAAGACACTTTCTATTAGCTATTCTTATTACAGTTGGGTGGTGTCAGAGTTCTTTTGTGTTTTATTTATTAGTGTAGTTATTTTGTGTCTATGTTAATAGATTCATGTTTTAATAATATGTTTTACTATTTTGTCTTTTTTCTTTTTTGGTTTGGTTTGGTTTAGTTTAGTCATAGCATTAGTTATATGTGTACATTGTTTATGCATAGCTTTTTTTCTTTTTCCGACTGTTATGAATTGGTTTGTTTGCATTAAAATTAATAAATATGCATTAAAAAAGAACCAAGTCTTTTCTTAAAGGTCCTAATATTAATCCAGGTGTTCAGCTCAGAGCTTGGAAAATTAATTTTCAAAATTAATTCATTCCCATTGTTCATTATGTTATTTGAAAAATGATTTGGTGTCATTACTGACAACATTCTCATAGAAGTAACTTGCAATACTGCTTGTTGCATTGTTTATTATTTTTCAATACATTTTGTTACCTTTCTTTTTAAAAAGCTTTATACTCCATCACTGAATGCAGCCCCATTCTTTAGGGGCTGGGAAGATTGAAAGAGATGCAAAAGCCTTTGCTAGTATTTTATTCTTCCTTTTCCATATTAAAGCTGGAGAACAGAGACTGGAAGAGTTACCTTAGGGACTACAACCCAATTTCCCCTACTCACTGGCCATGTTGACTGTGGGATTCTGGGGGTTTTGGTCCAACAGAGAAAGCCTAGCTCGCTGCAGTTTGGGGAAGGGATAGTTCCTTGTTAGCCAAACTGGAAACCATCCAAAATGTTTTTCTTAAAAAATTATTAAGACTCCCACCCGGCAGCCCTGTGGCACTGGTCCCAGCTGAGGTTGGTTTGCCCCTGATCAAATCGCGTGTTCATTTTATCTTGTTTAATTACTGGAGAACTGTAAAAGACTCCTATGTTAGAGTCTTCCCCAAGCTCTGTCTTGAACAGTTAACTTATTGTAAAACCTGGAGTGCAGGTTACGATAGACTATTGAAACTGTACCCTACCCTTGGTGACAATTTATCTACCCTGAACTCAAAAGAGAAACTTCGCAATTATTTTTTCGATTACGGTGTCCAATTGGACAGACAGGACATCAACCACTCTAAATTTTCAAAATGGTACAAACTGTTTAAATTTGATCACCAACGGGCTGCATACTTGACGAAGCTTACATATCTAAATCTTCGCCAGGCTTTTACAGCCCTCCGATTCCAAACTATGCCCACAACCATGATTGATGGCAGATATTTGCACGTTCCATTGGCCCTTCGTACATGTATTTGCAGGGCCCCAGAAATAGAGGACCTGCCACACTATCTGTTTTCATGTTCTTTGTATGATGAACCAAGAACAAAGTTCTTGGGGGCTGTTTTGTCCTCTTTATGTGCAAATACCACATCCGAAAAGATTTTTTACCTGCTGTCCGACACCGATTCTGCGGTAACCCATAAGGTCTCTCTCTGTGCCCTTGCAGCTATGAAAATCAGGGCCAGTCTCATCAAGGATATGGCAGTTGACTGTGCTGGGGATGATTTTTATTGATTTTTATTGATTTTACTAATCTTAGCACTAATGTCCACCGTAATATATTTTATGACTATATAGTTTTTATATCTTATATATTTTATAACTCTATATGTGCATATTTTACTGTACTAGTCACCTACTGTATTTTATATGTTTTTAATATTTGATCTACTGTAATATTTTAATGTTTTATTTGTATTTGTATTTATTTATATGTATGCAAATGGCCTATGGCTAAAGCATTATAATAATAAAAGTAAAGTAAAAAAGAGAAAGCCTAGCTAATAGGTGCCTTCTTTATGCTACTAAAGGAAGAACTGCTTGTAAGTGTGTTCTTTGCTTTGTTATCCATACAGCTGAATCATAGAACAATAGAATCATAGAATCATAGAACTGAATAGAATCATAGAGCTGGCCGAGACCACATGGGCTATCCAGTCCAACCAATTAAGTGGACTTGGCCACTAACCAGGCTTCAAGCTGGGACTTTGTAAAGATCATTTCTTCCTAGCATGATATATACCTTGGGCTGATTCCAAGCTCCTCGGATACAATGTGCATGTTGGTTGGAAAAATTCCAGCATTCTTTCTCCCTACTTCTTGTTTTAGGGCAAGTGGGGCTTAGATAGCCTAGGGTTTCTTTTCCTTTGCATGCCAAAGCCTTCTGCCTTCTCATCTGAAGCCTCACTATTTGCCTTTGTGTCATTTAAATGCATGATCATAAATACCTTTGGTGTTCAGATGACCAGATCATGTAACCCAGGATAGTTCCTTAGGGTCATTGGTCTTATAAAAGACCCCTCTTTTCAGATCTCTTTCTCTCTCTTCTTTGCTGTTTTTGCTTCTACTTCCTTCTCTCCATCCATGGTTTGCATCTCGGTCAAGAAGATGGTGAGTTAAGAACAAAGCTATTATCTTACCTGATCTATTTATTAGCTAGTTAGGATGTAGATTCCCTGATGCATATGTAAATATAAACACCATTAGTAAACTTTTCTAAGTTTGTAACTGGAAACTGCCTGCCTTGTTTTGTTTTCTGAGTCAGTTTCAGTTCAGGAAAGCCACACAGAAATTTGGGCATGCTTTTTCTGCTACTCTGCTAAAGGCCGATTCCTAACTGTTTGAGGTTTCATAGTATTTCCCAAAAAGGGCTAACACCCTGGGAAACTCTAACTCCCAACACATATGAGACCAGGAAGCTAGGAGTAATGTTAATATTTAGAAGTGAGCGATCATGGGCAGGCTTTGACAGGATCTGGAAGTACAGGCAGAGCAAGGCCTTACGTGTGCCCTTCCTTCAGCACTGTGGACAGATCCTTGCTGCTTTGCTGTGAGATTCTGTGGCCAATTCTGGCCTCCCACAAAATAGCCAAGATGTAGCCTCCAGGTGCCGTTGGACTGGAAGTGATAGAACTGGAAAGTCTTGGAGCGAGAAGGGATCACAAGGGCCATCTAGTCCACCTTTGCCATTCAAGTAAACACAACTAAACCACTCTTGAGAGATGCCCATCCAACCTGTTTAAACACCTCTATAGATGGAAAGTCCACCATCTTTTGCACTGTCAAACAGTAATAAAAGTTCTTAGGTGGAATCTCTTTTCTTGTAATCTGAATCCATTGGTTCACATTAAGAGTCCCAACAGCTCTAACAAGTACACGTGGTGGTAAGGAACACTGAGAGTTAAGTTTGCCAACATTGGGTTGTTGATTCCCACCCATAGAACTCACAGTCCATGCTGCTGTAAATCCATCAGCCTTCAAGGTGACTTTTCATTATATTTATTCTACTTTAATGTGAATCGCTCCTCCAAGGATCTCAGCCAATATTGGGCTGTCACTCAGCAGAAGCCATTCCAACTGGATGCAGCCATAGAAAGCAGTGCTGCCCTGCACCTCCTCTACCCAAACCTGTTCCGTTCCCGCTCGTCCTTGTAAGAACCGCTGTGTAACCTGCAGAATTTGTGCCTGGCTTTATTTCTTTTCCTTTTCCATCCCCACTCCTCTCCTTTTCAGCCGTGTCCTTTAGAGTACAAGAAGAGACTGGCCTGGATTTCTTTCTTTGTTTGGTTGATTGATTTAAAGAAGTGCCAGTGCGAGGCAGTGGTTTGAGCGTTGAACTGGGGCCATTTCCACACTACATTGTTGCAGTGCTATTATTCTACTTTCAACATCCTGTGGAATTCTGGGGTTTGTAATTTACCAAGGCCAAAGAGCTCTCGGGCTGAGAATTCTCAGTGCCCCTCCCTAAACTGCAAACCCCAAGGTTCCATAGGAGGTTGAAAGTGGAATAATAGCACTATAACAATGGCTTGGGACTTTGGGAGAACAGAATTTTAATGCCTACTCAGCCATAGAAATCCACTGAGCAAACCTGAGCAAGTCATACTCTCTTAAACTCAGAGAGAAGAAGGTCATGGCAAACCTTCTCTGAAGAAACTGTGGTAAGAAAACCCTTTGGCAAGTTCACCTTATGGTCTCCATAAATCATAAAATGAGACCCATCATGGTGTAATGCTTTGAGCATTGGATTACAACTCTGACAGAACAGGGTTCGAATCCCTGCTCAGCCATGGAAATCCACTTGGTAACCTTGGACAAGTTGCACTCTCTCAGTCTCAGAGGAAGGCAAAAGCAACCCTCCCCTCTGAAAAAAATCTTGCCAAGAAAACCCCATGATAGGTTCACTTTAGGGTTGCTATAAGTTGGAATTGACTTGAAGGCACACCGCAACCAGGCCATTTCTGCACTACACTGTTATAGTGCTATTATTCCGCTTTCAACATCCTGTGCAATTCTGGGGTTTGTAGTTTGCTGAGGCCAAAGAACTCCCGGGCTGAGAATTCTAAATGCCCCTCCTTTAAACGGCAAACCCCAGAATTCCACAGGATGTTGAAAGTGGAATAATAGCACTATAACAGTGTAGGGTGGAATTGGCCAAAGTCAGAAATTACTTAAAGCAAGAATAGCAACTTAGCTTCTCTGAGATCCTTTTCACACAAAAAGCAAGAAAAATTGTTTTTCGGTAAGCAACACCATTCACTTGAACCTCACAAACCCCCTCTGAAGTAGTTTAATCCTCTGTTCCCATGGAACCCAGTTATCTGACCCTGCATCTTCTTCTGGTCTGATATCTCAGGCCAGGAGTGGGACACATCAAAGATCTGGGAACCCTGTTTTTCCCCCATCCTACCTGAGTGGTCTGCACCCTCCAAAGGGCCATGGGGCACAAGCCTTCCCCCAGACTGGACCCTTATTGCAGACTGCATGCTCCCCACGTCTCTCCCCATAACCAGTACCATCACCCTTAAGCTTTAAAGGGCTTTTTTTTTTCCAGAAAGAAGAAGCAATCAGCCATTTGCTTGAGAATTCTGGAGAGATCTGATGGCCCCACTGAGACCCATAGTTGACCTGTGCACTGCATTTTGCTCACCCCGTCCCTAACCATTATGCCTTGGTGCTTTGGTTTACTTGGGAGAGATTAAGGCCATTTCCACTCTGCACTGTTATAGTGCTATGATTCCCCTTTCAACATCCTGTGGAATTCTGGGCTTTGTAGTTTCCTGAGGCCAAAGAGCTTTCTGGCTGAGAATCCTAAATGCCCTTCCCTAAACTGCAATATCCAGGGATCCACAGGATATTGAATGTGGAATAATAGCACTATAACAGTGTAGTGCAGAAATGGCCTAAGACTTGCTATTACACTTTACAGTGCAATACTATGCCTATCTCTCAGAAGGCAGTCCCTCTACATTCAATTAGATTTACTCTCAGTGTGCATGGGATTGCAGCGTAACGGTGGAACTTGTTCATGTTTGTGTTTTACAGATGCAGTCATATCCCTAATGGTCAATGCTTGCTTATTTAATCTTAGAGGTTGCACATTATTCTTCATTTCTGGTAACTCAAAACCTTGTGTGTGTTTTTAAAGCAACATATTTCTGCTAATACCTCTTTCTCTTTTCCTTGTTTGGCATTTTCTTTGCTTTGAAAACAGCCTGCTGGCTATCAATATTGATTTACACAGGAGGTTTTTTTCCATCTTGTGATTATATCAAATGTGCCAAGCAAATGGAGAAAAAGAGGAATATTGGAGCCAAATGATCACATTTTGTTTCTTAGTTTGAAACTTGGGTCCATTTTGGCAAAATGACTGAGATTCAAAGAAACAGACTGTGCCAATTTCTCTTTTGATATCAGAGCACACAGAGTCTACATTTATGTTTGTGTTTACAGTATTATGGCTATAACTTTGTTTTCATTTAAAGGTGGGTAGAAATATTTGGGGCACAAAGCCCTAAAACTGTTTTTGGAACTCCTTGCTAACCTGAACCGCAGCCCATGACCCCAACAACTAATTCCTTCAAAGATTGTTTTTTTACTAAAACCTCTGAATTTTTTCTAATATGTCTTTGTTTTCATAAAAGCTAGTAGGGATAAGCAGTCAGTTGTCTTAGGAACACATCACCCCTTCTATTTCTTTGTTGTTGTTGTGTTATGATTTATATGTGTGTGCCTCTTTTCAACCACAAAGACCCCCAAGGTTGTTCACAAAGGGCAATACAAAAACAAAATTCAAACAATAGAATAAATTACAGATTTTCTATATATTTAAAACCAGATCTCAATAGCATATTTTAAATAAAAACTTACAACCCAAATGCCATGGCCTCTGTTTCTGGCCATTTCTGCACTAGACTGTTGTAGTGCTATTATTCCACTTTCAACCTCCTATAGAATCCTGGGGTTTGCAGTTTAGGGAGAGGCCTTAAGAATTCTCAGCCAGAGAGCTCTTTGGCCTCAGTAATCTGCAAAGCCCAGAATTCCAAAAGATGTTGAAAGTGGAATAATAGTGCTATAACAGTGTAGTGAGGAAATGGCCTAAATTGGCCAGTGGTTGCTATCCATGATAGTTAATAGACCCTCCATGTCTAAAGGCACTGTACCCAGAAATATCCCATGCTACAGGTCAAATACCACAGGATTATAGTTTATTAATTTCATTTCTGTTATGCCTTTCCTCTAACAAACACATAGCTTTCCACCTCCTCCCCGCAACTTTGTGAGGTAGGTCATGGTGAGAAAGAGCGACCAGCCCAAAGTAACCCAGTGGGTTTTGTGGGTCAGTGGGGACTAAAAGGTGATTTTCTTCAGCTGCGTAACCAATATGCTACACTTTTGCCTCCTTGAATCCCTTAGCCAGCTGTTGTTGAAAGGATGATGTGGAACCAGGGCCATTTCTGCACTAGACTGATATAGTGCTATTATTCCACTTTCAACATCCTATGGAATCCTGGGGCTTGCAGTTTAGGGAGGGGCCTTGAGAATTCTCAGCCAGAGAGTTCTTTGGCCTCAGGAAACTACAAGCCCCAGAATTAATTCCACAGGGTGTTGAAAGTGGAATAATAGCACTATAACAGTCTACTGCAGAAATGGCCCAGAACAGAGGTGAGAAGAGTGCAACTCACAGGCCACATGTGGGCCCTGAAGACCTTCTCTGATCTCTGGTTGCCTCTATGTGTTACACCTTTTCTAGTCCTGGAATAGTCTTATTAGAAAAAATCTAGATGCTGGAGAAACCCCCGGCCTGAACTAGAAGGATTGTTTTCCTTCTGTCCCTCCTAAGAAGAGCCTCCTTTGCTTCCGGGCAGCTGCTTGGGATAGCAGGGACACCTTTGTTACCTGTGACGGAGAAGGCACAAACAGAGAGCTGCAGGACTGTTTAAGCAGCCAGCAATGAAAATCCTATACCTGTCTCCTCTGAACTGCATCTCACTGCATTCCATGGGGTTTATTGTTCCCATGGAACTGTGGGCAGAGGAAAACTGTCTGATTTTTTTTTCTTTCCCAAGAAATTCTTTCCCTTTAAGCTAGAGCAGAAGGGGAGGAATCATTTGTGGTGGATCCCATAACATAAAGAATAACTTCCTGATGTTGATGGGTAGTGACACTTTCAGGTGAGCTCTCCATTTAACCGCCACTGAATCTGTGCTGCATTCCACCACTCTCTGGGCAAAGAGCTTTCACCCAGGACTGACATTCTCTCCATCCCACAGAAAATGAGCCAGTGCTCCCACTTGGTGGGGTGACTCAGATATGGTGATACACTCAAAACATTTAGTATTCTGGACCTCAGCGCTCAAGGCTTCCCTAACCCACCTCTGACTTGTGTGGTGTGCTGAGGACTTTTTTCTTTAGTCTGTACTTTGTACACTTCATCCCCAGCTGCTTCTGGGGCATCTCTGAGTGGGTCTCTTATCGTAGAATCACAGAGTTGGAAGAAATCACAAGGCCCATCTAGTCCAATCCCCTGCTATGCAGGATCACCCATCAAAGCACTCCCAACGGATGGCCATCCAGCCTCTGCTTTAAAACCTCCAAAGAAGGAGGCTCCACTACACTCCATGGAGGCAGCAGATTCCACTGCTGGACAGCTCTGACCGTCAGGAAGTTCTTCCTGAGGTTCAGGTGAAATCCCCTTTCCTGCAGCTTCAGTCCATTGCTCCTTGTCCTAGTCTCTGGAACAGCAAAAAACAAGCCCACTCGCTCCTCAGCATGACATCTCTTCAAATACTTAAACAAAGCTCTCATGTCCCCTCTTAACCTTCCCTTCTGCAGACTAAGCATTCCCAGCTCCCTAAGCCACTCCTCATACGGTTTCATGGCTTCTGGACCCTTCCCCATTTTGGCCGCCCTCCGCTGGACACGCTCCAGCTTGTCAATATCCTTCCTGAAACGCGGTGCTCAGAACCTCAGAACTGACAGCTCTGACCATCAGAAAGTTTTTCCTTAGGTTTGGGTGGAATGTTGTTGCTAGTTTCCTATGACAGACAATGCTTGCAATGCACTTCCCTTCTCCCCGCAACACCCCACGACTGGTACTGGTCATTCTCGCCTTTCCTCCTGCCTGCCTGGCCTTCTTTCCCCCCAGCCCCCTTTCCTCCTCAGTCTTTTCCAGCTGCCGCCTGCTTTGACCCAGGGATTTCAGAAATCTGCAGGGGAAGAGGGAGAAGGCCTATTTCAATCTGTTTTTCAGGTCTTCTTTTCCCTCCTCTCCCCGATACCCCCCTCTGTGTCTCCATCACCCTCCGGGGGCCCTGCGCTGCCTCCATCGCCTCCGCGCCACCTCCCGGCCAAACTCCCAGGGGGACCCCGGCGAGGGAGGTGATTTCATCAGCCTGATGTTGTCAAGCGGGGCCGTCCCCTCCCCTTCCCTCCTCCTCCTCCCTCTCCTCCTCCTTTTCGCTCGCTGCTGCTGCTGCTGCTGCTGTTGCGGCTGAAGCCAGCCCAGGGCTGAGCTCACCAGTTCCGGTCACGTTATTCTCTGTTTACGCCTTTGCGCTCCCCTCTCCGTCTGGCGCTGGCTGGCTGGCTCGGTGGGATCCTGCCCTCCAGGCCGCCTCCTGCGCAGCATCCCACCACCCCGGCCACGGCCTCCGTCTCCCGCATCCTCCTGGCCGGGAAGGCAAGGAAGGGAGCCGGGCACGGGGGAGAGATGGAGCGCGCAACCGGGGAGCCGATGCCCTTGCTCCCCTGCGCCACGACGCGCTGAAGGAGAGCCCCGGGAAGGAGGAAGAGGAAGGAGCCAGCGAGGAAGAACGCAGCCGAATCAGCCAGGGGTAGAGGACCGAGGGGTCTTCTCCTTCCTTCCCCCTCCGCCTTGATCCTTGAGGCGGGGGCTCCCATGGCCCCCCGGGGGATGCTGGCCCCCGAGGCGTGCGCCCTGGCCCGGCCCGCCTCCGCCTCCTCGCCGCTCCGTTGATGACCCCGAGCGGTGCCCACCGGCCCCTGCCGTCGCCTCCTCGTTTTGCACAGGTAAGGGGGAGGCGGACGCTGGGGCGGTTGGGGGGCGGGAAGGAAGGGGGGCGAACGGGATGGAGAGCTGGAGAGGCTGGCGGTGATGATGCGGTGCGGTGGTACCCTGGCTCTTTTTTGCTACACGAGAGTCGTGTGTGTTAAACGGTGCCTGCAGGTTATTCTTAGCACTGTCTTAGAATCACAGAGTTGGAAGGGACTTCCAAAGGTTGTTTGGTCTACCCCCAGCCAAGGCAGGCTGTCCCTGGAACAGACTCGTAGAATCTGACCACAGCTCGCCGTTCCCGGAACGACCACCTATGAATCACAAGCCATTTCCACACTATACTGTGGAAATATAGTGCTATATAGTGCTATTATTCCACTTTCAACATTTTATGGAATCCTTTGAAGCCCCTCCCTAAACTGCAAACCCCAGGATTCCATCGGATGTTAAAAGTGGAATAATAGCACCATAACAGTCTAGTGCAGAAATGGCCATAGAACCATGAGTTGGAAGAGATCACAGGAGCCATCCAGTCCAGCCCCTGCCATGCAGGAACACACCCTCAAAGCACACATCAATGCCAGATCAGAAGGTGAATGGGCTTCTGGAGATGTGCCAAGTGAAGAGACTCACTCTACATATGCTCAGAGGCACAATTCCCTGAGACTAGTGGTCCAGCGACTGTTAGGCTTCATGTGTGGCCAGCAGTGCTTCCATCTTTAGATGAGCAGAGAAAAGGGAAGGATTCGTCTGGCAGGTTCTTTGCACTGGCCGGTGAAACAAAGCAGGGAGGGTCGTGGCTCAAGGGGAAAGCCCCTCCCTTGGCCCACCCCAGCTGGCTGGCTCGGTCCTTATCTCCCCATCTCAGCGGGCAGGGCTGAAGGAAACCCTGGCCTTGAGGAACCTTGAAGAGCAGCTGTCAGGCAGAGCAAATAGGCCAATCAGGGGTAAAGCAGCCTTTGGATATGCATATTCATATATTTCAAATCCAGCTGTGCTCACTGGGGAGCTCCAGCAGGAACTGATTGGCTGAGCCAGTTCTTCTGCTTTGGTGCCAGAGGTAGCAAACCTGGAGGGAGAATTCCTTTGGGGCTGTCCTGGCTGAACAACTTTGGTGGTGGGGATGGGGGTCTGATTTTCTGTGTGCCTCTATGGTCAGGGTGTTATCCCTGGGCTGGGTTTTGTGTTGTTTGTCATCAAGGCCTCCCAGCTTAAAAATAACCAGTCTTGCTCATTTTTGCTTCAAAATAACCAGGCTTGCTCATGCAAGAGTCAGTTCCATGCTGAAATAAGGCACAGGCCCTCCTAACCTCTCTCCCAAATGGGATGTTACAAGACCAGAAGTGGACTTCTATCCCCTTTCAGTTTTGTTGGGGGTGCTGATGTGGTCAATGGCAAAATTGCCCCCCAACTTTCAGAGCTTTAGAGGGCTCCGGCCCCCACCATAGCAGATGCCCAACCTCTTTTAAGTTTTTGTTGCTGGTTTCCTATGACAGACAATGCTCACAGAGCTCCCCATCCCAACCCTGACGTTTGCCATCCAGAAATGGTGTTCCTAGGAGCTGTTTCTCTAATGCTAGAAAATTTGGATGGAAGCTGCATTGCCCAGCCACTGGGAACATTTCCTCTGGAAGGGAGCTGCTCTTCCTCTCTTTCCTATCAAATCCAATCATTGGTCCACATTAGACCAATAGCTGGGCCTGCCTGCTGGCAGCTAAGTCTGCCTTGGCAACCCTCCGGTTCGGAAAGCTGAAAGTCCTGGGCTGCCATTAATATCCACCCCGATCATTGTCCTCCTCTGGTGCAGTTTATTTATTATTTATTGAAAACATTTCTCAAATGCCAAATACGATTGCAGGATGGAACCTGTTCAGGGAACAAGATGGAAGGATGGCGCACAGCATAGACAAGCCGGTTGAGACAGTGAAACTGGGACCCAAATACTGTGTATTGGCCTTATGGCGATACCTTTATTTGGCCAACTAACAGGCACAAAATATATCACGCTAGCCTTTAAAGGTTACAGAATGCTTTGTCAGGCAAAAATGCTACAACAGCATGCAGTGGAAAGAAAGCGACACCGTTAGAGTCACAGCGTCAATATTTTTGCTAAGAAGTATGCGTAGAATAAAAATAAGTCCCCCACACATACACCTAAGGCCATGAGCAACAAAACAGAGGCAATTAGGTTTAGCTTCCCATCTGACCAAGCACCCCAACACCTTGAAGGCACTGGGGATGGACTTACTTTTTATCTGCACACACTTACTATCTGGAAGCAAAAATACAGATTCTGTAATAACAGAATTTGCCTTCCTTTGCATGCTATTTTGCTATCTTTGGCTGATGAAGAAGCCTATGAGATTTGAAAGCTTTCATGATGGACCTCCTGGACGGCCAAATAAAGGTGGTATCATAAGATGGATTTTGGATCCTGATTTACAGCCAGGATAGTTATCCTTGAAACTACATATTGTCCTGAAACTATATACTAGTAGTCCCAATCAGAGTAAACCCATTGACTCAGTGTGCCTTATATAAATGTTGACTTACCAGTCAGATATCAGACAGTTGATTCAGTTGGGTTAATTCTTTCTGGAGCTACCGATAGGATTCAGGCCACTAAAAGGCAAAGACAGAAAAAAATGTTTTACCTATACTGAAGTGAGTGGTTAAACTTGTGGCCATCCAAATGTTTGAACTCAGGGGTGATGAATGAAGGGATTTCGGTTAGTAGCACCTAGAATTGCCCACCTTTGGCTTACCCAAACCCAGTGAGACCTAAGTAGTCATGGCTAACTTATTTCATTGTTTTCTGCAGGAATATGGTTAAATCTGGATCCAAACCAAGGTTTAACTAGTATCTTAGTGCTTGACATACTCCCTCTTCTTCATCGGCCTTTCCAAACTGGCTCACTTTTGGAGGTTAGATAGATGATAAAAGGCTTTCTGTATACTGCCCCTCCCCAGTTCTAACTTTCCTGAGAAACCTTTGCATGGTATCGGCACAGTTTTCGGTTAAGTACCTGAGAAAGGTTATTTAATTCCGGATTTTGATCTAAGTGCTATTTAACACACTTGTGCCTACTTGAGATCGCTCCTACATTTTGAAAAGCATTTTATGTCTGCTGTTATGCTATTCATTGACTATGTTAAAGTTTTCAGGAGTGTATGTGTGTGTTTAATGAATTGTTTATCAATGCTAACATTTATTTTTAAAAATGGTAAACCACCTTTAATACTACCTGGAAAGTGGTATACATCAGTATGCCAGGAAGCTGAAATTTTTGGCTGTAGCCAGCCAGATGTTTGTCTACAATTTCAGTCAGCCCCAAACATTATGACCATTTGGGTGATAAACCTGAACTAATAAAATTTAAGAAGGCAGACATACAGTTTGAAAACTGTTGCTCAAAGTATTTCTGAAGATGCCTAAAAGAAACAAAAAGAGGAATGAATACAGGCACACACAGAGAGTAACATTTCCCAACTAATGATGTTAAATCTGAAATATAAGCTTGGTACAGAAGACAGTAACTATATTAGAAGTAACTTGTTACTTGTAAGCTCAGTGCTTTATTATTTCATTTATATGCCTCATTAATTTTTTTTAAAAAATTAAAGAGCAGCAAATAAGCTATTTAAATAACACTGAAAAGTGTATGCCAAATGCATAAAGTCCCTGGACTCATAGAGCAAGAAGGGATCTTGGAGACCATTCTTCGGTGGAAGATGCAGGACATTGCCAGTGATGTAGATTTGAGTCAATTGGACTCAAGTTGCTTCAAGGGCTCAATCCAAGTTGGACTCAACTTAGCAAAAAAATGACTTACTGGCTTAACTTGACTTGTGACTTGTATGTTTTTAGTGACTGACTTGCTGCCCTTGGTTCAGTAACAAAGCACAGTCATCCAGAAACCTTGCAACTTTAAACAAGACTTCCATGTCTTTTTGCCTACAGGTTACATTACATGACAATCTATCTCAAACCCAAAGCTAGGGCCAGTTCTCTGAGGGGAACAGCTAATGTGTTAGGCAACAGGCTTGAGGCATGGCTGAGATCTGTCGCTGCTGCATATCGGAGGAGACTTCTAAAACTTCTAAAACTTTTCTTAACAGCAGAAGGTAGGACTCAATCCCAGAGCGCAGGGAAGGATCCTTCCTTCTAAAGCTTTTGAAATTTCAGTAATGGGGAGTAAGAAGGATCCTATTCCTCACTTCTGAAAAGCCTCCAGCTTTGGAAATGGGACGTAAGAAGGATCCTATTCCCTGTTTCAGAAACTGGCTTCCAGACTTGAGACTTGACTTAAAAATACCTTGCATGGACTTGAGATTCGAGATTTGAAGGCAGAGACTTGAGACTTGACGTAAAAGACTGAAATACATCACTGGATGCTGTTGTGGTATCCTTGACCCTTGGCCATCTTGACTCTGCTTAAACACCTGCTATGTGGAAGAACCCACAACCAGGCCATGATTTGTCCAGGGGCTTCTCCAGCTGCTATACATAATCACCCACATTGTGTACCATACGTAACAGGGAATTATTGTTACTACCACCAGCTGCCTGTCTGCCCGCCTACAGCATTTACGTTTCCAGACCTAGCATTTCCAGCATTTAGGTTATAGCGCTATCATTCCATTTGCAACATCCAGCTGGCCCCTCCCGAAACTGCAAACGCCAGGATTCCATAGGGGAGTTGCAAGTGGAATGATAGCGCTATAACAGTCTAGTGCGGAGGGAAGAATTGAGCCATGAAACTGAACAGAGCAGAGTCCCACCTGCTCAAACTCTTTTGACTCCTCTTTTTAGTTGTGTGGGTCCCAAGACATATCAGGGGTGACACACTAAGCGTTATTAAGAGGGCAGTACCATCACGCAGAAGCATGTGGCCCAAAAGTCTGCTCTTCTCTGCTGTGCTTCCACCACCCTCCATGTGCTCACCAAGGTCAGCTTGCTCAGGGTCACCCACAACCTGGATGCAGACCTCCCTGAAATCAATGATTGATGACAACCCAAGTTGACATTTACATTTTCAGAAAGCTGATTCAATTACCTTGGAACAGGCCGTCATTTTTTCCCCTGTGCATTCATCCCAAAAATTTGATCTCATGTACTCAGAAGTAAAGCCCTTTCTGCATTAGACTGTTATAGTGCTATTATTCCACTGTCAACATTCTGTGGAATCCTGGGGTTTGCAAAAATGGCCTAGGACTCCAGGTGACCCTGGGTGAATCACAGTCACTCAGCTTCAGAGGAAGGCGATAGCAACCCCCAAGAATAAATCCTGCCCAAAAAACCTGTGATAGGCTCACCATAAATCAAAAGACTTGAAATCGCACAACACACGTACCTGGGATTCCCTGTGGTCTTACCTTCCAAATATTAACCAGGCCTGGTTCTACTCTAAGACCGGGTGGGATCTGGTTCTTTCAGGGTGTTTAGCCTTGGGTTCATTGGGGATTACTCCCTAATAAATGTGTTGAAGTCGTTACTGCATGAGACTGGAATCCTCTTATGGTTATTTTTTTCAAAAGGCATTTATAGAAGTATTTTTAATGGGATTTTTGCAGTTCTATTACAATTTTTCAAGTTTTCACACCCCCCCAGTAAAAAAATAAATAAAAAAGTAGTGAAAATGAGTAACGTGATGGTTGTGCTACTTTCCCAACATTGTTACCTGGTAAGGAACATTTTACTTTAGAAAGTAATGATCCAAATTCTGTTTTAGAGTAAATCTTGTTGAACTTCATGGGACTTACTTCTGAGTCACTGTGTTTTGGAATCTCTCTCAGGCTATCTACAACATTCATCTGATGAAAAATCTTTTTTTTACTGTTGCTGTTCTTCAATTCTCATCCTACCATTCTTGTATGGCAGGAAGGTTTTCTCTTGTTCATTTACATTTACTTTCAGCTGTCTTAAAAGTGTGCTTTCAGCTCTCCTCTGTTCTGTTCAATGAAGCCTATATATAGCTCAAAAGCTTTTATACCCATTAGTGTCATCCCAGAGAAAGAAGTTTTCTGTATAGCAAGGTTGGGGGACTTGTTTTAAGCCAGTCTCCAGAAGTTGGATGGTAACTTCATTAACCCTAGCCAGCATAGTCAATGGATGTGGATGATTGGAATTGTAATACAACAACATCTGAGAGGCCACAAGGCCCACACTCCCAGAATGCCCCTCCCACCATTGCATAGGACAGCAGTCTCCCTGTTTGCACTTAGGCAGAAAAAATGGAAGGCACAAATATAGGATGGGGGACATGTGGCTGTATAACAGTACGTGTGAAAGGGATTTAGGAGTCTTAGTGGATCACAGACTGAACATGAGTCAGCAGTGTGATGTGACAGCCAAGAAAGCCAATATGATTCTTGGTTGCATCAATAGGAGTATGGTGTCTAGATCAAGGGAGGTAATGGTACCATTCTGTTCTGAATTGGTTAGACCACATTTGGAATACTGTGTCCAGTTCTGGGCACTTCAATTCAAGAAGGATATCGTCAAGCTGGAGTGCATCCAGAAGAGGGCAACTAAAATGGTGAACGGTCTGGGAGCCATGAAACCCTATGAGGAGCAGCTTAGGGAGCTGGGGATGTTTAGTCTGCAGAAGAGAAGGTTAAGAGGGAACATGATAGCCATGTTTGAAGGGATGTCATGTTGAGGAGGGAGCAGGCTCAGTTTCTGCTGCTCCAGAGACTAGGACAAGGAGCAATGGATTCAAGCTGCAGGAGAGGAGATTCCACCTGAACCTCAGGAAGAACTGTCAGAGCTGTCCAGCAGTGGAATAGGATGCCTCAGAGTGTGGTGGAGTCTCCTTCTTTTGGGGGGTTTTAAGCAGAGGGTGGATGGCCATCTGTTGGGAATGCTTTGATGTGTGTTCCTGCATAGCAGAGGGTTGGACTGGATGGCCCCTGGGGTCTCTTCCAATTCTATGATTCTATGATTCTATGTTAGGATGTAATAATTCATTAATAGGATTCTATGTTAGGATGTTAATAATCAGTGCATTTTTGCACTGTAAGATCAGATAAGAATTGTTCAGGGGGCTTAGATAGGAATAGCTCAAGAATGTGGACACTCTTAAATCAACTGAAGATTTTCTGGAAGACTGGGAGCCATTTATGGATTTTTTGACTGATAAGAAACCTACAATGTAATGATTTGTGGCTTGTTATTCAGTAATTCTAGTCAGTTGAATTTAGTCGTGTCTCATCTGTAATGATAGAATTAAGACACTTTCTATTAATAGTTTTTTTCTTTTTCACTAGTGTCTGGGTGGGTGAGAGTTCTTTTTTTTTAGTTAGTGAATGTAGTTAGGTTATGTTTATAATAGATTAGTATAGAGTTTTAGTATTGTGTCTTAGGGCCTTTCCACATTAAATAACTATTTGCGCTCTGATGCCACTTTAACTACTATGGCTGCCTCTTATGGAATCCAAGTGTTTGTGGCCTTGGGAGGTACTGGAGCTCTCTGGCTGAGAATTCTAAACATCCCTCTCTAAACTGCAAATCCCGTGATTCCATAGAACAGAACGGTGGCGGTTAAAGTGGTATCGTAGTGCAATAGTTATGTAGTGCAGAAAGACCCTTAGTTTTAATTTAGTTTAGTGTTAGCCTTCGTTATACACATATATTGATTGTGTATATTTTTTTTATTTTTTCTTTCTTTTCTGTTGTTATGAAATAGTTTGTATTAAAGTAAATAAATATAATACTTAATATTAAATATATTTTTAAAAAAAGAGAGAGAGAATGTGAATCCCCAACTCTGTGTAAAAGGCAGGGATCTTAAAAAACAGCAGCAACAATTTTTTGTTTTCCCCAGCCTCACACCTCCAATTCAGGCAGCTCATAAACTGTCTTCTTTTCTCTCTAGGCTCAGACTGTTATCTGCGTTGCAATGGATACTTTATCCCTGGAGCACCAAATCCAAAGTGTGCAGAGGCACATTGCCTTCCTCAAGAAGCAGCAGATGGAACTCCTCCATGACTTGCACCTGGAGATCCTTCGCTTACAAAAGCACTGCACAGGTGAGTCCAGTCTGAAAAGCAGGGGGGAGGCAGGTGAGCAGACATCAGGTTTTGGTTCTTCTCAAAATTGAAGCCAAAGTCCTGGAGAACCCCAAGGAGGTAAATGCCAAACAGTGGCTAAGGAAGTGGGGAAAAGATGTTTGGAGTACCAACAGCACTTGGGCATGCTGGCTGGGAGATTCTATGAGCTGTATACCCAAAATGTGACTTTTTCCCAAACTCTGCTTAAGGAACGAGATGCTTCTCAACGCATGTGCAGCCCAGGTATATGGGTTTGGTACCAAAGCTGAGTTCACACGCCTTTTGCATGGGAATTTGCTTGTAGTCCTCTGCCCAAAATTCTTAATTTCAGTAGTCTCTTCGTTGTTAAAGAATTAGGATTCAGAAATTCTTGATCATTTCTTGGAGATCAGACAAGCACCCCCCACTGGAAGCTGTTCTTCATTGCCTATGGTACAATGTTTTTGTTATGGGCAAACAGTTTTCAGCATAGGGCAGGTGTGTAGCCTGCAGGCTTCATGCAGCTCCCCTAGGCTCCATCCCTCTGTTACTCTCACAACATCCCTGTGGTGTAGACTGCACTGGGAGAGGATGACTAACCCAATCAGAGAGAGATGGACCAACTCAGTGGGACTTGACTCTCGATCTCCCAAGCCCCAGTCCACCATTTTGCCTCTGACACAACACTGGTTCTGGGTGGAAGGTGATGTTCCAGCTCTGAGCTTATCATGACAAACTGACTTGTCAGCCCCAACTGCCAGACATGCATCCAAAACATCTGGAGGGCACGAATTTAGGGAAATTTGCCATAGAGCCTCAGCCAATGGAACCAAGGCTTTCTGGTTCTAATTCCAACAAACTCTGAAGAAGGAAGATATTAAGGGCTGAGACATCGTCACAGTTTGTGACCTATAAATTTTGTTGGTGAGTTATGGCTTCCAAAAAGTAACAGTTGGACAAGCATGTGCCTTGGTAAGTTAGGTGTCTGTTCTCTAATAGATTGCTTTCCTACAGTTTGAATAAAGGATGGGGAGTTTGAACAAAGGAACAGTGCAACCAAGCAGACTGTACTCTGTCAGTCCATGTGAAACTGTTTGTTCTTGCACTGACCTAGATTGTATGGGAATAAGAAAATAGGCAAACAAATAAAAATGCCTACGCAGTTTGTTAATCTGACAGTTTTTTGCCAAATCCAGAACTGTGGAAGGGAATAACAAAAAAGGGGGAGAGGAAGGTGTCATTTCATGCAAAATACATTCAAAAACACTTCACATGTTTTGGAGTATAGCTTCCACAATTCCTGACTACTACTCAGCATGGCTGGGGCTGATGGAAACTGTAGTCCAAAACATCAAATATGGACCAGGATACATATCTTACGAGACTAAGAAATCTGTAGGGCTACCTGCTGACTGCTGCTCAAATTCAAGGAGTTTTATTTTACTTCTTGAAAATAACCAGAAAATAAATTACCCATATTTAAAACTGGTAAAAAAGAATATGGGAAATAATATATTGAGTAGCTACCTTGACTTTAAGTTACTAATTTTAAAGTAACAAGACACTCCCTTGGTTGGGGAGGTTTCTGGATAGGGGAGGCAAAATTTTACAGCAAGCAGTCTTTTTTCCCCCATCAGTAAAAACTTAGAGAAACTGGATGGTTTCCCCCATGGAAGATCTTCAGTAATCCACAGTGCACAGTGTTTTGGAGATAGAGGAAGTACCTTCAGTGTCCCATCATCCACAATGTTGTGTGGCAAAATACAACAACATCCAAAATTCACAAAGCAGCAATATCTTTATCCAGCCAATCAAAAATGCACAGAACACATCATGCAAGCTTTCAAAGCTCCACCAGTTTCTTCATCAGGCAAAGGTTTTAAACTCAAACCAAAGAAGGAAAAAGATGGCAGTCATAGGTCTACATTTTGTCAAGATGTTCTTGTTGTAGTTGTTGTTGTTGTTTAAGATGATCTGGAGGGATCTCAGTGCAGGCAGAGGCCTCTCTCCTCTCTGGCCATGTGGGCAGTGGGAGACAGTTGTAAAATCTACTTTTTCCCCTAAAATCTCTGTTTTGTGAACATTAGAATATTGGAATATCGTTGCATTTTGTTGTATGGCCAATGTGGCCTTGGATGTGTTCCATATTATACTACCGTGTTTACCTGGCATTGCCAGGGATTTCATTTTCTTGTAGGTAGTACTTGTTAGAAATACCGTAGGAATTACCTTACCTTACCTTAGGAATTATATGCAGTTAAAATACACAGATTTGAAATCCTGTGTCTCTAATTCCCCAAACTGCCTTGCCCAAAATGTGTAACTTTTCCCCATATTCCCCAATCCAATCCGTATTCGGAGTTATTAACATACTGAGGTTTGGTTTCCAAGGGAATACACTGCCCTCCTCCTTGCTGCTGGGCCTCATCTCCGTAGCAACTGGCTTGAGCATTCTGGCCGAGAATTCTAAAAGTCCTTCCTTGAACTGCCAACCCCAGGATTCCATAGAATCTTCACAGGCAACCAATCATATGAGGTCTTCTTGCTTGACACAGCCAATCGTATGAGGCCTTCACCTGCCTGACGCAGACAAACAGACAAACTCACAAACAGACAAACTTTGGCTTTTATATAGTAGATGGGAAGATTTTTCAGCAGCAGTTGCTACTCTTTTCATAGAACCATAGAATCATAGAAATGTAGAGTTGGAAGAGACCCCAGGGGCCATCCAGTCCAGCCCCCTGCTATGCAGGAACACCCTCAAAGCACTCCTGACAGATGGCCATCCAGCCTCTGCTTAAAAATCTCCAAGGAAGGAGATTGTACTTGTACTTATTCTACTGATGCACTCTGCCCCCCCTCACACATCCAGGACCCTGTTAGTGTTGTGCATTACAGATCCCATCATCCTCATCCAGCATGACCCATGGTCAGTGATGGTGGGGAATGTCATCTGGAGAAGAACGGGAGGCGTGCTTGCGCTGGGAGCTCGTCAAGGCCCGGTGGCTAGAAAAAGCTCCCTGGGAGCTCTCCTAGGTGCTGAAGCCAGACGCTGCAGCCGATACCGTATTCCTTTGCAAGGAGTTTGTGTTGCTCCTCTGGAGGCTCAGCTTGCCTGCCTGCGAACTAGACGCTGCTTTCATTGGCGCTCTCCTGGGCCCTGATGTTCTGGAAGGCAAGTAGGATGAGCCTCTCTCTAAAGGACTCAGGAGAGCTTCTAGTGATCAATATTTCCTGGCAGTTCGTGTCCTAGGAGTCACATGAACCACATTTCACCCGCGGAGCTCCATCTCGACTTCTGCTTTTACGTTTATGCTTTTAGTAGGAGGCGAAAGAAGTTTGGGGTAGCTGAAGGAAGGAGAATGGTTGCCAAGGAAAGCAGCCTCCCAATGCTCAAAGTAACTGGCTCCAGGTGGAGCTTTGTTAGGGAAGGACTAAAACCGAATCCAGAAGAAATATTCATCCTTGGCTGTCCTCTCTCTTTCCCCTGCCCCAGTTTCATCTATAAACCTTACAATGACTCCCCCACTGCAAGCTAAATGCAGGTTCATCTACTATTATGGAAAAGGTGGGGAGTTCTATTCTTCTCCCTTTATTCAAGCAGTTTTGCCCACCTGCAGTTTCTTTTTATGGAAATGCCAAATTAAGCATTTGGTTTCTCAGCGACACAGCCTGACAAAGTAGGCTTTTGCCGCTGAAGAAGGAGAAGGAGGCAAAATCTCCTCCGTGCATTCCTTCTCCCTCAGGTCTATAAATACACTAGCATATATACCCAGTGTTGCCCAGGATTTTATTTTCTCATAGGTAAAACTTGTTAGAAGGATTTGAGATGCTGTCTCTCTAATTCCCCAAACTGTCTTGTCCAGTACCGTAACTTTTTCCCATATTCCACAATCCAATCTGTATTCAGAATTATTAACATACAGAGATTGGGCTCCCAAGGGAAATATGCTGCCCTCCTCCTTGCTGCTAGGCTTGATCTCCATAGCAACCAACTGTTCCCAAGAGCTCTCTGGCTGAGAATTCTGAAGGCCCCTCCCTAAACTGCAAAGCCCAGGATTCATATTCCTCAGACAGGGTGCCAGCACTGAAAGGGCCCTCTCTGATTATAGTTACTCACCTCACCTCATTAGGCATGGAGGAAAACCATAGATGATGCTCTTGCAATCCAGCCTTGGTAGAATTCTCAGCCAGAGAGCTCTGAATAGGCCAGTTGCTATGGAGATGAGGCCTAGCAGCAAGGAGGAGAGCAGTGTATTCCCTCAGGACCCAATCTCTATATGCTAATAATTCTGAATACAGATCGGATTGGGGAATATGGGGGAAAGTTACAGATACTGGACAAGACAGTTTGGGGAACTAGAGACACAGGATCTCAAATCTTTCTAACAAGTATTACCTATGAGAAAATAAAATCCTGTGCAACGCCAGGTATATACGCTAGTATACTATATTAGAGAGAAAACCAGGCTAAAATTATTTTATTTGGCTTGCTAGCTTTCCACATTGTCTTTTTTTGAAAGCATGGAAACAACCAAAGTGTGTCTATCTTGCAAATTTGTATGATCTGCTGCATACTACTGAGTCTTCCCACTGCTTATGAGGAGGAGGCCAAGCCTTTTACTTCATCATCATCCCAGCAGTTACAGGGTTTAAAGGAAGAGAGATGCTGTTAGCAATGTTAGAATGAGTCATTTATTGGAATTAATCTGATAGGCATGTGTATGAGAATTTAGCTCCCATAAATATGGTTTTAAAAATGCATAAATAGACACAAAAGAATTGCTTGTTGCCTGTTTCCATTACTTCCATCCCATTCTTTCTTTAGTCCTCTTGTTATTGCTGTTGTTGTGTGCCTTCAAGTTGTTTCTGATTTACAGTGACCCTAAGGTAAACATATCATGAGATTTTCATGGCAAGATTTGTTCAGATGGGGGTTGCCCTTATCCTTCCTCTGAGGCTGAGAGAGTGTGGCTTGCCCAGTCACCCAGTGGATTTCCACAGCTGAGCAGGGATTTGAAACTCTGGTCTCCAGAGTTCTAGACCATAATTCTGTAGTCTACGAAAGATAAAAACTGGATTCTTTCCGTGATGATGTGCCAATTGTAACCATGAAGTACAGGGGGGGCAAATGTCTCACAAAGGATCACAAGGCCGTTTGTTTGTTCTGTTTGTTTGTTTGTTTGTTTGTTTGACCAATGAAGAGTCAGTCAAGTTCTTTAGATAGTAACAATCAAAGCTTCAGCTGATCAATGATGAAATACAGGACTATGGATCCACCAGGGATGACAGTGAGTGGCTTGAATCCAGAGTGATGCAGGAGTACCACATTTAACACCACATGTTAACACTGGGTGAACATTTGGGCAGAATGGGCCTGCCCAAAGCAAGCTGATGCATTAGAGTTCATCTAAATGTAGAATCATAGACTTGGAAGAGGCCATCCACTCCAGCCATGTTCTGCCATGCAGGAACACACACTCAAAGCACCCCTAGCAAATGGCCACCCAGCCTCTGTTTAAAAAAAGAAGATGACTCCATCATTCTCCGTAGAGGCGGTATATTCCACTGTCAAACAGCTCTTATTGTCAGGAAGTTCTTCCTGATGTTTAGGTGAAATCTCTTTTCTTGACGTTTGGAGCCATTGCTCCATGCCCTAGTCCCTGGAGCAGCAGAAAACAAGCTTGCTCCATCTTCAACATGACATCCCTTCAAATGTTTAAACATAGCTATCCCATCACCCCTTAACCTTCTCTTCTCCAGGCTAAACATATCCAGCTCCCTAAACTGCTCCTCACAGAGCATGGTTTCCAGGCCTTTTACCATTTTGCTTGCCCTCCTCTGAACATATTTCCAGCTTGTCAATATCCTTCTTGAACTGTGGTGTCCAGAATTGGACAGAGTATTCCAGGTGAGGTCTAACCAAAGCAGAACAGAGTGCTATTATTACTTCCCTTGATCGCAACACTATGTTCCTATTGATGCAGCCTAGAATCGCATTGGCTTTTTTAGCTGTTGCATCACACTGTTGACTCATGTTCTGCTTGTGGTCCACTGAGACTCCTAGATGGACCACAAGCTGAACATGAGTCAACAGCGTGTTTGTTTTAAGTCGACCCTACTTCAAGCTTGTCATGTTTTAACTGGAATCAGAACACACTAAGGCCCATCTGGCTTCTCTAGTCCCCAGTTATGAATGTTAGTTGTTGCACAGAGAAGTATCCTTGATCCTGGGGCCAAATTTAATCCGTGCCCCCTTAGCCATGATCTCATTGTTTGGAGGTTCCCATATTTTAATTCCCTCCCAATTCTGGAAGGTTGAAATACCTCTCCTAAAGCTTAGTCATTGGCTATATTTGGGGTGAAAAAGTGTAGCCCTCCAGATGCTGTTGGACTCAAGCGCCCAGCATTCCCCAATGTAAGATAGACTGGCTTGGCTCCATGTGAACAGCATCTGGAGGGCCACATTGGCACTCTCTTGCTTTAAGCTGAAATACTGGCATTTTTGGTTCTGCTCTTTCTCCATTGGCCCCGAAATCTCCACTCCCCCCAAAACCTACCTGATATCAAATTTAGCTCAGGGGTTAAATTCTACTTCGGTCAGACCTCACCTGGAATCTTGTGGTTCAAGAAGGATACTGACAAGCTGGAACATGTCCAGAGGAGGGTGACCAAGCTCTGGAAACCAAGCTTCAAGAGGAACAATATAGGAGGCCTTTTGTGTGTTGGGCGGTGTGTATATAAGAGAAGACGGAGAGGTGGTGTGATGGTTGTCTTTAAGTAACTGAAGGACCGTCACGTAGAAGCTGGAGCAAGCTTGTTTTCCGCAGCATCAGAGACCAGACCATGAACCAATGGATCCAGATTACAAGAAAAGTGATTTCGTCTAAATGTTGGGAAGAACTTCTTTATTGTAAAAGCTGTTTGGGAATGATATAGACTGCGTGATGGACTCTCTCTTGGACGTTCTTAAACAGAGGTTGGTTAGCCATCCCTTAGGAATGCCTTAGTTGTATATTACTTCACAGCAGGGATTTGGACTGGAGGGACCGTGTAGTCCCTTCCGGATCTAAAATTCTATGAGTCAGTGGAATGTTCCTGTCCACCAGCAAACGGTATCGAAAGCCACACTGTTCCTGATATTGGAGGTAATATAATACCACGCTGAGTCAAACCATGGGACCATCTGTCCAGGTATTGTCTGCTGTAATTGGTGGTCAGTTGTCTGCTGTAATTGGTGGTCAGCATTTGCAATAAGAGATCTACCCCATTTCAAGTCCTGAGGTCAGGATAACAAAGCAGAGGTTTGGGGTAAATCAGCTGCTGTATTGGAGAATTCTAATACATCTCTGCCCCCTTTTGACCCCATAACATCCTTATAAGTTTCTGATTTATTTATCTCGTTTATTCAACTTAACATCCCACTTTTCTCCCAATATAGGACCCAAGGCAGTTTACAGTATAGGTTAAAACCAAATACAGTTAAACAATGAATGAATGAAGTGCTGTACCAAAACTACTATATACTGCAAATGTCAAGGATGAGCAACTTGTGGCCTTCTAGACAGACTGCAATTCCCAGCAGCCCCAATCAGGATAGCCAGTAAAGAGCAATGCTGGGTGAGGCAGTCCAACAACATCTGGGGAGCTGTAAATTTCCCTTCTTGGTTATATGTAGATGTATTCAGGGTCCTTATGAGGCTGAGGCCATTTCCGCATGAGTCTGTTATAGCGTGATGATTCCACTTTCAACCTCCTATGGAATCCTGGGGTTTGCAGTTTCGGGAGGGGCCAGCCAGCCCTTCCCGCAACTGCAAACCCCAGGATTCCATAGGAGGTTGAAAGTGGAATCATCACGCTATAACAGACTCATGCGGAAAAGATTTCCATGTAGATGGGGCTGCTATGTCAGGGTTTAGTCCCAGCCTCTGCATAGGGATTTTCTGAAATGAACACATTACAGAAACCAAATCCAATTTCATCTCCTTTGTGTAACTTCTGCAAGACAACTACAATTCCTTCAGGGACGTGAGACATTTTGCAGCATTCCTAATTTAGAGTTGCTTTTAGATTGAGAAAAAAGGGTGGAAGCGGGCAAAGGAAGTCTGGTGGGACAGCTTTAGAGACTTGAATGGGTTTCCAGACCCTGCAAAGCATCCCAAAATTAGGTATACATTTTGACCACCTTTCTCACTGTCAGAGGCGAGGAGGGACAAAGGTATCAGCCATCCTGGTTCTTTTCCCAGAGTCACAGCAACCTCTTGAACTCACAATGAATATTGGAATCAACAGGAAAGCTTTAAAAAAAAGAGAGAGAGAGGCAGCGATTAGCTATTATGGTTCATTTTTTCCTTGGCTGCCTCATTTTAACAAGTGCCATTCCTCCGTTTAGCTCTTCCATGGTTCTTAATTTGATAGCCTTCCATTAATTGCCCTGGAGACATTAGGATCATCTATAAAGAAAAGGCTGAGAGACAGAAATAGATGCAATGTGGGGGATGTATGGCTTGTGCCATCTCGCAGTGATTGTTTTTACTTTCAGTTCAGCTCAGCACATCCAATCCTGGTGAAGCTGAGCCACAACTGGAAGTTGTAGAGCCCCAAAAATAACTTTTCCAAGCTCTGGGCCAAGAGCACAGCAGTGAAACAGTGACCCAGAGCAGGAAGGAAGCACAGAAAACTGCGAATACCAGCTCAAAAGGAGAAGACTTCGCATTAGGGAGCAATGGATGGCAGATGGCCAGGCCCAGAGCAGGAACAAAATGTCCCAGCAAATGCTGGGTGGTAACTAGAATCATAGAAATATAGAGTTGGAAGAGACCACAATGGCCATTGAGTTCAACCCCCTGCCGTGCAGGGACAAACACTCAAAGCACCCCCAGCAAATGGCCATCCAGTCTCTGCTTAAAAACCTCCAAAGGTGAATCCACCACACTCTGAGGCAGCATGCTCCACTGTCGAACAGCTCTGAATGTCAGGAAGTTCTTTCTGATATTTGGATAAAATCTCTTTTCCTGTAGCTTGAATCCATTGTTCCTTGTCCTAGTCTGTGGAGCAGCAGAAAACAAGCTCACTCCCTCTGTGATATGACATCCCTTCAAATATGTAAACATGGCTATCATGTCTCCTCTTAACCTTCTTGAAATGAGGTGCCCAGAACTGGACACAGTATTCCAGATGAAGTCTGACCAAAGCAGAATAAAGTGGTATTATTACTTCCCTTGATCTTGACACGATACTCCTGTTGATGCAGCCCAGAATTGCAGTGGCTTTTTTAGCTGCTGCATCACTCTGTTGTCTCATGTTCAGCTTGTGGTCCACTAAGACTCCTAGATCCCTAGGAGCCCTTAAACCAGTGGTTCTCAACCTGTGGGTCCCCAGATGTTCATGAACTTCAGCTTCCAGAAGCCCTGAGCATTGACCATAGTGGCTGGGGCTTCTGGGAGTTGAAGTCCACGAACATCTGGGGACCCACAGGTTGAGAACCACTGCCTTAAACCAATGGTTGAAAACCAGTGGCCTTCCAGATGGTGATGGACGACAACTTCCACCTGCCATAGCCATTATGGCAAACAATGAGGAAGTATTAGGAGCTTTTGACAAAAACTTTTGGGTGCTGCAACCTCCTTCTTCAGATACATGGAATATTGTTTCAGTTTGCTTGTATGAGATGTGGGAAAGCAGAAATGGAAAAGTTGCAAAGACCACACTCAAAATATATACTTTTAAGTGTGATACTATAGTTTCATTTCTTAGACATTCAAAATATCTCCCTTTGGAAACTTTGTTTATGTGTAAAATGATTTTGTCTATGTCTACACGAGCATTCAAAGAGCTGATAATGATATTACTATACTGTACAGACCATAGTGGGCAACTTTGGTGGGTCCATGGGTCAAGTTCAGACTTCTGGATTTCCTCGCAGGCACACCACAGTGTGCTGTGTGGAGATGTACTTCCTTTCATGTGCCGTATCATTCTGCTTTTGTGGAACACTTTTAAGTTCTAGTATAATGAATGAGAGAGAGAAAAAAATCTCTATACACCAGTGGTTCTTAACCTTTTCTTTTCTGGAGACCCCCTGCAAATATAATATGTTGCCAGAGATCCCCAAGCCTTAACTCCAGATCTAAATATTTCATTTTAGATTTAAATATTCAAATGTTTATTTAAAGTTTCAAATATTTACTTACTTATTACAGGCTTCTGGAGACTAGGATTCAAATTCCTCTTCAGGCAAGTCATACATTCTCTCAGCCTGAGAGGAAGGCAAAGGCAAACCCCCTGTGAACAAATCTGGGGGGGGGGAATCTCTGTGATAGGTTCACTTTAGGGTTGCCATAAGTCAGAAGTGACTTGAAGGCACACGGACAAAGTGCTGCTGATACAGGGAGGATCTTTCTAGCCATGTCTCTCTCTTTAACTTAATGGCCACCCTAGAGCAAAGCTATCATGAGGGTTTTCTTGGCAAGATGTGTTGCCTTTGCCTTTCTCTGAGGCTGAGAGAATGTGGCTTGCCTGAGGTCCTCCAGTGAGTTTCCATGGCCAAGTGGGGATTCAAACCCTGGTCTCCAGAGTCATAGGCCATTTCCTTACTGGACTGTTATAGCGCTTTGATTCCACATTCGGCGTCTTTATGAAATCCTGGGGTTTGCAGTTCCGGGAGGGGCCAGCTGGCCGGCCCCCCAAGACTGCAAACCCCAGGATTCCATAAGATGTTGAATGTGGAATCAAAGCACTAGAACAGTCTAGTGCGGAAATGGCCATAGTTTGGGCACATGCATATGCCTTTCACCCTGTCCCTTCCATCAGGGGGGCAGCAGCAGGGATATACCTGTATCCGCCCAAGCTGGTCCCTCATTTGCAAACAAGGGAGCAGTTTCAGCAGCTGCAACCCCTTCTCCACTTGCTGCATCCCTGTTGCTGGTGTTGGTGTCCAGGAGCAGGGCTTCACCGATCCCCTGCAAGGGCTCCACAGACCCCCAGGGGTTCCTGGACCCCAGGCTAAGAACTATACTCTTTTGTCATGACTCACACTACCTTCCATTTCTCCAAGCTCAACAACACCAAACTTTGGCCATTTCTGCACTACACTGTTATAGTGCTATTACTCCACTTTTAACATCCTATAGAATCCTGGGGTTTGCAGTTTAAGGAGGTGCCCAAAGGCCTAGGGGAATTGCTCCAGCTCCCCCATCCTTTGGGTTGCCTTCTTCTGTGCCTTTCCCAGCCTCTACAGTCTTCTTTTTCTGGAGGAGTGCCTACAACTGCACAGAGTTCAGGTCAAAAGTCACAGTCAGGAGAAGGTTAAGGGGCAGACTGTGCTGTGCCTTTGGGATTTCCCTAGAAATTAAACTGTATCTGCTGTGTTCTTCAGGAGAACTGGCATCCATGTGGGGGTGGATTTCTCACATCCTGCCACGTAGACACATTGCTGTCTCCCTGCCAAGCAGAGTGGAGTGCATGCCCTTGCCGTGCAACCACCTCTGGGGGCTGGCCTGATTTTACAAGACTGCACAGAAAAAACGAGAGCGCAAAGAGCTCCGTCGACTCTTCTCCCAGCATGCATTTCTGCTCTTTCTCTGTGTTTCGCAGAGTTAATCCGGCCAAAGCAAGTTCCAAATGCAAGCTGGTGTTTGAGTTTGATTTGAAAACCAGACGCAAGAGATCCAGGATTCTGTCTGAAGCCTGGAACAAAAACATGTCCTTCTATTTTCAAACTTTGCACTTGCCATCGTCACATTGCCATCATGCTTTGGGGATTGCCATCAAAACCTTGGATAATTCATCACTGACTATATGGAGAGAAAAATCCAGAAGCGTTAGAAGTGGCCAGTGAAGAAAAGTGAAGTAGACCAGGGATGAGGAACTTGGGGACCTCTGATCTTCTTGGTCCCTCTTCTCTTCTTTCTCCTGGGGTCAGCAAAGGCATGCAAGTGGAATGGCAGGAACTGGTCCACCTACTGGGCACATTTGCCAGCTGCTCAGACCCACCTCCCGAACGCTTTGTTCCTCCGTCCTTGTTTTCTTGATTGCCGTATTACTTGGTTCGGTGAGTTCTATCTAAATTCTGGGCCTGTTCATTCAGATTGCCATCATACCTATTGCAACAGATCAGAAACAGATGTGGCCTCACCACTCTCTGCCCTGTGACATCCCATGGGGGAGAAAAACTGTTCCACAAATGTGGATCCAGATCCTGAAAGCCTCTCAGCCTTAGAATCATAGAGTTGGAAGAGACCCCAGAGGCCATCCAGTCCAACCCCCTGCCATGCAGGAACACCCATCAAAGCATTCCCAACAGATGGCCATCCAACCTCTGCTTAAAAACCTCCAAAGAAGGAGACTCCACCACACTCAAAGACGGCAGCATCTTCCACTGCTGGACAGCTCTGACCGTCAGGAAGTTCTTTCCGAGGTTCAGGTGGAATCTCCTTTCCTGCAGCTTGAATCCATTGCTCCTTGTCCTAGTCTCTGGAGCGGTAGAGAACAAGCCCGCTCCCTCCTCTACGTGAAATCCTTTCAAATATTTAAACATGGCTATCATGCCCCCTCTTAAGCCTTGACAGAGCTGTACGTATTGGTGGAACAACTAGTACTCCTTTGCCTATATATCTTAAATTCCTGGATGGAGCATACCATACTAGTCGAGCTGCAAGGTACTGAGAGAGGTTGGACTGCAAAGTCTTGAATACCAGAACCAAAATGTTTGAAACAGGCCCTGACCCAAACTGGTGGACAGAGAAGGGATCTATGGGAAGAAGAAACAGGTAAATATTTAGGGAGATTTAAAACAAACAGAACGGCATCGTTCTGAATTAAAATCAGAAGAAGAAGGGAGAAGGAAGGCAATCTTGCCAGCAAACTGTTACAATAATCCAGACATGAGGTAACCAAGACCTGGACAAGCAGATGGACAGTCTCAATAGTTAGGACCCATGTGCCAACAGTAGGCAGAACCAGAACCAGCTGTGGGTGGGTTTGGAGTTAAAGAGTTAGAATCTAAAGCTATTTCCGCACTAGACTGTTATAGCACTATGATTCCACTTTCAACATCCTATGGAATCCTGGGGTTTGCAGTTTCGGGAGGGGCCAGCTGGCCTCCCCATGCCCATTGCTGTAATTTTCCTTGATGGTACAATTTCTCTCTCTTTTTTTTCATTCCAGAGCTGACTCATGATCTTGAGATGAAGGAATTAGAAGCCAGCCAGCAAGGTAAGAGGAAATGGCAACTGGGAGGGATTCTTGCTTCGCTCAATGATAAAATGCATGCATTGTGGGCAGAAGGTCCCAGGACACTCCAATCTCAGTTATCTCCAGATGGAAGGACTCAAAACTTGGAAGAACCATTTTGCAAGCAACAATCTGAGTTGTAACATGGGTGGGGGGAGGAAACAGGAGCGTGACATTGCCCCTTCCATGAGCTGGGCAACTGGCATCAAATACCATACATGCACATATGATGATGGATTTGGACAGGGTTGCATGAGTGGAGAAATCGACCCTAAAATCTAACTCCTCGAGTGGCTATGGACAAAAAAGAAAAAAGACATTACCTGTCAAACTGCTGAAAGTCACTCACCAAAACTTAAACTTCTTCAGATAAGCCATTGAGACTTTCTGCCTCATAATTTGGCAAGGACTTCAGACTCTCCTTCCCTATGTTGCCAGTCTCAGATCAATCTGTTAAGCCGTTTTCTAAACATAAAGAGTAGAAACACACCCACACCCTACACCAGAGCTTTCCAGACCTTTCATGTTGGTGACACGCTTTTTAGATATGCATCATTTCGTGACACAGTAAACTGGAGGTTAAACTAGCCCTTGTAAGAGATAGGGACATGTACATAAACTTCAGTAACAAAATGCATGAGGACACAACATATCTCATGGAAACCTTTCAAATATTTTTAAATATATATTATTTATAAATAATAACATACATTTCCAAGATTGTAGGCGACACACTTACACACTTCAGGCCGCATACTAACGTGTCATGGCACATACACATGACACATGAAGGTTATAATAGAGGGATGCACTTCACCATTAACATAGGCCTGTGACTGTGCATCTCTAAAAACAGCTAAATACCTAACAAACTGCTGGAGGTCACTCTTCAAACAGCACGGGGGGGCGATGTCAAGCTTTCAACTCCTATAAATAACCAATTTCTTTGCCTTTCTACATCTCAAAATAGGCAAAGATCAGCCACAAAATGGCTCCTTCTCCGCAGCCAACTATCCCCTGCCCTTCAGCACATAATTCATATAAAGAGGGAGCACTGTCCCCAAGCATGCCGTGCACCCCCCTAATTTTCCCTGCAGCTCAGCTGTTCAGTTTGGCTTCTGGAAAGAGAGTGGAGAATTGTTCTCTGCCCTCTGAGATGGGGTATGTGTGATTTGCTGTTTGTGGGGGCAGGAAAATGGCACGTGGCAAGTTGGAGCCTGGTGAGGGTTTCATCTTTTCCTCTCAACAATGCAGCAGGGGCATTTAAACATCCCACTAACCAAAATGCCTGTGTATGATATGTAGAAGCATAGAGTTGGAAGAGACCCCAGAGGCCATCCAGTCCAACCCCCTGCCATGCAGGAACACACACTCAAAGCACTCCCAACAGATCCATCCAGCCTCTGCTTAAAAGCCTCCACAAAGAAGGAGACTCAGGCACCATATTCCACTGCCGAACAGCTCTGACCATCAGGAAGTTCTTCCTGGGGTTCGGGTGGAATCACTGGCATGTGTGTCTGGCATACTTTCTGGCTGTCTCAGTTTAGAAGGGACACTCCCAATTAATCCTCTGTCATCCCACTTTTTCAGATGCTTTCTAAATATCCCAGTTTTTCTCTCCTCCTCCCACTTTTCCCCCTTTGTCCTCAGCTCACTTCAGTTGCTGCAGCCAGAGTCAAAAGTGCAAAAGTAGTTGACACTCAGTCAACTGGGGAGAGAAGAGAGAAGAACTTTGCCCTTCCTAGTCAGTTCAGGCAAAAGCAAACTGCTGCAGCCTCTCCTAGCTTGTGTGTGATTCCTTATTAATAACTTTTGCCATCTTGCATGCACTCTGATATTGCAAGGCCACGTGTGTCCCAATTTTTGTGTGTGAAATGTTGCAGGATGTGGTCTGATTCTCATGACCCCATTTGGATAATTCAGAGACAAAAAGGCAGAGCTTTAAATGTTGCCTTTTTTGGACTACAGCTCCCAGAATTAGCGATGACCATGTTGGCTGGCAGTAGAGGAGAGAGTCTGGTACTTTCAGTCACCCTCAAAAATGATTGCGCATCTCTGCCAAAGAATTCACTGTTCACCTTCTTCCTACATTCTGTTTCTCGTGATAATGGCAGAATGCATGTGGCTGGGCCTTAACAACATCATTGGTTAGTCATTTAGTCCCCACTTGGCCACGGAAACCTACTGACCTTGGGTGCATCACACACTCTCAACCCCAGAAAACCCTATAATAGGTTCACCTTAGAGTTGTCATAAGTCAGAAATGAGTTGAAAGCACACAGCAACTACACAGTGCCAATGAGAGTTTATCTCCTGCAGTGGTATATCTAGCATAAACAGCACCTAGGGCTGTTTCCTCTTTTTCTCCTCCACCACCGCTGCTAAATTTTCCAGTATGGAAACCACAAAGTTGTGAGTTCGATCGTGCCAGGCTCCAAGGTTGACTCAGCCTTCCATCCTTTCGTAGGTCGGTAAAATGAGTACCCAGCTTGTTGGGGGCAATTAGCTAAAAAAATACATTGTAAACCGCTTAGATAACACTTAGTTGATAGGCGGTATAGAAATAAATGCTATTGCTATTGCTATTCTTTTGTGTTTCCTATTCCCTCTAACCCAGTGGTTCTCAACCTGTGGGTCCCCAGATGTTTGTGGACTTCAGCTCCCAGAAACCCCAGCCACTATGGTCAATGCTCAGGGCTTCTGGGAGCTGAAGTCCACAAACATCTGGGGACCCACAGGTTGAGAACCACTGCTCTAACTCCAAATCACCAAACCTTTTGATTTGTTTCTGTGCCTTACCCTGATGTAGCCAGAAGAGGGCACCAAGCAAGCAGAGGATGCTTGAAGTTCTCCAGCAGTTTCTGCGTGGTTTTGGATGAATTCCCAGCCCTTGTGATCTTTGCTGGGACTGCTGTCTCAGGTTCTGGCACGGCCTAGTTTCGCTGTTTACCAGAGATGCTGACAGTGGGCAATAGTATTGTGTTACAGCCTGTACCCTGTCAGAGAGAACAAACTGGCACTGTGGGGTTTGCAGCCTCATCTTGGCATTGCCTCTTTGCTGCACATGGATCCCCAGCTATGTGCATGCATGACCTGCACATCAGTGGTGAGTGGCATGTGCATTTGTGGTGTATTTTGGCCCATATTCCATTCAGGTGACTGCCATGTAAACATTTTCATCAGGTGTGGCTGAAGGTATGATTTCTAGAACCATAGAGTCATAGGCCATTTCTGCACTAAACTGCTACAGTGCTATTATTCCACTTTCAACATCCTATGGAATATTAGGGTTTGCAGGATTAGTGCAGAAATGGCCTTAGAGTCGTAACAAGGCCGAAAATCCAAAGGTGGGACATCTGTAGCCAATGTCTGCCAAGTTTTTGTTGAAGATCTCCAGCAACAGAGAGCCCACTCCTCTCTCTAGGTTGGGGTAGGGAACCTGGCACTCCCCAGATCTTTTGCACTACAACTCCCGTTATCCCTGACCACTGTTTATGTTGGCTGGGGGGTGGGCGTTGTAGTTTAAAGCAAACAGATGGCACCAGGTTGCACATTTAACCCAATGCCTGCCTAAGATTTGAGGTCTCTGGAAATGATTTCTTGGGCTCACCACCATCACAGGCCCACCCAAGGACAAAAATGAGAGAAGGCATTCTTGGTGGCTGCTCTCAGGTTGTGGAATTCTCTTCCAGGCTGGACCCTGGGCTTCTTTTCTTTTGCCAGAAGGTAAAAACCTTTTTATTTAAACCGCTTTCTGACAATTAACTGGCTATGCAGAATAGTCTCTTAACAGGCCATGTGTGCTATTTTTTATTTTCATTGTTAAGTTGTCAGACACTTTCTCGTTGTTTTAAATAAGCGGTGTTTTTAAAAGGATAGTCTGTTTAATTATTTCTAATCGCTTTTTGCCGTTGCTTTGTTTTTTTAACTGTCTGTTATTGTGTGCCTTCAAGTTGTCTCTGACTTAGGGAGACCCTAAAGCAAATCTATCACAGGATTTCGCTGCCAGGGTTTGTTCAGAAGGGTTCTCTACTGCCTTCCTCTGAGGCTGAGAGAGTGCGACCTGCCCAAGGCTGAGGGGGGATTTAAACCTCGGTCTCCAAAGTTGAACGCCACTGCTTATAGTACTACCTCATGCTGGTGCTTGCTGTAGTTTTTTTTAAAAAAAAATTTTTGCTTCTCATTTTGGGAGAAAGGTGAGGTATAAATGAATTAAATAAATAAATACCCTCGGTCAGATGTGGACAGCCTTTGAATGCCCGGGGGACATTTGCTAAACCCCATCAAACTTCCAGGGCTGCACCATCACACATGCACATGCCAGTGAAATAGGTTACGGCATCTGGGGGGGGGTTAATTCATTTTTTCATTGCTGATAAAATTAGGTGTATGGGGTATGACTTTTTAAAGTGGAGAATAATGGCACCTGGGGGGGTGGGGTTCTGAAAGTGCATTACTTCTCCCCCTTCAAAATTCTGGGCCACCAAAATGGAGCTTTTATCAAACTTTCCCCCTTACCAAGAATGAAATGAGTCTTTCTTTCTATCAACAACATCCTGCTTGTGATTGCACAGTGAAAGGGTAGAAAAACCTGAGAAGAGTAGTCCAAATGGATCTCTGTCAAAATGAAGAATTTGCATCTTTGTTGGTTTAGGAGCAGGGAAAGAGCAGCAATCTTAAGTGTGGCTAGACTGCAACTCCCAGGAGCTCTAGCCCTTATAGCTTTTGGTGAAGAATGCTGAGAACTGCAATCCAACCACATCTGAAGGGCTGCAGTGTGTCCACTCTAGCTTTAGATGAAGTTTGAAGAATGCCAACTCTAGGACCTGGAAGACAAAAGTGGAGATGACATTAAATTCCACATTTGTAATTAGTTTGGCTTTTATATATATAGATATCAATAGTGGCTGGAGGGGAGGAATTGATCAAGGTTAGAACCAATAAAGCATGGATTTGTTGTAGCTGTTATTTGCCAGCTTCAGCTCTATGAATGAGACACTTCCAAGGTCGTCAACTGTCCAAGAACATTTCCGCACGATACTCTTTTATAGCGCGATGATTCCACTTTCAACCTCCTATGGAATCCTGGGGTTTGCAGTTCCGGGAGGGGCCAGCCGGCCCCTCCCGGAACTGCAAACCTCGGGATTCCATAGGAGGTTGAAAGTGGAATCATCGCGCTATGAGAGTGTTGTGCGGAAATGGCCCAACTTAGGTCTAGCACATTCAGGTCTAGCTGCTTCCTTGATTGAGTCTATCTACCTTTTCTGTCCTCTTTTCCTAGATTTGGGGCAGAGAGAGACATTTTCAACTTTTCCATAACATAAGGGGAATAGGAGCAAAGAATTTCTTTCCTCTGTCACACACCTCATTTCAAGAAGGATATTTACAAGCTGGAGCATGTCCAGAGGAGGACAACCAAAATGGTGAAGGGTCTGGAAGCCATGCCCTATGAGGAGCGGCTTAGGGAGCTGGGGATGTTTAGTCTGCAGAAGAGAAGATTAAGAGGGGACATGATAGCCATACTTAAATATTTGAAGGGATGTCATGTCGAGGAGGGAGCGGGCTTGTTTTCCGCTGCTCCAGAGACTAGGACAAGGAGCAATGGATTCAAGCTGCAGGAAAGGAGATTCCACCTGAACTGCAAGGAGAACTTTGTGATGGTCAGAGCTGCCTCCATGGAGTGTGATGGAGTCTCCTTCTTTGGAAGTTTTTAAGCAGAGGTTGGATGACCACCTGTTGGGCATGCTTTGGTGTGTGGTTCTGCATGGCAGAATGGGATTGGACTGGATGGCCCCTGAGGTCTCTTCCAACTCTATGATTCCATGATTAGCCTGCCATTGTCCCAGTGAAAATCATCCCCTAAAGGGATGCTCACTTCCTTTTCCGAAAGCAAGTCTTTATAAGCCCACAGTCATTCCAAATTGCATGCAAATGATAAAAGGTGCCTCCAAGAAAGTTCTGGAGGCATTATCTGCCCTTGAATAAAAGTGAATGGAGATCAAGGTATATTCCCCCACAAACTCTGTGCCAGTAGAAATGAATCCCACATCCACAGAAATTGCCAGCCTTTGCTTTATGCCATCATGTGTGAGCAGACTTGTGCGCCTCACTTGTTGTTGAACGCTGATTCAATATTAGCCCCAGCAAACAGGGCCAGTGGGTCAGGAACGTGTCCAGAGGAGGGCAACCAAAATGGTGAAGGGTCTGGAAACCATGCTCGAAGAGGTTGAGGGAGCTGGGTATCTTTAGTCTGCAGAAAAGAAGATTGAGAAGTGACATGATAGCCATGTTTAAATATTTGAAGGGATGTCCTGTTGAAGATGGAGCAAGCTTGTTTTCTGCTGCTCCGGAGATTAGGACATGGAGCAATGGATTCAGACTACAGGAAAAGAGATTTCACCTAAACATCAGGAAGGACTTCTTGATGGCAAGAGCCATTTGACAGTGGGATATGTTGTCTTGAAGTTTGATGGAGTCTCCTTCCCTGGAGGTTTTTAAACAGAGGCTGGATGGCCATCTGTCAGGAATGCTTTAGTGTGTTCCTGCATGGCAAAAGCTGGACTCAGTGTGGTCTCTTCCAACTCTATGATTCTAGAAACAATGGGAGCTGCAGTACAGAAACATCTGGAGGGCAGCTGAGCATTGTCTTACTCCGAATTCTCCGTTATCTCCTACATGCTTGAACCAAACCTCAGAGCTGAGGCCTGGTGACATTCTTCTGAACCATAGGGAGACCCTGGAGAAAGGTCTCAAGATCTTTATCGTTGGTGTAGCATCTTTTTGTCATGGCAAGGTGGAGCAGAGCCGAGCCTGGCTGAACGTGGACAGCCTCACCCTGGCCTCTGGGCAAAGGGCGAGGTTGCTGGGGCTCTCTCAGTCAAAGAAGAATCAGAGGCGTCAACAGCACCCAGCAGAATGTCTCAGACGAATGGAATGCTGGTGGGAAGGTAGCCCCAGATTGCAAAAAGGCACCCATCCTGTTCTCTTCCTTCACCCTGGAAGAAACTGCATTGCCCTCCCTGACTGCATCCAGTCTGCCATGCCTTCAGCTGCCCTTTTGAGGTTATGATTGGGATCAAATTTTTCTAAGTGCTCAGTTCCAGACGTTACTATTTTACATGCCAAAGAGAGCTGATTTCAGAAACCACGTAGCAGTGATACCTTTATGAGGCCAACCGAAAGCTGCAAAATATATTAGAGCTGGAAGAGGCAGCAAGGGCCAGCAAGGACAACCCCTTGCCATGCGACTCCACCACACTCTGAGGCAGCACTGTATTCCAAGGTCAAACTGCTCTTCCTGTCAGGAAATTCTTTTCTAATGTTTAGGTAGAATCCTTTTTCATGTTGGTGACACGCTTTTTAGACATGCATCAATTCAGTAAGTAATTCAGTAAGTTGAGGCAGCCCCTCCACCTGAGCATGGTCCATCACCACCCTTGCTGGGTTCTTCCTCAGCCCGGGATCGCAGCGACAGTTGCAAGAGAGGCTGCCCTTCCACCCAGGCCTGGCCCACCACCACCACCCCTGCTGGGTCTTCCTTGGCCTGTAGCGGTGGCAGCACCTCCTCCTGCAGCTGACACATTTATCATGTTGTGACACACAGTTTGGAAAGTTCTGCTGTAGTTGGAAGCCATTGCTCCGCATCCTGGTTTCTGGAGCAGCAGAAAACAAGCTTGCCCCATCCGCCCTGTCCTCCACACGCAAGCCTTTGAAGATCAAAAGCATCATCATCAAACATGGGTGCTAAAAGCCATTTTATGGGGAAAATGTGCTGATCGCACTGCATCTTTCTTGAGATGTTAAAGCTGAGTTTAAGGCAACTGTGAGGAAGGTTTGATGCAGGTAAAGACCTCCATCCTTCCTGGGCACAAGGCATTTGGGATGCAAAAGCAAGGCAAGGCACTCTTAGGGTCTTTCTGCACTACACTGTTATAGCGCTATTATTCTGCTTTCAACATCCTGTGGAATTCTGGGTTTTGTAGTTCACTGAGGTCAAAGAGCTCTCTGGCTAAAGGTCCCTCCCTAAACTGTAAACCCCAGAGTTCCACAGGATGTTGAAAGAGGGATCATAGTGCTATAACAGTCTAGTGCGGAAATGGCTCTAGAGTTAGCTGTCAATCATGATGGCTGAATGGAGCCTCCCTCTTGAATAGAAGTGTACCTTGAAATACCATTTTCAGATAAGAGAGGACTGTCAGCTCTGTTCTCTGCTTGTGGGCGTCCCAGAGGCAGTTAACTGACCACAGAGGAAAACAGTTTCCTGAAATAAATGCAAAGAGGGTTAGACAAATTGATGGAGAACTACTTTACCGAAATTAAACCAGGGCTATATGAAGCCTCTATATTTAGAGCCAGTATAACCCTGATTGACAGAGTCGACCTGGTGTGGTTGTTTGAGTCTTGGACTCAGAAGAGCAGGGTTCAAATTCTCACTCAGCTGTGGAAGCCCAGTGGGTGACCTTGGGGAAGTCACACACTCTCAACCTCAGAGGAAGGCAAGGGCAAACCCCCTCTGAACAAAGCTTGCCAAGAAAACCCCACAATAGGATGGCCTTAGGGTTGTCGTAAGTGAGGAACAACTTGAAGGCACACAATCATGACAAAAACAACGACAACAACACAGCACCTTGGATTACCAGGTACTAGAACAAGAGTTTGGAAAGTTACTTTTTAAACAGTTCCTATTACTCCTTATGTATTTTAAAAAGTTGCACTCATTCTTTTCTATTGTTTTTACTTGCTTTAAAAAAATGCACAAGTTTGGCTCAAATCCAAATAACTAGTTGTTGACTTGGTGCCCAAGGATGATGCTCAGAGAAGGAAGAGTTCATTTCTGGTAGGATTGGGATGGAAGGGGACAGTGACCTGGAAAGGCGAGGCAGAAAATTGCATGGATGACAGCAGATGACCTCACAGAAGATTCAATAGCATTTAAAATTCTAAGGGGAAAATGACGGGGCAAACTAAGCTGCAAGAGGGAGGGAATACAAGATACGTCAGCGAATTTATTTCATGGCTGGCATTTTTCGAGATGAGCTGGGCAACTGACTCACAGGCCATCTTCTCCATGGGAGAGTCTCCATTCTGCTAGTGGCCCCAACATCATCAGAGAACAAAGAATGCCGTCAAATAATGGCTCTCTCTGAATAAATAATTGCTCTGTCTCCCTTCAGTGGCTCCTTCTAAACTGCTTAAGAGGCGATGCTGTCAGTGTCATGCATTTTTAAAGAAAGAGAAAGGGAAACCAAGAAAGGAAACCAAAACCCAGTTTGGACAAGTTGAGGCATAGCTAAACCCTGGTGTGGATGTATTCACGCAACTACAGCTGCTCAGGTTTGCAGACGTTGAGTATGTTAGCAAGGCATTCATTCACAGACGCGCCGTTTAAAAAGAGCAAAGGCAACTTAGTGGCCTTATGACCCTTCACTGCTATAAAGAAGTGGGAATCCTTTTTGTTAATTTTGTTTTATTTGAAATACTAGTGTATTTAGCTGGCGCTGCCCGGGATTTTTTTTTCCTTAGGTAATACTTGTTAGAAATACCTTAGGAATTACATTACCTTATTTTAGGAATTAGATGCGGTTGAAATGCACAGATGTGAGATCCTGTGTCTCTAACTCCCCAAACTGTGTTGTCCAGCCAGCCCCTCCCAAAACTGCAAACCCCAGGATTCCATAAGACGATGAAAGTGGAATCATAGCGCTATAACAATCTAGTGCGGAAATGGCTGCAGTCTAATGGTCAAATCACTACACCACGCTGGTTCTCAGAGTCTGGCTTTAAGCCTATTTATGGGACAGAGGTGGCTTTGGCCACCGTGGCAGATGACCTACACCATGAACAAGACAGGGGGAATATTGGTTTTCCTTAATGGTTTGGCACCGCTTGACACGATCAACTCTGGTATCCCACCTTTCCTGGAATAGGACTTTAAGGCACTGTTTCACAAAGGCTCCGGTCTTTCCAAAAGGGACGCACTCAGAAGCTGCTGCTGGGGGATTTCTGTTTGACTCAGTGGCCACTGACCTGTGTGGTTCCTAAGAGATCTGTTTGATCTCCTATGCTTTTTAGCATATGCATGAGACCTCTGGCACAGGTTGTCCAGAATTTGGGGGTCAAATGTTACTCATACGCTGATAACATCCAACTCTATTACTCCTTCCACTTAACTCCAGGAAAGCTGTTTCCTTGCTAACTTGGTGCCTATAATAGATCGAATGTATGCAAAAAACTTAATTGGGACAACACAGGCCATTTCCTCACTACATTGTTATCATTCCACTTTCAACATCTTGTGGAATTCTGTGGTTTACTGAGTGTACCGAGGCCAAAGAGCTCTCTGGCTGAGAATCCTAAATGCTCCTCCCTAAACTACAAACCTCAGGATTCCATAGGACGTTGAAAGTGGAATAATAGCATTATAACAGTGTAGTGCAGAAGTAGCCACAGAGATGCTCCCAGTTAGTCAAAAGCAAATCTGAGAATAGAGACTGAGCCTGTGATGGGTGGAGTTACCCTCCCCTGAAAACACAGTTCACAGTTTGAGTGTACTTGTAAACTCAGCCTTGAGTGTAGAGGCCGAAACCTCAGGAGTGAGCAGGAGTTCATCCGTGCAGTTAAAACTAGTGTGCTAGCTTTGCGCACTACTGAAGATGTCTGATCTGGCTACAGTAACGCATGCCTCCCTTACTTCCTGTTTGGATTACTGTAATGTGCTCCGTATGGAGCTGCCTTCGAAAAGTACCCAGAAATTTCGGATTTGCAGCCAAATTGTTAACTAGGGCTGGCTACTCCCTTGCTGCAACAGCTCTGCTAGCTGCCAGTAGCTGCTAGTCCATTTCTAAGCATAATTGAAAGTTCTGGTTGTGTCCTATAAAGCTCACATGCAGGATATCTGGAAGACTTCGCTTGCAGAAGGTCTCCTGCAACCCAGCATCCCTAGGGAGGGCTGGCAAATACTCGTGCCTCAAATTCCAGTGACAGAGCAGCTGAGAGTCAGTGCAGACAAAGTTGATCTTGGTAGACCCCTATGGGGCATGCTTCCAGGAATTTCTGGGACTGAGGATGGAAGAATGAGCAATTGTGTTACCCGATGTGCCTTGAGATCCACATGTACACCTGTATCATACAGTATGTGTGCACATTGACCTTGGATCTAGAAATGAGGGAGCAACAGGAGATTGCTCCTCATGCATTATGGGAAGACATTAACCAAAATAATCTTAATGACATACACAGGTGTAATTGCAAATTACAGCCTTATTTGTCCTTTCTCATTTGGCGCAGATGGAAGTATTCAGCACTTCATCTGGCAAAAGACTTCTGCACTGTGCACATATAGTGGCTGGCAGAGGGAATGGAAACAGCCAGACAGGAACACAGCTGGATGAACAAAGAAGCAGGCACCAAAATTCAAGACGATGTCATCCTCTTGTGACCTAGAATCGTAGAATCATAGAGTTGGAAGAGACCCCAGGGGCCATCCAGTCCAACCCCCTGCTATGCAGGAACACACAATCACAGCACTCCCAACAGATGGCCACCCAGCCTCTGCTTAAAAACCTCCAAAGAAGGAGACTCCAGTACACTCCAAGGCAGCATATTCCACTGCCACAGACTGTCAGGAAGTTCTTCCTAAGGTTCAGGTGGAATCTCCTTTCCTGCAGCTTGAATCCATTGCTCCTTGTCCTAGTCTCTGGAGCGGCAGAAAACAAGCCCACTCCCTCCTTGACATAACATCCCTTCAAATATTTAAACATGGCTTTCATGCCCCCTCTTAGCCTTCTCTTCTGCAGACTAAACATCCCCAGCTCCCTAAGCCGCTCTTCATAGGGCTTCATGGCTTCCAGACCCTCCACCATTTTGGTCACCTTCCTCTGGACACATTCCAGTTTGTCAATATCCTTCTTGAATTGATGTGCCCAGAACTGGACACAGGATTCCAGATGAGGTCTAACCAAAGCAGACCAGCTGCAGGGACACAGACCATCTACCCCTCAACCCATCCTCCTCTGGCCACTAAATGGCCGCGAAGGAACAGCTGCAGAATGAGAAGTGCAGAATGGTAGAACTGGACCATTGCCTAAGTTGAATGGTTCTGATGGGAAATGCAGTCCCAAACATCTTGGGAGCACCAAATCAGAGGATTAACAAATCAGGGATTAACTGAGTTAAGTTTGAATCATCAGATAGAAAATGGGCAGAGAAGGTGGAGATGGCTTGGGAAGACAGAAGAGCTAGGTAAGCTCACCTTTTCAGGGTATGACTCACAAAGTTTCCCCACCCAGCACTGGCTGGGCATTCCTGCTGGGGAATTCTAGGAGTTATAGGTCAACCAACTGCTTTGAAATTAAAACAGAGACTTTTGCAACAATAGAGAGGCCCTGTCCAACTGAGGCTTTAAGTGATCCACTGGGTTCCACCTGGCAGTGAAAGAGAGTGACAGGAGAAACAGTAGATTGCAGCTAAACCTTAAGAGAATCCTCCAAAAGTTTAGAGCTCCTGGCTCTTCTTCTCTGGTGAAGTTTAGGAAGAAGCCAGCATGCCTTTCTATCAGGAAGTCAGTAGCTGCATTCTGCATTATAGTCCTTGTAGTTTAGAAAGATAGAATCTGAGAGTTAGAGAATCATAGGACCTTACCTCACTATACTGTTATAGTGCTATTATTCCACTTTCAAAGTCCTAAGGAATCCTGGGGTTTGCAGTTTAGGGAGGGGCATTGAGAATTCTCAGCCAGAGAGCTCTTTGGCCTCAGTAAACTACAAACCCCAGAATTCCACAAGATGTTGAAAGTGGAACAATAGCATTATAACACCATAGTGCAGAAAGGCCCATAGATTTGGAAGGGATCCTGTGGGCGACTACATCCAACTCTCTGCTCAGTGCAGGATTTGTAGCTAAACCGTTCCCAGCAGGTAGCTGTCCAGCCTCTTTCTGAAGACGTCCAAAGAAGGAGCCCCATCACCTCTCTTGGCAATTGGTTCATTGCTGAACTGCTCCTACTGTCAAAAAGTTCTTTCTAATGTTTAATCGAAATCTACTGTCCGATAACTTAAAACCATTAGACCTCGTACTGCCCACTGGGGCAGCCAAGAACAGGCCTGCTCCGTCATCTTTGTGACAATCCTTGGGGTAAATACCCTTGGGGTATTTAAAGAGTGCAGTCCTACCATCCTTCGGTCATCTTTTCACTAAGCTGAACATGCCCGGCTCCTCCAACCTTTCCTCATACGTTTTGTTCTCATACTTATTGCCCATCTCTGAACTCACTCCAACTTACCTATCTCCTTCTTAAAATGAGTCACCTAGAGCTGAACCCTTCACCAAGCTGTGGGGCTGGACTGGATGAGCTCTGAATGACCTCCCAGCTCTATCATTTTATGATTCCATGATTTCATCCTTCTTTCCATAGACACTTTTTATTTTAGCAGGCATTCAATATGCGATCATTGCCTGGCTGAAGAAAGGGGCAGGTTAATTTTTAATTGTGATTTGGTAGTTGCTTTTAATATGTATTCTAACTTTTGTTTTAATTGTTACTTGCTTGTTTAATTTATGTTTTGGTATGTTATGGTTTTTTAACTATGTTTTCCTTTTTAAGAAAGTACTGAAAGTCACTTTGAGTCCTTCCAAGGAAAAAAGCAGTCCTTCCCGGGGGCGGGGGAGTTTGCATCCTGTGGAATCCAGAGGCCCCTCCCTAAACTGCAAACCCTGGGATTCCATAGAATGTTGAAAGTGGAATAATAGCACTATAACATTCTAGTGTGGAAATGGCCAGTCCCGCTGAAAGTGAATGCTTTGGAATGCAGGTCAAGGAGTATCACAGGCAGAAATGTTTCTTCTTTTTAAAAAAGATAATACATTCTGAGAGAAATAGTATAGGAAATTTGGACCTTATGCATGTCACTCTTATTTATATGTTCTGTCCAGCTCTTGCCCTGCTGTTTCCATTGAATTTTCTGTTCCTTAGAAGCACCCAGAACTACAATAAAGTGGAAAGAACTCTCACATTCACAGATGGTCAACTATTGTGTCCGCAATATTTCATGCACAACACACAGAAACACTTAATTTTCTTAGAAGCTTCAGCCAAAACCCAATAATTCATCAAGCAGGCTACTTCCTACCTGCTGTACAACCTAAGTAAGCTACAGCCTAAGGAGGGGATGAGCGCTGTGTTAAAAGGCAGATATTGTTGAACTGCAACACCTAGCATTCCTTGCCATTGGTTATGTTGGCTAGGGCTGCTGGGAAGCAAAGTCTAGCAACGTTTGGAAGGCTGCACAATGCCCACACCTGGTTTTGGAGCTCAGACTGCAAGACATATTTCCCCCACCCACCCTAAACTGGTTAGAACAAGAGACATTTGGGTGATGTTATGGGGCCTCTTAAACTTAACATAACTTAAGAAGGGTTTATTGTTGTTGCGTCCTTTCAAGTCATTTCCATCTTATGGCAACCCTACAGTGAACCTATCATGGGATTTTCTTGGCAAAATTGTTCAGATTTCTCTTGCCTTCCTCTGAGCCTGAGAGAGTGTGACTTGCCCAAGGTTACCCAGTGGGTTTCTATAGCTGAGTGGAGTTTCAAACCCTGGTCTCAGAGTTGTAATTTGATGCTCAAACCATTACACCACACTCTCAGGGAGGGACTTAGTATATCTTAATTCAGTCCTTAGCTATATTCCTGAACATTTGGTTCTGAATCCAATCCATATCCATGAATCAGCCTGATTTGGCAGCGATGGCAGCCTCAGGAAAAAGCAAATTCTCCTAGCTTTTATGTTCTTCCTCATTAGCAGCGTTTCTCGTTTGTGCCGCACTCTGATGTTGCTTGGCCACCCACGTCCCCATGTTCATCTGTGAAATGCTGGAGGTCATGCCAATCTGTTATTTATTTGGAGTCCAGAATAAGTGCTGTTCCCCAAATATTAAACATTTGGAAAACTGTTTACTGAAGTAGACTACTGCCACAAATGGCTTGACTGTTGTTTTAAATTTAAAATTGTGTGTTTTCTCGCTTGCTTCCACCTTTATTTTGGATTTAGACATGATTGACCAAGAACTGGAAGAAAAGTGCAAGATCATGGAGGCCCAGCTGCAGGAGAAGGAGAAAGACAACCTGGAGTTGCGCAAGGAGCTGAGGCATAAAGAAAGCCTGGTTGCCGCCCTCCGGTCCAACCTGAGAAATAAAGAAAGGAAGTTCTTGGAGGAGTTGAAGAGGAGAAGCCACCGGGTAACCATCCTTAACACGGAGCTGCAGAAGCAGACAGAGGCAGCCGCTTACCTCTCCTTCCAGCTTCATGCTACCAAACAAAAGCTTCATAGCTCCCGGCAAAGCGGCAAAGCTCTGTCTGAAAGACCACCTGAGAAAGCCTTCCTCCCTCCACCCTGCAGTGAAACCAGGCCCAAAAAGCGGACTCAGAAATCCCACCCTCGGAGGCAGGCCACCAGCAACTTTCACAGCAAGGGGGCCTTCAATGACTCTTCCTCTCGGGACAGGTTGAGCAGCTTTGAAGACGCCGAACCCATGCCTGACCCAGCCCTTTTTTTATACACCAAACAGCACCACGCTCCCTCCCATCGCCAGAAGTCGGAGCATAAGGCTTCGGCCTCGTCCACCAGAGTGGGCATGGACCCGAGTGCCCCCAAAGGGGGTCGCCAAAAGTCCTCTCGCCAAGCTTCCCAAGAAGCCCCAGAAACCACCAGCGGGGTGAGAACTTTGGGCAAATCCAGACCGTCTTCCAAAGGGGAACAGCGCAAGCGGAACAGCTCGAACCCCCAAATGTCAAGAGAAATGGAGTGAAAAAGGGGGTTGTGAGGAAATGGAAGGAAAAACACACAGCCATTTTGTAGTAGCTTTTCTGAAGATGTCACATTTGAAGCTAATCTTTTTCAAGCACAGCCTACATCTAGAGTTAGTTTTTTGGGGAAAATGCTCAGTCCAACCATGTTGTCTGTCAAATACTTGCGGCATCAAAATAACCCTGTCTCCATCAGGGACTGGTGTCAGCCGCAGCGGCGTAACCAAACCGCCAATGCTGGGGTTGCTTTGAACGTAGTGGTTGAACCTGAAGTGAATGTAGCAAAAGTTACTTGCCATTGCGACAATGAACGGCATTGCACAACATTTCAGCAATGAGGATCACTGATTTGAACCTCAAGTTTCTGTGCCTTGAGATTACAGCTTTTGGGAGTTTTTTTCCATTTCAAATTCTGACCTGAGCTTCAAAATATGTGGCTTGAAATCTTGATTTCAGTGGCAAACCTGAAGCTTTGGGACTGACCTCTGGGTTTTGATGATTCTGAATGTGTACTATTTGTCCCCTCTCAATTGGGTGTGATTTCTAGGGATTTTTTGTTCACCGCTGCTTGCTGTACCATCATCTCCAGGGGAAGACAGCCGTGGACCAGTGGATGTGAGTGTTTAGGGAGGCAAGTGGTACATGATGTGCTGAGAAGGAGTGAAGTATTCAGAGCAGGGAATCCTATAGAACAACCTCCTCCCCTCTTCCCTCTGGGGTTACAAGAGAGCAGGACCTTAGACAATTGAGCAAATTGCAATTAGTAAACCAATGGTTCCCAGCTTTGGGACTCACGATGATGTCGAATTGCAACTCCCACAATCCCCGACCATTGGCCATGCTGCACGGGGCTTCTGGGAACTGAAGTCCCTCAACATCTGGAAACCTAAATTTGGAAACTCTTGGTCTAAACCAGTGGTTCTCAACCTGTGGGTCCCCAGATGTTTGTGGACTTCAGCTCCCAGAAGCCTCAGCCACTATGGTCAATGCTCAGGGCTTCTGGGAGCTGAAGTCTAGAAACATCTGGGGACCCACAGGTTGAGAACCACTGGCTCTAAACCATGAAACATGAGTCCTGATTGTGGCTCAATCTGTCAGAGAAAATTAGTGCAACATCAACACTAAAATCTTGAAAAGCAGCAGTGCTTGAATTTCAGGATAGGCAAAAAGATTCAGACCCACTTAGCTTTTGTGATAGCACCTTTAGCTATTTTTTTTTTTACGATGGTACAAGAGGGCCATGATTTGTCTAATCTGGGAATTTTAAACAGCAATTCCAGCCCTCTCTCATCTTCCCCTCTGCCCAGATGGGGAAAATATTTCTGATTCTTTGACTTCAGTATTAAATTGTAAAATAGCCAGGCAAATTTTGGAAAATGAAATTTAAATCAAAAATCCAGTGGCGGTGCTTGGAGAGGGTGGGGATACGCTGCAAAGGACATGGCCGCTGTGCATGGGGGTGGGGCTACAGGCCATGACACTCCCAAAACATTGCCGCCCAGGGCGAATTGCCCCACCCCGCCCCCACCTCCCTACGTGACTGTAAAAATCAATCAATGGCCAATTTTCAATTTTCATGTGTGATCCAAACAGAAGTTGAAAAGAAAGTATTTTCTATTTCCCATGTGCTGGCATCTTACAAGCATCACATGTAAGAATCCGTGTCTAAATTTTACGTTTTGATTGTTGAAATCATGAAGGGTCTTTTAAGTGGCTATTTTAAACAATCATATAAGAGTCCTGGATTTGGAGATCATTGAGAGGGAGCTGAGACGTGAGGGTTTGTTGATTTCCTCTCCCTCCTCTAATTCAAGCACTGATCTGTCCAAGGTGAGTCTGAATAATTCACTTTAAAAGAAATTCCTGGGGATCCAAATTCTCAGGCAGAGATCCAACATTGAGCAAGTGAAAGTCCATTCACTTTATGAGATTCCTTCTTCCTCCTTCTTCTGCAACCATCCCAAAATCTAGGAGTTTGCTCACCCGTCTAGAGCAGATTTTGGGGATTTGCAGAGACCAAGGATTGCTCTCTTCCCCAACCACTGGTGGAAGTTGTTCTGCCTGTGGCACAAATTTGGATTCCACTCTGGGGATTTTTCTAACCCTGGTCCCCAGTTTGTGGTGCTAAATTCTTACTGGCTTCCCACCAGTAGGGATGATGATGTATAAAATATATATGATCCTATGCATAAGATGGGTTTCAGAGGGACGGGAAGGCTGCATAGCAGCTTATGACCATGGAAGAATCAACCTTCTCAGTCCAAGTCAGAATTCTACTTTTCTTCTAACTATGGCCATTTTCATGCTAGGCTGTTCTAGTGCTATTATTCCACTTTCAACATGCTATGGAGTCCTGGGGCTTGCCTCAAAGGCCCCTCCCTAAACTGCAGATCTCAGGATTCCATAGCATGTTGAAAGTGGAATAATAGCACTATAACAGCCTAGTGTGGAAACGGCCATAGTTAGGTTTGGTTCCAGATATCTGTAGATAGATTGCTTTACATTTGGAGGGGAAAAAGAGAAAACTGAATGACAATCAAGATGGATAAAAGGGTATGTTGTTTGTCTTTTTATTACAGGGGTAAAAGCGTACTAAGCAAGCCAACGAGGTCACAAATGTTAATTTCACCAATCTTCAAATTCATGTTTGTTCCACTCATGTTCTTTCACCATGATGCAAATTCAAGGCAGCAGTCTGAAGTGCTCTTAGGTGGTGTCCACACAGGTTTCTGAACAGCTGTCTCAAATGCAGGGGAAGATGGGATATAAATGAGTGAATATGGAAATAAACCCAGGAGAACACATATGGGACCTGCAATAAAACGATGCAGTCTTAAAGGTTCCAGACTTGAAAAGGTTACTTTTTTGGACTACAATTCCAAGAACATGTAACAACAAATGGCTCGTGGCCATGATGGTGTCTGAGTCAATAAGGCAACTTGGGGAGTTGTAGTCTGAAAAGTAACTTTCTGAGCTTTGCAGGGAAGGTTATAGAAAGACAAGTTCTCAATGAATTAGGATTGCTGTTAGTTTATTTGATCATAATCTTTGCACGACTGGCCGACTGGAGAAAACACGTTGGAAAAAGTCCATTGCCAAGATCTATTCCCACATTATGTTTTACATACGAAAGATGTACCAACGTTTTGGTCAAGCATGCATCTGGAAGATAATGTGTGAATGAAACAATTGGGAGTTTAGAAATGAGCCTCCTATACAAACAGTACAAATAGTGAGAGAAGACTGGCTGAGATTTTCTGTCAAGCATTCACTTGCAGTGCAATTCATTTCACCTTTACTAGGTAGTAAATCTAAATTTTCTCCCCAGTAAATGTGAATGAAATTGTACAGTTAGTACCAAATCCAGATTTATGGCAGTGTAATGCAACAAATATGCCTAAGCCCATCCAAGCTTTTGAGATGTTCTCGAAAGCCAACATGATCCAGAAAAAAACAATACAGTTAAAAAAGAAGATATATTTCAGCAATACCAGAGGTGGGTCTTGGAAGTAGATAAGTGCTCAGAGCTTGGAAATGTGCTATTTTTTTGGACTACAACTCCCAGAATGCCCCAGTGAGTCTTGAAAGCATTGAAGGTGCACTGGCTGGGAGACTTGGCGAAATCCCTCCAATAGTTAACCGTTCCAAACTCTGAAACATATCCTCCAGCATTTCACAGGTAAAAACTATGGCCGTTAATGCATGATGTCACCATTTCGGCATGGCAACGTGTTGCTCCCGGTCCACAATGCGTGCTGCTGCACATCGTAACTGACCGAGGTGTTGTCACATCCCCAGCTGTTGTGATCATGTGGCATACCATCACCAGAAAATACCCGATAATGGCCCCCTTTCCCACAACAATCCCATCACCAGTGGCCATGCGGGAAGGGGCCGAAGTGCTATCAAGATCTTCCTTCCGGAATACAGCGCTGGAAGAGGAGGGCTGTACTGCGGAAGGAGGGAGCGTGACCCTCGCGCTACTCAGCAGCCAGCCGGGTGCGGAGGGGAGCATTCAGATCCTGATCCCATTCCTGGAGTGGCACTGCCGAGATGACACCAGGACATCATGGGATCAAGGTATGGTGCATAAATGCCCTGTGATGTATGTGGCCAAGCAACATCAGCCCCAAAGGCCCCTCCCTAAACTGCAAACCCCAGGAATCCATAGGATGTTGAAAGTGGAATAACAGGACTATAATAGGTTAGTGTGGAAATGGCCAAAATGGTGGATCCTCATGTGAGGAAAGAAATAGCAGCTCAGACATCTGCCTGAGGTGCACAGAGCCGAAGAGGTATGCAGGCCTGAAGAGTTCGGCTAGCAGGGAGGGGCTGGCTGAGCAAAGTTCGATGTTGAACTCACCATCCTGTTCTTCTGCTGCAGATTTGTATCTAGAGGTGTGGACCCCAAATCCCCTTTGAAATGCAAATTGCTTGTTTCAGCACCTTCCTTTGAAAATGTACTGCCCTGATATTTGGTGGGGGAATTGAACTAGCCTTGTGATAGCAATAAGCAATTCTCGTTGCACTGACTACACAATCCTAAAGATGATCTACTTGGAAGCAAGACTCCTTGAGCTTAACTGGGCTTGCTCCCAGGTAAACGGGTGGAGGACTGTAGGCTGAGGGATGTGTCACCTAGACCATTTCTTCACGACAGTGGCCTTTTCCGCACGACACTCTTATAGCGTGATTATTCCACTTTCAACCGCCTAGGGAATCCTGGGGTTTGCAGCTTCGAGAGTGTTGTGCAGAAAAGGCCACTTACAGTGCTTTTATTCCACTTTCAGTGATGGAATCCTGGGGTTTGCCATCGAGGGAGAGGCCTTTAGAATTCTCAGCCAAAGAGCTCTTTGGCCTCAGTAAGCTACAGACCCCAGAATTCCACAGGATGTTGAAAGCGGGATAATGGCACTATAACAGTGTAGTGTGGAAATGGCCTTAAACTGCAAAAGCCATAATGCAATGGGACTGCTGGCCCCAATCCTGCCAAGGATGCTGGTGACCGGCTGGCTCAACACTGCACGCCGGCCATGCCTCCAGCAGCTACCGTTTGTCCATTTACTGCTTTTCTGTACCATCCAACAGCCCGGGTGCTGTGGGCAGGTCACAAAACACTGCAGTGGAATGTGTAATCTAAAACTAAATTAAAACAGTCATGGGGTTACTTACGGACCAGGACTAAAGGGTACCAGATTAAGGAAGGCTTTTCTAACAACGTGTTGCGTTAAGGGTCGGTGCAGGTCTCTTCAATAATATTTATTTATTTGTCTATTTATTTTGCTGCCTTTCTCACAAGATGGACCCCAAAGTAGTGGCAGGCCACGTGCTGACGTATGTTCTCCTATCTGTGGAAGCTTGTTCCTTTCTGTGCTCCCAGTTCCTTCGGCCGGCTTCACCTTGCTCCACCTTGTCCCATAGCAAAGTGGGGTAGAATCAGAGGCCCTCCCGGGTATCCCAGTTGAGTTCTCTTGGCTTTTCCAAACAGCCGAAAGTCCTTCATGTCATTGTCTTTTTGTGTTTTCTCCAGCCTTTGTACAGTTTCCCCCCATTCTAAAATGTCGACATGCCGTCCTCAGGCTTAGTAAGTGTGTGACGCTAAAACAGGGTGGTATTTTTAGCTGGAGTCCGCCATGCTACCCGGTAGAGTTGCCAGAGTCAAAACTGGAGTTATGGTCTCTTCCAATTCTATGATTCTTGGTGTTCCTTGTTACCTGGTTGTGTGGCAAGTGACACCTGCTGGAATTCCCTCTTCGACACAACCATAAAAGGTACAAAAGTCCTCTCCAGTTTTTGCTCTGGCAACCCTATATCCCAGCCACACGGAAGATGGTTTTTGCACAAGTGGCAACTGTGGAAACTTGAATAATATTTACCTACTGTATTTTGGCATTTGATATGCCACCTTTCTTCCATCATGGACCTCAAGGCAGCTTATATAGGATTGCCAGGTGGTCATCTATATGACCGGGCCAGGCACTCAGTTAGGGCAAAGTAGCTCAGACCACAGCTGAGGACCTTAGAATCATAGAATCATAGAAATGTAGAGTTGGAAGAGACCGCAAGGGCCATCCAGTCCAACCCCCTGCCATGCAGGAAAACCCTCAAAGCACTCCTGACAAGTGGCCATCCAGCCTCTGCTTAAAAACCTCCAAAGAAGGAGACTCCACCACACTCTGTGGCAGCACATTCCACTGCCGGACAGCCCTGACTGTCAGGAAATTCCTCTTGAGGTTCAGGCGGAATCTCCCCTCCTGCAGCTTGCATCCATTGCTCCTTGTCCTGGTCTCAAGAGCAGGAGAAAACAAGCCCACTCCCTCCTTGACATGGCACCCCTTCAAATATTTAAACATGGCTATCATGTCCCCTCTCAACCTTCTCTTCTGCAGACTAAACATACCCAGCTCTCTAAGTCTGTCCTCATAGGGCATGGCTTCCAGGCCCCTCACCATTTTGGTTGCCCTCCTCTGGACCTGCTCCAGCTTATCCATATCCTTCTTGAATTGGGGTGCCCAGAACTGGACACAGTATTCAAGATGAGGTCTAACCAATGCAGAATAAAGTGGTACCAATACCTCCCTCGATCTAGACACCATACTCCTATTGATGCAACCAAGAATTGCGTTGGCCTTCTTGGCTGCCGCATCACACTGCTGACTCATGTTCAGCTTGTGGTCTATGAAGACTCCTAGATCCCTTTCACACGTACTGTTGGCCAGCCACGTGTCCCCCATCCTATATTTCTGCATACCATTTTTTCTGCCTAAGTGTAGGACCTTACATTTCTCTCTGTTGAAATTCATTTTGTTAGCCTTGGCCCAGCTCTCCAATCTGTCCAGGTCCTTTTGAATTTTGATCCTGTCATCAGGCGTATTAGCAACCTCTCCCAATTTGGTGTCATCTGCAAATTTGATCAGCGTGCCCTCTATTCCTTCATCCAAGTCATTAATGAAGATATTGAACAGCACCGGGCCCAGGACAGAACCCTGTGGCACCCCGCTAGTCACTTCTCTCCTTATATAACCCAAAGAGATTATATAGTCTGGGGTTTTTTAATCTTAAAATAAGTTCCTTTAGAGAAAAGAGTGGCTCCAGTTTGATGGGGAGGATTCCTGAAATCTACTCTGCCCATGTTGGTGGGTCATTTAAATGTTAGTCCAATATTCTGTTAAAGGACATTTCCGCACTAGACTGTTATAGTGCTATTATTCCACTTTCAACATCCTTGAGGCCCCTCCCTAAACTGCAAACCCTAGGATTCCATAAGATGTTGAAAGTGATAAATTACCAATATTGTTAAAAGACAAATCAATGAAAAGTTTCAAGGAAGAATGGTGTGTGTATATAATTATTTGGAGAATATTTGGGATCCTTTATCAATTATTATATGGAAGGATTAGCAATCTCTGTCAATTACTCCACCATTCAGTTAAGAAGATAAGCTGATATAAATCTGTATGTAAGTATGTATATTAAGTAAGTGTATTTATAACATATATCATATTATGTATACTATATAACAATATTTAGGGAAAAAAGTAGAATAATGGCACTATAACAGTCTAGTGTGGAAATGGCCAAACTTTGTTCCAAAGTCTAAAATCTGTTTAGGATTAGGTCTGCTTTTTTCCAACATAGTGCCTTCTAGATATGTTGGACTACATTTCCCATCATCCTTAACCAGCACAGTTACTGGCCAGCTGAAGGACATCCCCTTGGGGAAAAGCTGGGATGGCGTGTCGATCAAGGATGGCCCGGTTAGTTTCAACCTGATTCTGAATTAATTTGTGACTATTATTTTGAATAGCTCCGCAAAAATTTACATTTCAATAGATATTTAAATTATTAAAATGCATATTGTAAAATAGCTTTCTCTCGGAATATACATTTATTTTTAGATAGCTTTATTTCAGATGAGAAATGTGTTAGAGGACTCAGGAAATACAAGCAAACATATTTGTATATGTATTTGTGTAGGCATATGTATATATGGATAACTGAGTTCTGGTCTGTACATTAGTCCAGGAGTTGAGGTTCAACTCCATTCATACTGGAATTCCCAAAAACTAAGGGTCTTTCCGCACTACACTGTTATAGTGCTATTATTCCACTTTCAACCTCCTGTGGAATTCTGGGGTTTGTAGTTTCCTGAGGCCCAAGAGCTCTCTGGCTGAGAACTCTAAATGCCCCTCCCTAAACTGCAAACCTCAGGATTCCGTAGGAGATTGAAAGTGGAATGATAGCAGTATAACAGTGTAGTGCAGAAATGGCCTATGTTAACAACGCATCACTATATAAAAAGGTTGTTACTCTCCAGTCTTCAGGTTCTTATACAGCCCTGAGCGTTTGTAATTCGTAGTTATCATCATAAGGTTCATGAACAGTAACAAACAGACAAAACTACCTAGTATCCTATGATACTGAAGTTAATTCTAAGGCAAGGTTTAAATCTGTTATTGCAAGAGCGCTACTGCAGAGATTATCGTCAAATGTTAAAACTGGGCCAGCAAAAGGTGACTCATGCTCCCAGACAAGTGGTTCTCCTTTAGAGCAAGGTGCATCGTCCCCATACACCTTGTTTTAGCGCGCGCGCACACACACAGAAATCATTGTTTAAAAACTACAGGTGCATCTTCTTACATTTCCATTGCTGAAAGTAAGAGAACAAGACATAGCCCTGGGGAACGGGAATGAAGGGGCCGAGATAAAGGAATTCACCCAACTTCCCCACTCTTGCTTAAAAAGAATTAATAGAAGAGATACTAATTAAGACCTGAATCCAATTGTCAGACCATTTCTGCACTACAAAGCTGTTGTAATGCTGTTATTCCACTTTCAACATCCTGTGGAATTCTGGGGTTTGTAGTTTACTGAGGCCAAAGAGCTCTTTAGCTGAGAGTCCTAAAGGCTCCTCCCTAAACTGCAAACCCCAGGATTCCTTAGGACTTTGAAGGTGGAATAATAGCGCTGTAACAGTGTAGTGTGGAAATGACCTCAGTCTCAACAGTTAGACATTAAATTAATGGGACTAATCGGTTGGTACAAAGCAAATCTCCATGCGATTCTGATATGGAGATAGAATGCCACTTTGCAAAGGTATTGACCCTCCATTCAACCTTTCATTCAGTGGGTCCGCTCTTGTTGAAACTAGCCAAGAGGACACAGCTGCACTGGCTGGAGTTTTGCCATCCAAAAAAATCAGCATCTCCAAGCTCCATTTCCAGTTGGGGTGTACTACAATTGCGCACCAAGGGAGTCACCCATAAACAACCACACCAGCAACAACATAGGTTTTTCCGGGGTAAAAATTTTGATGCATAAAACAAGTAGATGTTGGACAAGGCGATATGTTGTTGGCCATTGGGTAGACGTAGCAACGTGCCTAGTAAGAAATGAGGCAAATTGACTGCAACCTCCAAGATGTCAATACACACAAACAAATGCTTAGTTCTCATTCAAGTGGTAAACCGGTACCTGGGCTGACACTTCCATGAGAACAAGGCCAAGAGGATACACAATTAGACAACTTGTCTCCTGTGGCCAAACTCTAGTATAAGTTGATTGCTGCTGGTGGGAACGATGGGAAGAGCTTAGTAAGCTTCCCACCTGCAATTAAACTACCAGTGATCACATTGGCAGTGCCAGAGGCCACTGGTATCACTTGCCAACCATGATGCTGCATCCGGCTGTTGCTCGGCAATCACGATGCTCCATCCAGCTCTTGCTCGGCAATCATTAAGTGCTGCTTCCAGTTGGAAACCGGCCCCCACTTCCTACTGCCATTGTGATTTTGCTTCTGCTTTGCTGTTACACTTTAGTCAGTTGGCTCAGACACCGATCACTTTGAGGAAGCTTTGTAAAATGAAAAAAAATTATCAACTAGTAGCAATCCTGAGCAACAGAGATGCTACCGTCTGCTCACACCCACACCCACAATTTTGATTCAGTGCCGCCTTCAGCAGATATTTTGGTACGACCCAAAGCTCCACGTGGTTCTGATATGGGAACGGAACCGCAGTTCGCACCCGGCTGCCTCATTCAATGCTCTGCACGCACGCTGAAATGTTCCCATGGCATGCGCCGAGCAAAGCTCAGAAAGGAGCAGCGTTCACGCGCATGGAGCGCCTCTTAGCAATGAAGCTTCTCAGTGTGAAATGTGATGTTAACCATTCAAAGCACTTCTGTTAAACTAATGTATGTTCAAGGAGAATTGGGCTTATTTCTTTGGTTTTTTTAAAAAATAAACTATTTCTATTTCTATAAACGGAATCAGAAAGAAAAACACATATTATCAGTTTTTACATTTTTAAGTGAGGGAGAGCTGGAGTGTGATGGAATAACATATACACACATCCCAGATGAAATGCAGAATATTTTGTAACAACTGACGATGGGTGTTTGTAACTGTATAGACTTCCTCGTGTAATATACACTATGTATAGGAGATTTTTATGATGTCTTTCTCCACTTCCTGTCATAGCCTTCCTGCAAGATAATTAGCTTATAGTATGTGTGTGTGTATATGTATACGCACACCAAAAAAAATGTACTTATACTGTATTTACATTTATCAGGGAGCGTACCAAATGAACGCAAAGATGCATTGTATGACAAGGACCAATGCGCAATGTTTTGTTAACTTGTAAAGCCTCAGAATTAGACTTTTGGAAAATGGAGGTGTAGCGATTAGCAATAACTCATTGTACTACGAACAATGTATCTCATTATATCCACACGTGCTGATAAATGCCCCAGCTGTGGCTTAACCATCACACGGACTTGGTTTTCCGAACTCTCCATTCCTTCTCTTCATTCTGGAAGTGTACAGTTGGCTCCGCGGCCGTTCATTTTCTGAGCTGCACGTTCACGCTGCTTTTTTCCAATGAAAACCATTTTCCTCATAACCTCTGTGTCCAGCTTTTAAGATTTATTTCACCACAATAAGAAACTAAGGGTTTGGGATTGGGAAGTCCTTCTCTCACTGACCTGGACCATTCCCCATCACTTAGAAGGCTGATCTGATCGTGCGAAGAAGGCCACGCTCTTCATGGCCATTTCCACACTACATTGTTATAGTGCTATGATTCCAGTTTCAACCTCCTGTGGAATTCTGGGGTTTGTAGTTTACGGAGGCCCAATAGCTCTCTGGCTGAGAATTCTAAATAGTCTCCTTAAACTGCAAACCCCTGGGATTCCATAGGAGGTCGAATGTGGAATAATAGCACTACAACAGTATAGTGCGGAAATGGCCAGTACTGGCACATGAGGTGGCCATGCTGGGTGGGGGGCTTGGGTCACTTTAATCCAAAAAATGATCCCATCCCCCAGCTGTGTTTGGGACTTAAAAAACTGAGGCCGTTTCCACACTAGCCTGTTATAACGCGATGATTCCACTTTCAACCTCCTATGGAATCCTGGAGTTCGCAGTTTCGGGGGGGTTGGCCGGCCCCTCCCTAAACTGCAAACCCCAGGATTCCATAGGAGGTTGAAAGTGGAAGCATCGCGCTATGACGGGCTAGTGCAGAAATGATGGAGCATTATTTGACATGAAAATTAATCCGAAGCCATGGGCAAGCAACTGTTGGGGGTTAAGGGCTCACGCTGGCTCCTGGGGGACCTATTGTTAAACTAGGTGTAAGCTAACGGTCAACTTCTACCAGGTCATTTCCTATTGAAAAATAGAGCTCTGGGCCTAAAATTGACCCTTGGGGACATCCCTGGGATGCTGACAAAGAAATTCCAAAAAAAATTCAAGACTTTCAGAAGGGCTACGATGTCATTCAGATGGTTGAACAAACTCGTTTTCTGCTATTGCAGAGATTAGCACAGGAGCCAATGTTTCCAAATTGTAAGAAAGGAGATTCTGATCAAACAAACAAACAAACAATTAGGAAGAATTTCCCAGTGGTAAGATCTATTCAGTGATGGGTTGGACTGCTTTGGGAAGATATAGACTTTCCTTATTTTGAGGTGTTTAAACAGATGTTCATCTCTCACATATCCTCCAATATTGCTGTAAGCAGAGGACAAAGGGGGAAAATAGGAGGAGGAGAGAAATACTGGGACATGTTAAAAGCAGTAAAAAGTGGGGGTTGATAAAAGATTAATTAGAGCTGTGGATTCCTGGATGACAGCAGACTTAACTAGACGTCCAGCTCTATGATTCTGGGAAAAATTAACAGTGAAACTAAAGCAAAGTGGTGTTTCCAAACACAGAGGCAAGTTACGATTATGAGCAGGACTGGAGGGAGTGGCCAACATGGTGTTATCTACAAAGGTTCCCAACCTTAGAGGGGTTTCAGCACAGCCCGCACCCCAGAGTGCCTACTGCATTCTGTCTTCCCTCTCCAAGAATTCGACAAAACAGCTGGGGAGATGGAAGAACATCTTTCGAGTGTCTCAGGTAAGCTTTCCCCAACCTTGTGGCCTCACTTTTTGGCACAGTGCACAACCCAGTCGTGGAATTTGTTACTAGCAAACATGGCAATGACTGATGATTTGGTAAGCTTTAAAAAGACTGGGTGGAAGGGGGTGGAACCTCCTTGTTTGGGAGTGTTAAACAGAATTTGGATGGCCTTTTCTATGCTTTAGGTGTGGACTCCTGCATGGGAAAAGAGGGTTGGACTAGATGATCCTGATCTTTTCATAAAATCCCAACCTAGACTTTTACTATATGTTCACAGAGGGTGTGGCTATTATTGCCCACAGCTTAACTCCTTCACCACAGGCAGTGTGCGCTCTGTACAGCAATTGCAGAGAGCATGAGATTACGTTTTGGTTGCACTATGTCTTGCTTCTTGACTTTCCAGAGGCACTATAGAAACAGAATACTGGAGTCTCGGTTGATCCTGCGGTGTTTTTCTTAGCCAGCCAGCTTGGCCAATAGTCGGGGATATTGAGATGCACATTCCAAAACATCTGGATGGTACCACTTTGGAAAAGATAGCCCTCTGCTCTCTCTCTTTGGGTGTTTGTGCACTCCCTGCCAATTTCCACACTACACTGTTATAGCTCTATTATTCCACTTCCAACATCCTATGGCATCCTGGCGTTTGCAGTTTAGGGAGGGGCATTTAGAATTCTCAGCCAGAGAGCTCTTTGGGCCTCAGTAAACTACAAACCCCAGGATTCTACAGGATGTTGAAAGTGGAATCATTGCACTATAACCGTGTAGTGCAGAAATGGACCTATTTCAGAAGCAGGCCCACAAACCTCAGCACTAGCCAGCCTTGTAGGAGAAGAAGCTGGCCTTGTCTTGGGGATGTCAAAGCTAGGAGGAGCAGTTGGGACCTACATCCACTCCTCAGAGACCAGAACAGGATCTGTTCAGTTACAATTTTATGCTTCCCCAGAGTGAAATGTTGCTATGGGTTGCAGGACATTTTGATAAAATATGTTAGTTGAAGTCATCTCTACATAGTGTTGCTGTCCCCCTTCTCATGAGGTTATGATAGTTCTGGATTAATTTAAGGCCATTCCTGCACTACATTGTTCTAGTGCAGTGGTTCTCAACCTGTGGGTCCCCAGATGTTTTTGGACTTCAGCTCCCAGAAGCCCCAGCCACTATGGTCAATGCTCAGGGCTTCTGGGAGCTGAAGTTCAAAAACATCTGGGGACCCACAGGTTAAGAACCACTGTTCTAGTGCTATTATTCCCCTTTCAACCTCCTGTGGAATTCTGGGATTTGTAGTTTCCTGAGGCCAAAGAACTCTCTTGCTGAGAATTCTAAAGCCCCTCACCTAAACTGCAAACCCCAGGATTCCACAGGAGGTTGAAAGTGGAATAATAGCACTGTAACAGGGTAGGGCGGAAATAGCCCTTCTTTGGGGTCTCAGTTTGTGAGATGCCTCTAAATACCAAGAACAAACTAAAAATGCCAGCCATCTCCACACCAACAAAATCTAAGGCCATTTCTGCACGAAATTGCTATAGTGCTATGATTCCACTTTCAACATCCTATGAAATCCTGGGGTTTGCAGTTTAAACTCATAGCACTATAACAGTCTCATGTGGAAATGGTCCAAGAAAAAACAAATCCCCAAACCCCATGCACATCTTTTTCATATTCTCCAGGGATTAAAATTGGGACACATGCAGCAAAGTGACATCCAATTGTGGTTAAAACAGCAGAAGTTATGAACAACGAAGTACAGACTAGTTAGGAGAGGCTGCAGGAGTTTGCTTTTGCCTAATCCTGCTGGGAAGGGCAAAATCCCACCCCCTGATATCCACCCCTCCACTCCTAACTGGGTGCAACTACTTTTGTATTTTGAATACAGTTTGCAGCAACTGAAAATAACCTGACGCCAAAGGGGAAAACTGGCCGTGGGGAGAGAAACTGGGACGTTTAAAGGCAGCTGAAAAAATGGGACAGCAGGGGATTATTGGCACTGTCCCTGCCAATTCGGGATAGGTGAAAGGTATGATTTTATGGCAATGCAATGGGGCCTCTTAAATTTGCACACTGCCTTAAATGAAGAGCGTGTCCTTTATCCTCTTACTTAATTTAGTCATAAATAAGCGTGCAGGCCCTATGTCTAGAATGGAACCACCATGTATGGTGAAGGGAGATGTCAAAGTTTTCCAAATGGACTGCAGCTCCCCATCACCCTGAGACAACTTCAGTGGAGCTGAAGAATGCTGGGAGTTGCAATCTAACAACATCTGGAGGGCTGCATGATTCCTACCCTGGTTTGTATCACTTACATCCTGTGAAATTTGACCCTAACACACTGCTGTTAGAGCTCCTACATTCCACCTGGTCCAAACTGGAGGCTTTTCCGTCCTACACAGTTAGAGGGCTATTGTTCCACTTTCAACATCTTGTGGAATTCTGGGATTTGTAGTTTCCTGAGGCCAAAGAGCTCTGGCTGAGAATTCTAAAGGCCCCTCCCTCAACTGCAGACCCCAGGATTCCACAGGACATTGAAAGTGGAATAATAACACTATAACAGTGTAGGGTGGAAATGGCCAGAGAACATTCAGCGCTTAGAAAAGTTACATCTGGGGCAGCTACAGTTCCTGGAACCCCTCCAGCAGCAGGGGAATTCTGGGGATTGTTGTCTGCCTAAGAGAAATTTTCCAGGCTGCAAGAACAGCAGACGATGAAGCACACCACAGTGTCACAGTGATATTCAGTTTGGCAAAATGCATGATTTGGCACCCAAAGCAAGCTAAAAAGCAGGTGCAGACCCCACGCTTTCCCCAGCGTACACAGGGGAATAATGAGACAAGAGGCACTTGAGCCCAGCTACATTTCCCATTATTTGTTTTGAAGTGCCAAGGAAGAAGAAATTGATACTACTGTGCAGTATCTTTTCCCTGGTCCTTAGAAAAGTATCGGGTTCAAGGGACTAAAGTATCTCTATGAACCCAGTTTCTTCCACTGCAGAAAGGAATAACTATCCTTCTCGCTAGGAAAGATTGTCACCTGATTTGATGTCCGCTGAGTCATGCTTCCTGACACTGCGCCAGATTTACAGTATAAACCTTGGCAAGGGGAAATTGAAACAAAGCAGAGGAAAAAACTAACGCTGTTTACTAGCAAGCACAGACATTTTCCTTTTCTCAGCAGTGATAGGCAACCACAGTGTGGTCGCTGCCTAGAAAGAATTAAATCAAGACATGAAGCGATTGGGAGAGAAAAACTTTTGCCAATTTGTTGCAAATGATCAGAGATCTGCCAATAGATCCTGATATCCTTTCCTCCCACTGCTGTTTAGACGATTCTGGAGCTAGATCTGCACTACACTGTTATAGTGCTATTATTCCACTTTGAACATCCTATGGAATCCGGGAATTTGCAGTTTAGGGAGGGACATTTAGAATTCTCAGCCAGAGAGCTCTTTGGCCTCAGTAAACTACAAACCCCAGAATTCCACAGGATGTGGAAAGTGGAATAATAGCACTATAATAGTGTAGTGCAGACAGCCCCTTAGACACATTTTAATCTGTTAACTGGGATGAGCAGCACCAGCACGTACTCCAAGGGTCCTGATTTTACAGAGACGGTGGTGATCAATCCTCTATCATCCCACTTTCTTAGCTGCTTTTAAAGTGTCCCAGTTTCTCTCTCCTCCCCCACTTTCCCCCTTTGGCCTCAGCTTACTGCAGTTGCTGCAAGTTGAGTTCAGAGAGATTGGACAGCAAAATATACCATCTGAATTTAAAAAAAAAATACTAAAGACCTATCTCTACCCAGCCTACCAGTCTATTTTTAAGTATGATGTGTTTTAATTATGGTATACTTGTATTTTAAATGGGTTTTTAGTGACTTTTAACTTGTGATGCATTTTTAGTTGTATTTTAATTCATGTTGCATCCTGTCCCAAGCCGTGGGGAGAGGTAGGTAACAAATAAAAATGTATTATTTATTATTATTATAAAGCGGAAAAGTAGTTTGCACTCAATTACTTCAGAGGGGGAAGCGGGAGAGTAGCAGGGAGAATCTTGCCCTTCTGAGCAGGTTCAGGCAAAAGCAAACTGCTGCAGACTCTTCTAGCATCTTTGTTTTCATCAGTGGAACTTTGGAGGGTATGGGGTCATTTCTGCACTACACTCTTATAGCGTGATTATTCCACTTTCAACCTCCTATGGAATCCTGGGGTTTGCAGTTTTGGGAGGGGCCAGTGGAAAGGTTGAAAGTGGAATAGTCGCACTATAAGAGTGTAGTGCGGAAATGGCCCGAGTCCGCACCCCTGATGGCAGTGATGCATTTAAGTCTTTCAGTCCAGGGCCATTTCCGCACTAGAATGGAGGAGCGTTTCGCCACGTTTGATGTTTTTTACTCTGACTTACCCCTATCTTGCATGCCCTCCAATTTCTGTCGAAGTAAAGCAGAGAAAATCATTTGTAGCTTGTGCATCGTCAGTTCTCCTGGAACTCCTATTCCCCTCCCTCGTTCCACCCTGCCGCTGCTGACTGGTCAATTTAACGTCCACCTCTGTGGTGTGAACCGATGCAATGTTTCCACATGTAGGAAAAAACGCAGCAGCACCTTTGTGGTTGGTTTGCAACGGAGTTTTTCCGTTTTTAATATTACACCAGTTTCACAAGGATGTCAACCGCGCTAAGAGCTGAACACGTGCGAACGAACTACCACAGAATGACGTCAAACCGGTTTGACACGCAGATGTATTTGCGATGCAACGACACTACAGCGATGTATCTCCCTTGTGTGGAAAGGGTCCAAGTTTCAAGTTGAGCCTCAAGTCCTTGCAAGGTACTTTCAAGTCAAGTCTCAAGTCTGGGAGCCAACTTTATACCCCAACCTGTATTCCAGAATTTCTGGACAGAGTCAAATAAAGTCAGTTTTAACAATTTAAATCGAGTCAACCCTCCACTTCTGTGATTTTGCCATCTGCAGCTTCAGTAGTGGGGAGTAGCATCCTTCTTATGCCCCCTTCCCGAAGCTAGAGGTTTTGTGCCAATGAGTATAAAAGAGTCTGTACTTTCAGAAGTGGGGAATAGGATACTTTTTACTCCCCATTACTGAAGCTTCAAAAGCTTTAGAGGGAAGGATCCTTCCTCCTCTAGCCCGTTGCCTAACACACTTGCTGTTCCCCTCTGAGAAATGCACCCTGCACTCTGCGGCAAGTCTTGTCTTCTGCACTTAGGAAATGTTTTAGAAGTCTCCTCCGACTATGCAGTGGGGACAGGCTGCTGAGCAGATCTCGAGACCGCCTCAAGCCCATCGCCTAACCTGTTTGCTGTTGCCCTCTAAGAAATGCACCTACACTTTGGGCTTGAGAGAGATTGTCATGTGACCAGTAGGCAAAAAGAGATGGAAGCATTGCTCAAAGTTGCAAGGTTTCTGGATGAATGTGTTGTTACTGAACCAGGGAAAGCAAGTCAGTCACTAAAAATATGCAAATCTTGAGTAGAGTCTAATCAGTGCATCGTTTATGACCGAGTCGAGTAGAGTCACTGAAGTGACATAAGTCTGATTTGAGTCCAAATCAATCAACTCAAGTCTACATCACTGCCTGATGGTTGTTTCTGCATCCTATAATCAGCACTCCATAACTTCCAGGCTACCTTTTTCTGGCAAATAAAGGGTGAATTGCCTTTTCTGTCTCTCTGAGAGTGGTGATTCACCTTAAGTGATTCCAGGGGCTTTCTGTACTGTTTTTTAAAAAATGCTATTTTTTTCCCCAAAACTAGAAGTGAACTTCTAAGTATTTCTGTATTTCCGTGGGAGGCATTTTCACATCTATGTGGCCCCTAGAAGACCACTGGGTTAGACAACTTCCAAACACACTGAATTTGCCCATTCCTGTTCTAATCTGTCAGGCTTTGAGAGACCCTGTTGCATTACAACAATGTGTTTTATTCCAACAGTTAACCAATTGAATGTTAGGTGTTTATTAGAAACCCTCGTAATCCCAGATGCTAAACCAGAAGTGGGCAACTTGGATCTAAGGTTTATTTCTCCCTTCCTGAAGAGATTTGAGTGTTACACCCTAGTTGCACATTGGAGTGTTGCACACTGCAATGCACCACACTGGGAAGGAAAACTGGAAAAGATGGCCAAATGTGTTCCCAGAAGCCATGCCCTATGACGAGTGGCTTAGGGAGCTGGGAATGTTTAGTCTGCAGAAGAGAAGGTTAAGAGGGGACATGATAGCCATGTTTAAATATTTGAAGGGATGTCATGTCAAGCAGAGAGTGGGCTTGTTTTCCGCTGCTCCAGAGACAAAGGCCATTTCTGCACTAGACTGTTATAGTGCTATTATTCCACTTTCAGAATCCTGTGCAATTCTGGGGTTTGTAGTTTCCTGAGACCAAAGAGCTCTGTGGCTGAGCATTCAAAAGGCCCCTCCCTAAACTGCAAACCCCAGGATTCCAGAGGAGGTTGAAAGTGGAATAATAGCACTATGACAGTGCAGTGTGGAAATGGGCTAGGACAAGGAGCAATGGATTCAAGCTGCAGGAAAGGAGATTCCACCTGAACCTCAGGAAGAACTTCCTGATGGTCAGAGCTGTCCGGCAGTGGAAGATGCTGCCTCCATGGAGTGTGGTGGCATCTCCTTCTTTGGAAGTTTTTAAGCGGTGGCTGGATGGCCATCTGTCAGGAGTGCTCTGATGTGTGTTCCTGCACGGGAGGGGGTTGGACTGAATGCCCCCTGGGGTCTTTTCCAAATCTATGGTTCTATGATTCAGCAGGGAGAAATGTTTAGGCAGAAAGAAAAATGAAATACTCAGATATAAGATGGATGACACTTGGCTTGATCACAGTAGATGAGAAAGGGATCTGCTGCTCCAGACACTAGGACACAGAGCAGAAAAGAGATTCCATCTAAACATTAGGAAGAACTTCTTGATGGTAAGAGCAGTTTGACAGTGCAATACATGACCTTGGAATGTGGTGGAGTTTCCTTCTTTGGAGGTTTTTAAACAGAGGCTGCATGGCCATCTGTCAGGAGTGCTTTGATAATGTATTCTTGCATGGCAGAATAGGGTTGGACTGGATGGCCCTTGTGCTTTCTTCCAACTCTGTGATTCTATGACTGAACTTTACCTACTGCTGCCTTACACTACAGCTCATTGAGCTTGTGCATATATCTGACATGGAGTGGTTACGCAGTCAGATGTCAGTCTAACCTCTTTCAAGTAAAGGGAGGAGAAGGGTGATGCCCCTATCTCCTCACCCCAAAAATTAAAACCCCAGTTCTTCTTCCTATTCTTTTTATGGAGAGTATATTGTTTGATCCACAGCTGAGATGAATTGCATTCAAATGAACACAATGGAGTCTTCCTTTTGGGACGTGTCTGTTCTTGTTCATCGCTCATCCTGTGCTAATTAAGTTCTGACTGCAGAGAACCAGCGGTGGAAAGAAGGAGATTCATTTGTTGCACTTGTAGTCTGTTATACGCATGCTAAATCATCCCGACATCCCAAGGCTTGCAGAGCCAAGCAAGAATGCCTTGTTCACTGAGGACTGCCTGGATGCCCAAACTGCAAGCCTGAATATTCAGGGGGGAATGTAAGTCCATCCAGCACAGAATGAACCCCATCTCCTTGTCTACTTTCAATTGACTATGAGCATCACTGTCTTGTTTGGATCTAATTTGTTCATCCTCATCCAGTCCATTATTGATGCCAGATTCTGGTTTAGACCCTAAACAGCTTCCTTTGAGTTAGGTGGGCAAGAGAAATAGAGTGGGGTGTCATCTCCATACTGGTGGCTCTGCACCTGAAACCTCCATAGGGGCTCAGAAGAGAATCCTGAGAGACTCCACTGGCCAAAGAACCAAACAGGAATCCTCAAACATCATATTCTGGGCTCTCCAGGAAAAAACAGAGCCACAATGAAACAGTGGTCATTTCCACCCTACCCTGTTATAGTGCTATTATTCCACTTTGAACATCTTGTGGAATTCTGGGGTTTGTAGTTTACGGAGGCAAAAGAGCTCTCCGGCTGAGAATCCTAAATGCCTCTCCCTAAACTGCAAGTCTCAGGACTCCATAGGATGTTGAAAGTGGAATAAGAACACTGTAACTGTATAGTGTGGAAATGTCTCCAAGTCCAATCCCAGTCAGTGGTCTGGAAGGTGGCATCGACAGCAGAAATGCAGCAGAATCAACAGGGCTATACTCCCTTCTCCAGTTCCCAGCAAAAGTCATCCACCAAGGTGACCGATGGTGTCTTTGTCCCAGACCTTAAACCAGACTGAAATGGATCAAGATCATCTGTGTCATCCAGGAAGTCCCTGGACGTCATATTTCTAATAGTTGCTCCCAAACAGCACGTTGCAATAATCAATTTATTTCAAAGTATTCTTCTCTGGGTTGCAATCCAATTTTTCACATCTATAGAAGTGGACTGTAACCCTCCAAAAGCATATGCTGAAATACACTGATTATTCTTAACAGTACTGGAAGAAAAAAAATCCTTTCTTTTCTCCCCCACCCCCAATTAAACACACTAACAGAGCTCTCTCTTTGAAAACTGGTTTAAATACAGTAGTCACATTTCTTTGCAAAAAGGTTTAGAGTTCTAATGAAAAGCTACAGGGCTCCATTTCAGCTTCTGTTTAAAATTTCAGTCAGATGAAGCATCACAGAGTTCAGTTAGTAACTGTACACTAAATCTGATGCAAATAAATGGGGTATTATGTTCTTCAGTGCTGATACTTAGTAGGAGTGTGCATATCCCGACTTCCCCAACTTGGTTTCTCCAAAATATTTTGACTATTTCCCATTTATTAAGCAAATGCCATAAAATTTCAAAACTTTCCTATCAAAATACATTTGCAAAATTCCTTAAAATGCCCTTTAAAATTAATTTTAATTAGAAATTAAATTAATATTACCTGACTACACTTGAAATGTAACATGTAGCTTCATCATGGCCTGTTCCAAAAGAGGAGTAACTTATTTCCCAGTTCTATTGCTGGTTTCCAAGAGTTCCTGTTTTGCACATCAAAGGCAACACAAAGGGACTTTATTCCACCTCTTCATGCAGGTACAAAAACAGCACTCTTCAGAGCCTCTCCTTCCAGTTTCTCCCCAACCTAAATGACACTTTAGACATTTTTCTGTACTATACTGTTATAGTGCTATGATTCCACTTTCAGCATCCTATGAAATCCTGGGGTTTGCAGTTTAGGGAGGGGCATTAAGAATTTTCTGCCAGGGAGCTCTTTGGCCTCAGGAAACTACAAACCCCAGAATTCCACAGGACATGGAAAGTGGAATAATAGCACTATAACAGCAAAGTGCGTAAATGGCCTCGGGCACCGAATTCCCATTTTTCTAGATTTTCAGCACCATAGCACCTGATTGATGACTTTTGCTGGATTTAGATTTAGCTGTGTTTGACCCTTTATGAGAGTTGCATTTTTTTTTGTGATGTCTTATTAAGCACTCCCCAACTTGGGCTATTTCCATATTAGACTGTTATAGTGCTATTATTCCACTTTCAACCTCCTATGGAATCCTGGGGTGTGCAGTTTAGGGAGGGTCCTCAAAGGCCCCTCCCTAAACTGCAAACCCTAGGATTCCATAAGAGGTTGAAAGTGGGATAATAGTAATGTGGGTCAGGCTAGATGACCTTTAGGTGTAAGGGAAAAGCAGTTGAGAAAAACAGCTAATTTCCTCTGCAATTGAAGTCCCACTGTGTTTAAAGGAGACAAGGGAACTTTGTGTAATGGACTGTTATCAGTTTGGCTTGATGTGCTAGCTCTTGGCAGTGTTACAGAAGATTCGCAACATTAGTAAGATTACGCAGAAGGATGGTGAGAACTATTGTTTGTGTCAATTTCCTTTCTTGGACATGTGATGTATTTGCACTGGAGATGTATAAATTGCTTTGAATGTAAAGAGGCGGGGCCCAGACTTTTGAGAAAGGATCTCACTGGGACATTGTGCACAATAAATCTTTTTTCTAACCATGGGTCTCTATCTCAGTTCCACTACAATAGCACTATAACAGTATAGCGCAGAAATGGCCTTGGTACCCTGTAGATCTATAGAATGAAAGCTCACATCATTCCCAGTCAGAGGTGATAAAGTTCTGATTCTGGATTTCTTGCAAGGTGCTCAATAATATAAAAGGCCCTCTTTGCAATTCACAAGGGCTTTCTCTGGGTCTCACTGCCACCAAGGGCACACTTGGTGAGGTCTTTAGGAAAGAGCTTTCTCGGAGGCTCCTGCAAGGATATGAAATGCTCTGCCAAGGGAGAGTTGGTTGGCTCCTTCTCTGTTCTCCGTTTGCCGCCAAGCCAAGATCTGCCTATTCAACGGGCCTTCCGTTTTTAATTTGGTTGTGGTAGTGCAATGGGTGGGTTTTAATGTGTTTTTAATTGTTTCAAGCTAAGATTGTATTTAGGAGGAGTGTATTTAATGCTTTTGAAAATGTATATATTCCACATTGTTTTGAGCAGAATTGTTTTAACATATGGTGTGAGCTGCTTTGGTTTCCATGTGGGAGAAAAGTGGGATATAAATTAAATAAATAAATAAGCCTGGTCTTGTGCAGAGCCTGGAAAAGTTTTCTGAGAGTGCAGCTCTCAGGCTTCCTATGGGAGCATGGAAAATGTCCATGAAGTCTCGGCAGTTCTAGCAGTTGTTTCTAAAGAAGCAGTGGGCCAAGCGCTTTGAAGGCAGAAGAAAAACATTCTGTAGCCGGTGACCTTCTTTCTGTCCGCACGCCAAACCGGGCAGGAAGGGCCCAGTGAGGTAAGAGAAGGGTGTGCCTCATTACTCCCGAGATTGCAAAGGAAAACAAGATCCATTCAAAAGGACGAAAAATCTGATCCGACTGGGTGCAAACGATTGCCAGCCAGCAGTGCACTGCCGACACAGGATGAATGGCGTACGGAAACACCTAAAGAGCGGCAATTACTTGCAGCCGCTCCCAGTCCCTGGCCAGCCCAAGACTGAGCAGGTCACATCTACAAATGAGTAACAGCTCGGAGGAAGCGGCTGAGCGGCAATTCCTTTCGAAGTTCGACGTGACGGAACACGCCGCCAAATTTCTGTGCATCGGAAGCAAGCCCCATCGCGGCCAGAGAAGTGTGCTCCGACTTGTAGCATTAGTCATGTGCGATATGTTTTTCTGGGCCTGACCTCACTTTATAAATAATTTGGGTCCGAACGCGACAGCATCAGGAAGCATCTGCTGCCAAGGCCTGGAACTACACGCTCCCCAGCATCAGTTCCCATAGGCCATTTCCGCACTACGCTGTTACAGTGCCGTTACTCCACTTCCACCATCCTGTGGAATCCTGGGGTTTGCGGTTTAGGGAGGGGCCTTTAGAATTCTCCACCAAAGAGCTCTTGGGCCTCAGGAAACTACAGATCCCAGAATTCCCCAGGATGTTGAACATGGAATAATAGCACTGTAAAAGCATAGAGCAGAAGTGACCCTTGAAAGGAAAGGAAGCTCTGCTGCCAACCCCCTCCCCCTCCCCCTCCCCCTCCCATCCACCTGCAAGTGTAACTACACTACCCAGTTTGACCCCACTTTAACTATATGCACCAATCCTGTGGAATTCTGGGAGCTGGAGAGGATGCAAACTGTGGCCTTCACAACACCCCTGCAAGGTAAGCCAGATTGAGAGAAAGCAGCCGTTGGGGCAGAGAACGGCCCAAGTCCTGAGACAGCGATCTTTGCATCCTCTCCAGAATTTGAATCTCCCAGGCCCTTTCCGCACTATACTGTTAGAGTGCTGTTGTTCCACTTCCAACCTCCTGTGGAGCTCTGGGCTTTGTAGTTTCCTGAGGCCAAAAAGCTCTCCGGCTGAGAATTCTAATGCCCCTCCCGGAACTGCAAACCCCAGGATCCCACGGGACGGAAGTGGAATCATCGCGCTATCACAGGGTAGTGAGGAAAGGCTCCCAGTTGCAGATCCCCAGTGCACCAGCACGATGGCCAGGCTGTTTCCTTTTCCCTTGCTTCCTTCTACCCTCTCAGGTCATGTCTGCAGGACACTGGCCATTTCCGCACTAGCCTGTTATAGCGCGATGATTCCACTTTCAACCTCCTCTGGAATCCTGGGGTTTGCAGTTTCGGGAGGGGCATTTAGCAGAATAATAGCACTACAGCAGTGTAGTGCGGAAATGGCCTTGGTCCATAAATGTATCAGCCAGCTCTCTTTACATACTTAGGCCACTTCCGCACTTGACTGTTATAACGCCATTATTCCACTTTCAACCTCCTCTGGAATCCTGGGGCTTGTAGTTTAGGGAGGGGTATTTAGCGTTGTCAGCCCGAGAGCTTTGTGGCCTCAGGAAACCACAAACCCCAGGATTCCAGAGGACATTGAAAGTGGAACAATAGCACTAGTGCTGCCTCGCCGGTAGCACTGGCCCTTTAAGGGCGCTTCCCTCCCACGCCTCGCTCCCGTTTTCTTTCTTTTTGTCCCCGCTGCGCCGCCGTCGGCCGCGGTGGGCGGGGAGCCGGTGACAGTCGGGGTGAGTGGGCGGGGCGCGGCGGGCGAGGGGCGGGGCGTGCGGGGTCGAAGCGGCGGCCGAGGTAAAGACCGGGCCACGTGGGGCGGTGACTGGCTCTGTCCTTCCAGCGGCGGCGCAGCGAGGCCGGCGGCGGCAGGGCACAGCCAGAGGCGGCGGAGGAGACGCGGGGGCGGCCGGCCATGGTCATTAAAGCGGACGAAGTGGCTCCGGCGGGAGCGGCGGCGGACGAGAAGGAGACCCGGAGGGACACAGGTGGGTCCGGCTGCCCCGGAGCTGGATCCGGGGTGGGCTCCGGAGTAGGCGGGCGGACGGGCTCGTGCAGCTGGGTGGCTACAGCTCTTTCCCTTTTCCGCCTCCCCCGTTTCACCTTCACTGCTCTCCGAGGTGAATGGAAACCCCCTTCTCCTTTTCGAGGTAGCTACCCCGGGATAACCTTCCCTTCGAGGTAGTTACCCCGGGATAGCCTGCTAGCCTTTACTTAGGCGTTTAGTGCTCATGACCTTTTTCCCGGCGGATGTGCTCCAAGGTTGTTTCTTTTCCCAAGACACGCGTGAAGTTTTTCAAGAGTGTCTGCCTGTATGGAGTGCTCGTGGGAGGGGATCAGGCCTTGCCCCGGGGCAGAGAGGGAGAGGACTGAGAGGTAGATCGACAGGTAAGGGCCGACCTCGGTGTTGCTGCCCTTGCTGCCTCACCTTCGCTGCCATTAGGGGCAATGACCCTGTGTTGTGAGTCCCTTTCAGGTGTTTTTATGCTCAGCCTTTTTGGGGAAGCCACCCTGGGACTGATCGGTTTTCTCACTTGCCAAAGTAAGGTTGAGGCTATACCACCTTGGCGGGTAAAAAGTCAGCTTTTATAGTGTGTTAAGCTTTAGTGTGTTAAGTCCTGTATGTACTTTCTGGGTAATGAGCCTTCTCTGCCAGGAAAGGTATGGTGGGGCCATTTCCGCACTAACCTGTTACAGTGCTCTGATTCTGCTTTCGGCATCCTCTGGAATCCTGGGGTGTGCATTTTAGGGCCTCAGAGGTCCTGAAGTGCAAACCCCAGAATTCCATAGGAGCTTGAAAGCGGAATCACAGCCCTATAACAGTCCAGTGCAGAAATGGCCAGGGTTGCGCTGTAACGGTTGCGCACCTGCGCCTGTTGGCGGAAGCATCTCTGGTTCCAACTGGTGGGAACCGCTTCGGAGTACGTACAGCTCCAGTTTTGCATAAGCAGGAAGGGAGCGTTAAACTTACGTTTGGATTTTGGGCACGATGGGTTTCTCCTCCCCACATACTTAAAGGTAGGCAGTTTATTCATCAATGCAGTTCACCTATATTTGAGTAACAGAGGCCATTTCCGCACTGGGCTGTTACAGTGCGATTATTCCACTTTCAACATCCTATGGAATCCTGGGGTTTGCAGTTTAGGGAAGGGCCTCAAAGGTGCCATGCTTGCAACACCCAGGCATAATCCAAGAAACAAATCAAGATCTGGGGAAGGAGACCTTCTTGGGCACGACCTGTCCTTTCCCGTTGGCCTTTGCCTGTCGAGCCTACCTGTCCTCCCTCAGACACTAAATTTGACTTTCAAGTCACAGGCCTTCAGTCCGGGGTGTGTTTACTTAGGTAGGCCCCATAGAGATTGCAGTAAACTGGGCTGCAAGCGTGCAGACGCCGAAGACCTTGAGCGCGTCTGCTTCAAATTTTCCCAGATTTGTCTTGTCTCAACGGAACTGCGCACGTGGAAGCAATGACATTTGCTTATTTTTACCCCTGGGGTGCAAATCCGTGTCGTTGTCACTGGGCTGCCATCCGTCTGCCTTCTCTGCAATTGCTGTCCTCAACTCTATTCTCTTAAAATAGATTAGTTTGTCGGTTTTGTATCCTCAGTCCTTTTCTCTCCCTCCTTTCCGGTGGACAGGGAAGTAGAGCGATTTCCATTGCAGCTATATCCTTCTTTTTGTGCACACTGAGGACTAGCAACTTGACCATCATCTTGCTGAAGAATACATTATTCCTTTGTTAAGTTCCCGTTCTTGGGGATAAATCCATCCTTTGGAAGGAGAGAGAAAATCAGCCGTATCCCCTGCATTTGATGTGACCCATCCCACTAGGCCTGACAGCGATGACCCTTGGCCAGATGTACCCGTCTTTTGCCCGCTTCCCTTGTGCCTCTTTGGATGCTATTTCCAGGCCTGATGTTGTGACCCCTGTGTAACCTTCCTTGGAACAGACTCTCCCTCTGCTTGCTCAGGCCTGGTTGTGTTGTTACTCCATATACAACAAAAATTCCTCTGTGTAGAATTTTATTTTTTTTCCTTTTCCATGCTAGCATTCTGTGTGGAGAGAGAATTGTTGTTTGTAGTGTAGAGGTGCTTTATTATGGGCAAGCATGTTCTATTTTTTGAATTCTTCCCTCACCATAGTGTGAGAACTAGACCAAAGACAGTTTAGCACCCTTATTCAATGAACGTATCTCATCAGGACATTGGTATTCTCCCAAAAATGATTTATTTGGCTGTAATGTTTTTACCCTTATGTTAAGCAGATTTTTTTCTTAGGAGAACAATCTGGATAACATTCAGATCCTAATAAAAATATGGGCAACATTCAAAGCATGTGGGGTGCCTCTTGATGCTTCCTATCTAACATATCCACAAACATGCATTTGTGCTTAGAGTGACCCTGTTGTCTTGGGGTACCCGTTTAAGGCATTTCTACACTACACTCTTATAGTGGGATTATTCCACTTTTGACCTCTTGTGGAATTCTGGGGTTTGTAGTTTACTGAGGCCAAAGAGCCCTCTGTCTAAGAATTCCAGCGGCCCCTCCTTAAACTGCAAACCCCAGGATTCCCTAGGAGGTTGAAAGTGGAATAATAGCGCTATAACAGTATAGTGCGGAAATGGCCTTATAAACTTTGGGATGTTTGACTACTTAAGCTCCTGTGTAAGACAGCCTCATCAGAGAGAAAATGTAGCTCAATACATCTTTGGAGAGCATACTACTCCCAATTTTTTGGCCATTTTGGAAACAGACCCCCCCCCCCCCGCAATTCAGGCTTCCCTCAAGATTGTCCCCATGTTGGCTGGGACATTTCCCAGCCTAAAGGATGGTAGAAAATGATCTCTGGTCCCCAAAGTTTGGGTATGATGGGGAAGACTATAGGGAGAGAATGAAGGTCATGGCCACTTTCAGACAAGCGGTGTGTCCCCAGCATCTATTCTCAGGTAGACTTCCTATGGAGGTGGAGGCTTGATTTACCAGTGCCACTAATAAGTGAGTATGCAGTGTCATAGAATGCGTCTTCAGCCTAGCGCTATTTTTGGCAGAAACTTTCCAGAGTAAAAATTGAGCGCAAGTTAGTAGGTCACATGGAGGAATTCTTCTGCATTTGGGGAAATCATTTCCTTTTCTGCCCTAGAATCCTCATGATTTCCTCATTCAGTTACATGAGTGGAGAACAATGGCTATACAAGCAACTGTGGGGAGTGTCTTCCTTCCGTGCTCACAGGCCATTTCCGCACTAGACAGTTATAGCGTGATTACTCCACTTTCAACATTCTATGGAATCCTGGGATTTGCAGTTTAGGATTCCATTGGATGTTGAAAGTGGAATAATCTCGCTGTAACTGTCTAGTGTGGCAATGGCCACAGTTTCACCAAGTGGAATACAGTCTATGAGCAAGGATTGGGGTAAAATTATCTACCATCTTTGGAAGAGAAGGAGAGAGGGGACGAGTCTCCACCTTTGCAATTTGAACACAGGAGAAAGCAACAGAAGGCAGTTAACAGATGCTGACACAAGAATGCAAAAGTGCCCATTGATAGAGTTGCTGTTGTCATGGCTGAAGTGAGTAACTGGCATGGGGATGGATGTTCTCAGTGTTATCTCACTTTTGTGATTGTCTTTTGCTTCACTGTGAACCTTTTGTGCTCTTCTAATACATGGATGCATTAAACCGGTTTAAAAGTTCGAGGCTGATCAACCCTCTTACGGAGAGATGTTGCTTGAGAGAAGAGAGGAGTTACTGTTGAACCCTAATTTTCTGTGTGGCTTGTAAGGACACTGGCAGGAGACTCTCTACAACTTTCAGAGCTGAGCGTGGAAAAGTTATTTTTTTTAGACTGCACTTCCTAGTGGCCATGCTGGCTGGAGAACGCTGGGAATTGTAGTTCACGTTCTGCTCTCAGTCACCATGAAGAAAATATATAGTTGAATTGCCGTGGGTTGGTTTGTTCATAAAATTCCGTATGCTTCCTTTTTGCGCTCTTGGGCACGATAAAAGGTAGAGCTTGTGTTTTTCGTATGTTAAAGTGGGGCAAATAACTAATCCATTCAGCAGGGTTTTTAGGTCAAAGGCCTCGCAGAACAAGAATGTTTGAACTGCAAATGGTGAAGCAAGCCTGCTTGAAGGCCGTGTCTGAACTCTGAAGGTTAAGTTGTGGCCTGTGTGCTTGCATGTGCGCTCACTTGATTCCAAGACTCACATGCTTTGGTGCAGTGAATTACTCTTGAGCAGAGCAGGTATAGCAGGGCAGCTTTGCACAAGACCAACAAGTATTCGAGACCCCACTTTGTGTTCTGTTAAACTCTAATTGTAGCTGCCCCGTTTGGGGTATTCGGAGGGGTTTCGTATATATATTCAGAGGTGGAGGAGTCCCTCTTTCTACGAGTTGTCTGAGCCGCTTGTCAAGGCGTTACGCCATAACTCGTGGCCCTCTTTTCCCTGCAAACTTAGTGCGTGGATCTCCAGAAGCCAGGTGTGTGGCTGGCGTTTTGCTTTTGTGATGCTAGGAGCTCTGAAGGGAAGAGGAGGGTGTTAAGAAGGCGTTGGCTTCTTGTAACTGCCAGAATTTAATTTGGCACTCTTGTCTTTTCCTCTGCCTTACCTAACGGAGTTAGAGACAAGGGGCGTGTGTGGACTTGCATATTTAATCTTTGCCAGTATTGCGCAGGGTTTAATCTCTGCCAGGATCTTACTTTTTTTTTGCTCAAAGGTTGCATTTGCTGGAAGGAATATTTGGGGCTGAAGACAGGAGTGGGTTGGATCAAAGTAAAACATGGCTGATCTTTCCCAGCTCTGTCTTCTGCTGGGAAGATAGGCAGATCCTTCTTGCTTGAACAAGTTACTTTTTTGGACTGCAACTCCCAGAATTGCCCCAGGATATTCTGGCAAATGCAGCTTGGAAGTTTTTGGACTACAGTTCCCAGAATCTACAGGGCAATTCTGGGAGTTGCAGTCCGAAGAAGTACTTTTCCAGGCTGTAGTTCTGAACTGATTCCTTGTAAAGAGCTATTGAAATTAAGTCAGGAGCAATAGCTTAGGGCCACAGGTTGCCTGCTCCCTGCTGTAGGGTTTAAAGAACATTCATTACTTGTGAGCAAACACCGTGATGCTTAGCAGATGTAAGCCTGTCATTTTTTCAGTGGTGAAGTGAGATTTCTTGGTTACTTTCTTTATATGTTACAGCTGTGTGCTGGCACATGTCCCATGAGAAGGGACTTCTATATGAGGAGCCTCTAAGTTGTTCTGAAGAGCAGAATAGAGCTTTAAAATAAGTTAGTTTTGGGGCCCCTTTCTGTGCTCTCGTGCTCTGTTCTTCTTTGGGTCATAATAAGAAAGGAAGAGGGAGAGATGCTGTTTCTCCAACTTCTGTCCTGCCTTCGTTTAAAAGCACACTTGAAATGCCTCATCTGAAAAGAGAGAGCAATTTGAACAAGCTTTTTTTAAAAAAAATTATCAAACTTTTTTATATTTGAAAAAATATGGGCATATTGCAGATAATTGCATAGCAGTTGTATGTACTGTGTTTCTGCACACACTTGCATATATCAGGCTATATTGTGTCTGTTACACTAAGCGACTGATTTCATGTGAGTATGGAAAAAAATCCAGTGGGCTACAGTTAAACCTTGCTTTACTAGTAATTTGAACATACAGTTCTTCCCAGTTGTTTGGTAGATAATAGCTTTTCTGCATTTCACAGATGGGAAAACAGAGGCTCAAAGACTAGAAGCGGCACCTTTTGTTTCTACCGGAGGAGATATTTTCTGTGTGAATTTGATGGTGGTGGTGATGGGAGTGTTTTACCACTGGTCCACAATTGTTGTTGTTCATTTAAACTTATTCTTAAAAAGTGGAAGGTCCTCTAGTTTGATCTGTGGCCGGATGCAAAGTGGAGTCGTCGAGAGAATGGAGTTGTTCGGGTTGAAAGCTCAGCCCAGCCATGATGAGTAAGTCACTCTCTGGCTGCCCTCTGGTTTTGATCAAGGTATTAGCTTGGTCAAGAGAGTGTTGCTTTTAAGCGACAACTTAATCTGTCGTGACCTGGGAGAAAAGTGGCCAGAGACTCTCTGCCGTCTCTATCCCCTTGCCTGCTTCCTCGGAAGTAAATCCAACTGTGGCCATTTCCGCACTACACTCTTATAGCGCGATTATTCCACTTTCAACATCCTATGGAATCCTGGGGTTTGCAGTTTCGGGAGGGGCCGGGCAGCCCCTCCCGAAACTGCAAACCCCAGGTTCCATAGGATGTTGAAAGTGGAATAATCGCGCTATAAGAGTGCAGCGCAGAAATGGCTTGTGTTAAGTGGGCTGCTTTCATGAGAGAGAGCCCATGTCGAGTGTGGCTGTGGGGCCGTTCATTTCGAAAAGCCTGCAGGACTGACCTTTAAATCATTCCATTCCTTGTCTTTTTCTCCCTTCCTCAAAGCTATCCTGCTTTTGTGTTATCTCTCTACTTCTGTAGCATATAATTGCCAGCCTGTTTGACAACCCTCCCCTCCTTCGTCCTCCACAATTGTTAGCTCTTTTAGGGCTGGCTTTTTGGATTATGGATGGTGGGGTAGAGCACCGTGCTTGCTTGGAATTGTTTTAGTATGTTGCCCTCTGTTTTGATGTCTGTACTTATGTAAAATATGAATCGCCTTTTTGTTATCTAAGTTGAACAGGGTTGGGGATGTTTTTCCACTGAAAGCCACATAATATCTTTCATTATTATATCTGTGGCTGGGATGCATTTGCTGTCCATTCAGAAGACTTGTGGTGGAATATGATGCGTATGTAGTGTAGTAATATAGGAAGTTACCTTCATTTAGGTCATATTGTTTGTCTGTGCAACTCAAGTGCAACCGTGTTATTATATATTGTTGAATATCTTCCAAAATTCTGCATCTTCCAAAATTCTTCACCATTAGCTAAGGCAGTGGGGAGTTGCAATCCAGTTAACACTCGGAGGGCTGCACAATCCCTAATGTAATCCAGTATTGTCTGTTCTGACTGGCAGTAATTCTCCAGATGCCCTGAGACAGGTCTGTCTTTCTCATCCCTTGGTTAATGATCCCTTTCTCTAGGGGTGCTGAGAACCGAACCTGCAACCTTTTGCCTGGAAAGCCACGTGCTGTTTGATCAAAGGAACCTAACTTATGCACAGTCTGAGAGCCGTGGACTTTCTAATTCCACATGGTCTGCAGCTAGAGTGAGCAGCATGTGTACAGGCTACACACCCCTATTCTGGTTCTCGGGTCCCCAAAAGTCAAAAGTTACAGCCTGCTTCTTTAAAAAAAAGGGGGGGGTGAATTGTGCTCTGGAAGCCTCCTTTCCTCCATGTATTTGTGCGTGTGCACAAACTTTGTTTTCACCCTCTCTTAGACGTCTAAGGAAGGTAGAAATAGATTTCTTGCTTCTCTCAGGTTTACAGGTGATGCAGTGTTTGGCAGGTTGGGGTGGGAGGATTGTGGAAGATGTCCTGCCATAGTTTATGCTGAGGTTATTGCTGACCATTCTCCAGCTTTTCATGAAGAGCTCTTCTCCATTGGGTTTTGTAGTACAAATTGAGCATTCCTTATCTGGAAATCCAAAATACAGTGGCCCCTCCACTTTCTCAGGGGCTTGGGGTGCAGAACTCTTGTGAAAGTGGGAAAAAAACCACAAATAACTCCCCTTTTATCCTGGCACATGTGTCTTCCTTCCTTCCCTTTCCTTTTGTCCTGGTGTGCATTCTTGGAGCCCAGTCTAAAGGAAAGGGAATGGGGAGGGGAATGTCCATGTGCCTCCTCCTCTCCATTATTTTGCCTTCTGTCTGAGTGCGGAGAAGGACAGCACATGCTCTGGAGCAAAGGCTAAGGAATGGGAGGAGGCATGTGCATGCCTTGCTTCTCTGCATGGTGCTATCCCTTTCCACTCTCTTGACTTTTATCCATGACGAGAAAGAAGAGACATGCACCTAGGCAAAAGGCAAGGGAATGGGAAGAGGAAAATGTGGGGAAGGCACATGCATGCCTCGCAAATGATTTGTGACAGTCAAAGCTGCTGTGGAGGGAGGATTCTACTCCAAAATCATCCACGTGGGTGGCTTAGATAGTGACGCTTTTGCTTTCTGATGGCTCACAAACTTTGTTCCGTGCACAAAATTATTTAAAATATTGCATAAAATTACCTTCCAGCTATGTGTATAAGGTGTATATGAAACCTAAATGAGTTTCATGTTTAGACTTGGCTCCCATCTCCAAGATATCTAATTATGTACATATATACAAATACAGGTATTCCAGAATCCGAAATCCAAAACGCTTCTGGTCCTAAGCATTTTGCATAAGAGGTACTCAACCTGTATTCTACTCTGTTGGGTCTTTCTGCATCAAAAAAATCTATTCTTCTACTAAGCTGTGGTTCTTTCCACAAAAGATAGACTAAGATTAGAGTCCTTATGATACTAAATAAGATACTAATCTAAATATGAACCTAGGAATCTTCCTTAAAGCGATTCAAATCACTGGTTCGCACAGCTCCTCAACTGGCAGCATCTTTTTAGAATTTCATCTGAAGATCTTTCTCCTTCCTGTCTGACCATACCGATTCAAGAATGTGGGACATTCTGTATGCAAATTATGTTCCCTGCACTCAGTTCTGGTGAAGTGCTCAGGGCATGTTCAGCATTGGCTTTAGCTGCCCTGTCTTCTTGCAGTCCATCTGTTTAGTAGATGTGATTTTGTGCGGCACCTTCCACCTCTCCTCCCCTGGTCCTAATTCTCAAATATTGGCATTTGTTCCTAGGCCTGCTTTTGCTCCTTGAACGTTGTGGGGTGAGACTTGGCAAATCTCCTTCAGCCTGAGAGTGAAATTCAGTTTTAGAGTAGTTGTGGGTGGGTGGGTGGGTGCTCGAGGAGCAGAGGGCTGAGATCCAAATGACCAGCCCATGTTAAGTTAAAGTTCTTGCTCTCAGTCACTGAGCTTTAGGTGGGTCATTTCAGCTTTTCAGAATGGGAAAGACCTGTCCAGAAGCTGGGAAGTCAACAAGTGATGGTGTTCTGGGGAGGGAAGTGTAGCCGTCACAGAGGCCCAGATGCACGAAGATCTGAGACCTGGAGTGGCACTGTGCAGTTCTCCATTCTTGCTGGATTGCAGCCCCCGGCACCACAGACCAGTTTTCCTGGCAGCTGCACTTTGCCTAGGCCTGTATGACAGCCTGAACCTCTCTATCAGCCCTATCAAAGTTTCAAGAATAGTGTTTTTCCTAGCAAGTATATTGGGTATAACTCCCATCGTCCTCAGCCAGCATGGGGCGATGGTAGTTGTAGAATAGCACAGTTCTTGGGTGCCAAATTGGTGAAGATTACTGGGAAGGCTGGATATTGAGAAGAGTGGGGAGAGATGGAAGGGTGATGGGTGAATAGGGGTGGGTGGGCTTCAGCGCCAGAAATTGTAGGGGAAAGAGGGTCTGTGGGGATGTACTTCATGTTTGGATTGCAAGAATTCCCAACTAGGTGAGGTTTCTGAAAGTTTTAGTCAAAATAGTAACTTTAGCCAAGTTCTGCTTGTGTGTGCAAGGGCAGAACGAAGAAGTTGGGTTTGTGCTAACCAAATTTGTAAATATTGGTGTCTTTGTGGCTTTGGATGTTTATGCCAAGTTTTTCTCTCTCTTTTTTTTTTGGCAGAGGATTGGGTCTAAAGTCATGGGGACCGCCCGGCCACGTGGTGGGCATCACGTGCCCTGCAGCTGCTGTCCTCTCCTGCTAGTGTCCCCTCCTCCTCCTCCTTCCGTTTCCCCCTCCCCTCTTCCCTCCACCACTTTCCTCAAGGTCACCTTCGCGGGTGCAACCTACAACGCAGCCAATCCAAGCGGAGTGGGAGGGCTCTAAGATCACAGGATCCTTTAAGGTGTCCCTTTGTACCTTTTCTTCCCTACCTTGGAGAGGTAGGCCGGCCCTCATTCTCTTCCGGTCCTTAAAGATTTAAAGACACAACAACTTTCCCTTTCATCAGGATCCTCTTAGACTCCAGAAGTGACAGATCCTTGGGGGGGGAGGATCCTGCTGCCCTTGGGTGGACCTTGCAGGAGGGATTCCTCCCTTCGCGGTTTCTTACTTCCTATTCCCCCCCTTTCCATCTGCACGTGGACATGCCATAGCAGAAGCCAGAGAGTTGGCAGTGGCCCAAGTGCATGGAATGTGGCTCAAGGGGAACATTTAAAGAGACAGGCATGCTGCTTTTCCTGCTCTTCCACCCCCCCTTTTACAGTCTTACACTATGGATCTGACTCAAAGATTTTGTCAACTGATGATTAGGTATTCAATACCAGCCGTGAGCCTGGTGCTGAACAGGGGAAGTCTCTTTTGCAGAGTGCTCAGAGTTGCAGGTATTGGTTAAGCACTGCTCCAGATCTGCTGACTGATCTTGAAACTTGCAGTTAATTGGCTCAAAGATTTCTTGGAAAAGGTTAAATTTGCCTGTGAGTAATTCTAACTACAGTGTTAAAAGACGCATGAGCTTTTTTTTGTTTCTGCAAAACGTCCTACTTGAGGACAGATGTAGCCTCTTTTATTGGGATGGGGCCAGAACTCAGAGAATTACATTTTCAGATCATAGTCCTCAGAATACCACAACCAGCATGGCTGTTGTAGTCTTTAAAACAGGGCTTTCCAAACAGTGTGCCGTGACACATTAGTGTGTCACCTGAAGTGTGTAGGTGTGTCGCCTACAGTCCTGGAAATTTACATTATTATTTATAAATACTATATTTTTAAAAATATATGAAAGATTTTCATGAGATATGTTGTGTCCCCATACATTTTGTTACTATAATTTACGTATGTGTCTGTATCTCTTGTAAGGGGTTAGTTTAACCTCCGGTTTGCTAGTAAAACTGAATTACTGTGTCACGAAATGATGTGTGTCTAGAAAGTGTGTCACCAACATGAACAGTTTGGGAAGCTGTGCTTTAAAAAGTAACTTTTTCAAGCTCTGGGTTTGAAGGGGAAGGGAGGTCAGGAGAATGCTGTATCTTCAAATCAGTCTTCTGCAACCAGGTGCCCTTGGGTTGTTTGGAACTGCAACTCCCATTAAATGCACACATTGCCAGCATGGCTGGGGGAGAGCCTGTCTCAGAAGGTGTGCTTGTTTTTCCACCCCCTGCTCTTCAATTTTGGAAGCACCGACTTCAAATATATACTCATCCTTCCACATGTGCTGGGGTTAGGGGCACAGGACCTCTGTGGAAGTAGAAAAACCGTGAATAACAAAAAAAGTGTGATTGCCATATTCAACCCACTGTAGATTCCTTTGAGGCATCAGGGTTCCTTCCCAAGACAGAAGAGGGGGGCTGGTGGGGCTTACGGCCACCTCCACTGCTGCCCCACACCATTTTTAAGAAGGACTTACAAGCCTCATTCACAGTTTCTCAGCCTCATGAAACTTGCAGGTCCTATTAAAAATGGCCCAGGGAGGCAACAGAAGTGACAGCAAATAATCTGTGAATAATCAAATCCACAAACGTGAAGCCTGCAAATGTGGAGGGCTTACTGTAATTTATATTATTATTATTAGTAAATCCACAGCATTTAAAAAATATGAATATGTGCATACCTTTATCTATATGCCTATCCTTCTACAAATAGATCTTTTCTTCTCACATTTAACATACAGATATTTAAGCTTAAAGTATGTATCTTCTTAACCTTGTAAGCTGAGCAACAAATCTCTCCTTACACCCCAATCTATTTCTACTTCCAGCCGTTCTTTTGTTGGAGGTCTTACTGCTAAATTTTTACTCCTCCTCTTTTCATTTTAACAAACTTTGTAAGACTTTCTGCTTTTCAGTGTGCACACTCTTGTTTCAGTGTAAAACATAAGTCATAAAAAGTAAAATAGCGTTATTTAGACTGATCATAGAATCATAGAAATGTACAGTTGGAAGAGACCCCAGGGGCCATCCAGTCCAACCCCCTGCCATGCAGGAACACCCTCAAAGCACTCCCGACAGATGGCCATCCAGCCTCTGCTTAAAAACCTCCAAGGAAGGAGACTCCACTACACTCCGAGGCAGCATCTTCCACTGCCAGACAGCCCTGACTGTCAGGAAGTTCTTCCTGAGGTTCAGGTGGAATCTCCTTTCTGGCAGCTTGAATCCATTGCTCCTTGTCCTGGTCTCTGGAGAAGCAGAAAACAAGCCCACTCCCTCCTCTACATGGCATACTGATCTTTAGTTTGTGTTTGTAACTCTACCTTTAACTGTTGGAACTACAACTCCCATTGCATGCACTCATTGCCAAATATGATGACTTTGAAGAAAGTTTGCCTTTGAGGCAAAAGATTCTTGAAGCAGTTTACAAGCAACAGCAAACATTTGGAAAGCCCCACAGATCTGGGTCCCCAGGCTGGGAGAGGAGGCCAGGGGGTGCTTCCTGTGGCTACTACAGTCGTGGGGCTACAGGCCATTGGGCTGCTGAAGCTCTGTCTGGTTTGTGTGTGTTGGGGAGAGCTTTGCAGCTCCCTTTCTTTGGCCAGGTGATGGGCCCATCTTGTTCTCGTCTTTGTCTTGTCTCCGTTGTCCTTGACGTGCACTGGATGACCTTGCCCGGTCTTTTTCTCTCTGACTGTCCTCTCCCACAAAGGTGTTGTGACAAGAAGAGTAAAAAAGCCTGTTTATGCTGCCTTGATCTCATTGCAAGCAGAAAGGCAGAATATATCTGTAACTAATAAATCAGGGGTGAGGAGAGTGGGGCCGGACCCCAGTGCGGCTTTTGAGGCCCCATAGTTTTGCTCGCAAATGCTCCCCAACTAGGCTAGACCTATTGCCTGATTTTGAAACTTGCACAATGAAATTGGCTCAAAGGTTCTTTGGACATATGAATAGCACTAGCTGTAGACAACAAACTTTGATGCTGGTCCCTTTCTTAAGAATCTAAAAAGTAAGGGATGCATGCTTTTTCCTGGAGCACATCCTGCCAATTATATAGCGATAGAAACAGAGATTGGAAATTGACCCTTTTTTTTTTGGTAAATTCCACAAAATCCTCTCCCACCAACAGCATGGCTGGTCTAGTCCAAAGAAGTAGTTTTTTCAAAGCATTTTGTTGGGGGCGGTTTTGGGAATTGCATTCAACAACATTTGGAGGCCAGGATGGTTCTGTCTTAGAACAAAAGGAGTGACTAAATGAGTTTCTCTCACATCTGAGCCCATGCAAAATTTCCTTAACTGGAGGGAGCCTTTAACATGCTGACCTTCAAGAAGGAGGCTTCCAAACCAAAGCATGTGTCTTGCAGGAAATTGTGGTTTTGTGGGTCGGACAAAGTGTGATAGGCAGTCCTGTCACCTGCCTTGGTTATGTCAGTTGACAGGAAAGGTCCAGGTTTTAGCCTTCCAAAACATGCTGGATTTCTGTGTGTGGCTGATATTTTTAGAAAGAATTAAGGGTTTGATCATGGGAGACTCTATTTGTAGTTTAAAGTGTTACAACCCCAAAAATAGTCTGATACAGGGAATACATAAAATGTGTACTGCACACTTATGATCAGTGGCATGTAGAATACCCATATGGGACTTCTTTCTGAAAGCAGATTTCAGTATATGATGCCAGGAGGAACTTAGGTTTTCAAGGTAGTATTGAAGCAGCATTTTACTTTTGTGTTTTCTCTGATCTCCTAGATCAGTGGTTCTAACCTGTGGGTCCCCAGATGTTTTTGGACTTCAGCTCCCAGAAGCCCTGAGCATTGACCATAGTGGCTGGGGCTTCTGGGAGCTGAAGTCCACAAACATCTGGGGACCCACAGGTTGAGAACCACTGTCCTAGATGGAGATATGTTTGGCATCTTTAGGCTATATCCAGTAAGCATTTTTAAAAAAATAGTATCATGCTGATTTTTTTATGTTGCATAAATATCTAACAGTTGTTTGCCAACAACCAAGAGCAATTAAATTGTTCAGGAATGGAAGAAATTGGTGAAACGCTGGCTGCAATTCTCTACATATTTACCTGGAAATATGTCCCATTGAACTCAGTGGGGTTTATTTCTGAGCAGGCATATATAGAATTAAGCATTCATGGGCTGCAACCTTACCTCATCAGATATACAGTGGGCCCTCAGTATCCATAAGAGTCTGGTTCTAGGACCCCCACCGTGGATACTAAAACTCATAGATGCTCAGGCTCTGTTATGTGCAGTGGTATAGTAAAATAATGTCCCTTATATAAAATAGAAAAATCAAAGTTTACTTTCTGGTGTTTTTCTCCATACATTGAGTGGCATCAGAGGTTCCTTCCACACTCTGCAGTGATAGCACTGTGAGTCCACTTTGGTTGCTGCGGTTCCGTCCTGTGGAACCATGAGGCTTGTAGTTTGTGAGTTTCTGGAGCTCTCTGACTGAGAATTCTAAAAGCTCTTTCCTACAGTCAAAACCCCAGGATTCCATAGAATGGAACTACAGCAAATAAAGTGGAATCATAGTGATATATCTGTGTACTGACTGCCTATAGGCTTGCCCCACTTATCTGACAGGTTAGGGACTGGAGCACTGTGAAGATATGGTTGAAATGTAGAGCCCATCTACTTTAGTGAACATAAAGGACTTACAGAGTCTCTCTTGGGACCAGCTGCGTGTACATGCTGCTTATAAAGTCTTTTTGCTGGCTTAGCATCTTTTTTTCTCCCTCTGAGCTTGCTTTGCAAGCAGCGCACAAACAGTCCCAAGTGGGCCTCCATGGACAAGAAGAACTGACCGAAGCCCGTTGCTTCAATGCTTGCAATACAGACAAGTTCCGTTAATTTGGCCAGGGGATCTGCTCTTTCCATACGCAAGACTTGGGACTGCACACATGCAGTCGGTCCCAAGCAAGCCTCCATAGGGAACTGATGGAAGAGCAGACGCCATGTTGAATTAATGGAACTTGTCCTTAATTTGGAAGCATCGAAGGAGTAAGTTGTCAGATAATGTGCCATCAAAAGGTGAAGGCTTCCTGTAAATTTAAGAAAACCAGAAAACATTCCAGGTGCGCAACTTTGTGATTCCTTTAGTATGCATACCAAGTGTCAAGTTTTTGTGGATTTGGCACAAGGGTTCTAGGACCCACATTTTCTAATTTTATAACAGTTTAGGGTGCCTTTGGCCCTCCAGATGTCGTTGGACTGCATTTCCCATAATCCCTCACCATTAGCCATGCTGATTATGCGTAATGAGAAGTGTAGACAAAAGAACTTCAAGAGAGGCACAGTTGCCCATCCTGTCAGTAATTTCACATGATGTTCTTCCCCCATTCATTTTCCTTCAGTTTTGGTGAACCTGAAGAGCTCTTACCCATTCTGTGTTGTGTGGTATTAACTCCGCACCTAGCTTCATGCGACAGAAAGAGCTTGGAGTGTGGGTTTTTGCCTCAACTTGTTCATAACAGGGCTGGTATGGCTGCTCCAAAAGAAGTGTAGCCAAAAACTGCCAGTGGTGTGTGTGTGTGTGTGTCTGTGTTAGTGGGGACCGTTGTAGGAGCATGTTTTCTCTTGATAGTGGTTGGGAGGCAAAATCACCTCCGAGTCAACATTGGCCTGTCTGCATTTGCCTGCTGAGAGAATCTGGTTTTGCTAGCAAAATCGCTGGAGGGGTTTAGGAGCTGGTGTGTGACGTTTAGCTGCCCTGGCAAGAAGAGGCATGTGTGCGGCACCTTACCAGGAGTTCAGCGGGTGCTACGAGTTAGTGTTTGGTCCATGCTTTTTTCTTCTCCATTCAGGGACTGTGTTCCCATGGAAGTAGTCCATCTGGGGCAAGACGAACAGAGCAAAGTGTCAGTGGTTGATAGCCCCTCTCTCTGGCACGCAGTCAAACTCTCCCTCTCCCTTTTCCTCTTCCTTCCTACCGTCTTCCCTCCCTGGCACCCTCTGTGTCTCCCCAGGCAAAGAGCTACAGAGGGAGGGATGACTCATTCCAAGGTTTTGAATGAATCGTTAGCACCGTGCATTTGAAATTACTGTAAACTTGGGGCTGTGTGTTGCAGTTTTCAGAGTCTAGATGTTGTCTAGTTGAGTTGGATAACAGAGAATAAAAGTGGGTTCTTGCAAAATTGTCTTTTGCTCCTGCTGTGGAGGTCAAGGATGGTGTCCGTTGATTTTGCTCTGACTTATACCCCGTTTTGTCTTCACGACAACTCTGCGAGGTAGGCTAAACTGAGAGGGAACAGCTAAGCCAAGTTTTCCCAGGAAGCTTCTCAGCTAGTTTGGATTTTCATCCTGAAGTTCTCCAATCTTAATCGGACACAATCAGTATTATACTACATTTATTCTCCTAAAATTTAAAAATCCTACACGTTTTTGGAGGTCGTGTTGAAATTTGTGTATCAACAGTGTTTTGAGGTCTTTTTTCTTAAAATGTAAAGAGTGGAAACCAAGTGTGTGTTTAGACCATTCTTGCTTTGCAGACATTTCAGTCAAATCTTAAAATCTAAACACATAAGCTCCACTTAAGTATACTTGAATGTCCTTTTGTAATAATAAAATATTTCCTGTAATTGTATATTGCCCAGAGAACTTTAGTAGGTGGTTTAACATGCATTAAATAAATAAATGCAACTACTTCTGGTTATTGATGAAACCTGAGACTTAACACAACATCTCTTTGAACATATTGGACATATTTGAACATGTTGGACATATTACTAAAATGAACCAAAACCATTTATACTCTCTAAACAACATCAGAAGATGTTCTGTTCCAGAATTGCATGGAAACCCAACCCACAACATTACTTACTGCGTATCCTGTGTTACCCTGAACTGTGGGCACCACAAGGGCCAACCTGCGATGCCAGTATCTCCATTTGAAAGTGAAGAATAATTAGCTCAAAAATGGGAGGCCTGCAAGAGGGGGGTGACTTAGCAAGATCGTGTCTGCCAATGTTTACAGGCTTGTGCAGAAAAGAACCAACCAGAGAGTAAAAATGTGAACTGGAAATGTGTTTTATTAACAAGATTCACACAATCATGCAAAAGTTCAAACACTCACACACTCGCAGGAGGACTAACCGAAGGAAAGGGAAGAAAGTGGGATAGAGGGCATTGAAGGATTCGGGTGATATTTAATAGTCCAGAGGGAAGCAAAGAAAGCAGCGATGTGGCTTAGGCAAGAACTTAAGGACAGTTCTTGTTCGGGAATCAGACAGACAGAGTGGCATTTGGAATGGCAAGAAACTGTACTTAGCAGCCTAAAATCAGGGGTATTTGTACCTGAAAAATAGCCTGTGGGTATGATTGTGACTTGCAGTCCCAGCTAAGTGGACCGTGGGAGTTGCAGCACAGACCATGAATCCAGATGGAGTTAATGGTCTTAGTATTTGAGTGACAAGGGGGTAATGGTTGTTGTAGTAACTGAGTATTGTGGAGAGTTGGGGAAGCAATAGGGGAATATCCAGGTGCACAGGGACCAGGGTTGCATCCATCATGATTTGGCAGGAATTTTCTTATTTTAGCTCCGAGAGTCCAGCTAGATAGTTCCCACCTATTGTATTCAGAGTGGCCGCACTATTGTCCTGAACTGACTGGGTCAGTGACATGGCAAGCAAGTAGATGGGGCTGACCTTCTTTGCCATGTCGCATTTACAGTCTGGAACTTGCCTCTTCCGGCATGACCTTGCCATCACCTCAAGTATCATTTAGATCAATTGCAGTTAATATAGTGCCAGTCTAATATTATTTGCCAATTAAGCCATGCCAATCATGGGGAGTGCCCTGTGCCGTAACAGTTGTATGGTCGGATATTAGAGACTTCACCTCAAAGCTGCCATTTTAACTATCCACCACACATTCTGGCCACCAACAACTCAGTTCACAGGGGGAATGTGGCTTAGTGGTTGCAGCCAGCATTCCTTAGCCACCTCAGCTTGCGTGATCGCTGCTCGGGATGATGGGGACTGCAGGGCAAAGCCTCTAGAGGATTGCAGTTAAGGATGCAACTTTTTTGTCTTAACTGTTTCTTATGGTTAGGAGCACTTTTCAGACTGCTAGGCAACTTTGTAAAAGTTTTAAAGAGTTTAATTATGCCTACACAGAGCAAGGAAAAGTGTTGCACAGTTCTGCTGTGCTGACATTAAAAATGTGTGGAACCCTAGTGAAATATATCTCTTGGATTTTTAATTTTTTTTAAAATTGCTAGTCTCATTTGCAAGCCTTGCTTCACAGAATGCTTCTCTTTGGGCAGGGGGATTTGGCTTACTGGGCTGAATGTACCAATGAATATAGCAGTATGTGTACAAATCACTACTATGGATGAGACATTGCACAACAATTTATCCATAGTAGCAACACATGTCCTGTCTGAATTTCTGCCTCGCCAAGCCTGCTTTAGCTCTGTCATGCGTGATTTGGTCTCTTGACTTGTTTTAGTGTTCTGAGGCACTCTTGTGACGTTTTGAAAATGAAATAAAGATTATAATGAAAGGTGAAATATTTACTAAGGGAGGGATTTGGGGAAGAAATCAATGGGAACTGTTTTGACAGCTATACCCTTTAAGACTCAGACCTAAAGAATCATAGAATTATAGAGTTGGAAGAGATCCCAGGGGACACCCAGTCCAACCTCATTCTGCCATGCAGGAACCCACATCAAAGCACTCCAGGGCCATCCAGCCTCTGCGTAAAAACCTCCAAAGAAGGAGACTCCACCACACTCCAAAGCAGCAGATTCCACTGCTGGACAGCTCTGACCATCAGGAAGTTCTTCCGGAGGTTTAAGTGGAATTTCCTTTCCTGCAGCTTGAATCCATTGTTCCTTGTCCTAGTCTCTTGAGCAGCAGAAAACAGGCCTGCTCCCTCTTCGACATGACATCCCTTCAAATATTTAAACATGGCTGTCATGTCCCTTCCTAACCTTCTCTTCTGCAGACTAAACATCCTCAGCTCCCTAAGCCGCTCCTCATAGGGCTTCATGGCTTCCAGACCCTTCACCATTTTCGTTGCCCTCCTCTGGACACGCTCCAGCTAGTCAACATCCTTCTTGAAATGAGGTGCCCAGATCAGTATTCCAGATCAGGTCTAACCAAAGTAGAATAGAGTGGTACTATTACCCCCCTTGATCTAGACACCATGCTCCTATTGATGCAACCAAGAATCGCTTTAGCTTTCTTGGCTGCCTCATCACACTGCTGACTCATGTTCAGCTTGTGGTCCACGAAGACTCCTAGGTCCCTTTCATATGTACTTGGGGAAGGTGATTCAGCCTATGAAGGTCCAGGTGCTCACAGCTCCTGGGGGAAGGAAAAGGAAAATCTGCCCTGTGTTTCAGAGGGTATCCCCATTTCTCCTCCCAGCTGGGCTGAGACCAGCTGCTTCTCCATGATCCGAACCACCTCCCATTGCCCTCCTTCTGCACCAGTAAGTGATAGCAACAGGGTCTGAGTGTTCTGAGGGCATCTTTGTGGGACAGGACAGGAGAGCAGGCAGGGAGGGCAACAGTGTCTTTGGCAGATAACAAACTTTATATGCTGTTGAACTACTTATGTATTAAGTAGTAACTTTTGCAGGCAGCAGTCCCATGCAAGCATTTTTGAACATTCCGGGACTTATTTCTGTGTAGAGTAATGGCAGTAGACTTATAAATAATTATATTTTTTAAAAAATTGCACAGTTTCTTATGTCTAAAGATTAATACTTGAAGAGCAATGTGAGTCCAGAAACCCTGTATGAACATATGTGCATTCCATTGGCACGGGAATCACTCCAGCACTGTAGAGATCAGCAGATTGCATGTACCATGCACATGGTAAATGTTCTGGGTGAAAAAAATCTACCATCATCAGACTGTACCAATGTAGAATGTTACATGTGAGCATGCCATCCTGTTAGCTTTCATTGGTTTTCTAAAGCCTGGAAATCCTTTGATTCACTGCCAGCCTAGATAATTTTTTTTTTCACGTATAGTAGTGATGCGCCTAGTTTTGTCGTTTTGTCACAGTTTGCGCAATTACAGGTGTTGAAGAGCACCTTTCTTACCCAGGCCTGTCTGGTTCGTCTGTGCACTTCTTAGCCTTTCCATTGGCGTATTCAACACAGTACCTGGAAGGAAAAGGTCTACACAGGAGCAGCTCTTACGTACAGTCTCTCTACCTGGTGGAGTTCTTAGTCTTAAAAAAAAAATCATGGAGTTGGAAGAGACACAAGGACCATTGAGTCCAACCCCCTGCCGTGCAGGAATATGTAATCAAAGCACTCCCGATAGATGGCCATCCAGTCTCTGTTCAGTGGTGTACCGAGGGGGGACAGGGCGCCCTGGGCGGCATGTTTTTGGGGGCAGTGCCGGGCCACCGTCCCATGCTGGCAGATGTCCAGTGACTAGATAGGCACTGGAGTGTCCTGGAGAGGTCTGCTGGAGTGGTACGCCACCCCGAGAAAGGGGGCTGTCCTTTCCCCCCTCTCAATCTGGAGTCACACCTGTTTGTAGCCAAAGCAGCAGCGCTGACACTGACACGCCTCTGGGTTGGGCAGAGAAGGAAGGAGGGAGAAAGGAGGAGAGGAGAAGAGGGAAGGGGCCTGAGGAGGTGGAGAGAGGTGCCCACTTTCCTCCCCACTTTCCTCCCCACCCCACCTCTGAGTCCAGCCCAGCTGACCCTCAAGGAGGAAGGAAGAGGTAAGGGGGAAGAGAGAGAGAGAGAGAAGGCACTCACCACTGCAAGAATGCTGGTGTGTCTCTGAGCACATGCAGAGTGCTCCCCCCGCAATCACCCAATGCCAGTCGAGCAGTTTTTATTTGGTATTTTGGATAGGTCCTTCCTCCCCTGAGAGGTGCGGCAAACTCAGGGACCGCTCCCGGGCAGCAAAACCTTTAGCTATGCCACTGCCTCTGTTTAAAAAAAATGCAAAAAAGGAGACTCCACCACACTCCCAGGCGGTGCATTCCACAGCCAGACAGCTCTAAGAGGGTCTTCTAAGTGGCTGCCCCCCGGTTCTGGAACCGCCACAAAGGGAGTTGTCTTTCTATTGACTGGTAAAAGGCCTTTGGCAACTGACCTCACCACCGGGAGCTAGAACTGGATGGGTGCTGTGTTTTCTTTTCTGGGTGTGTTTTTCAAATTGTCTGTTACATTTTAAATGCTTTTTATTTTATATTTGATTTGCGTTTGTTGTCGTCAAGGTTTGTGAAGGTTCCTTTGTTTTGGCTTGGGGAGTTAGAGAGCTATAATCCAACAAAGTAACATTTCTCAGGCCTGGTTCTGTTTAGCTGTAAGCTGCCTTTGATTTCCTATTCATGGGGAAATCCACATGGTAGACATGGAATTAATACATGGGATAAATTATATGGAAAGATGCTGCCCCAAAAACACCTGTTTTGCAGAGCACCGAACCCAGCCAGATCTTGGAATTTTAGGATTAAGACTTAATTTCATCGATGTTGATTGTTTAAAAAAAAAAATTCCCTGATATTGTTGTTGCAAAAGAGGAGAACTAACTGATAGCATTAATTGTTAGTTATGTAATTAAATTTTTTATTTTAGAAAAAGCTAGGGAATTTGTAGACACCCATATGTCTTGATTGAAACTTTTTATTGTTGGCTCCTTCACAAATATTCTTTTTGTAGTTTTTAAATAGCACATGCTGCACTTCCAGTGGTCAAACCTCACCTGGAATACTGTGTCCAGTTCTGGGCACCACAGTTCAGGAAGGATATTGACAAGCTGGAACATGTCCAGAGGAGGGTGACCAAAATGGTAAAAAGCCTGGAAACCATACTTTATGAGGAGTGGCTTAGGGAGCTGGGTGTGTTCAGTCTGGAGAAGAGAAGGTTGAGAGGGGACGTGATAGTCATGTTTAAATATTTGAAGTCATGTCGAGAATGGAGCAAGCCTGTTTTCTGCTGCTCCAGAGGCTAGGACACGGAGCAATGGCTTCAAACTTCAGGAAATGGGATTTCATCTAAACATTAGGAAGAACTTCTTGACCATAGGAGCAGTTTGACAATGGAATACGTTGCCTGGGAGTGTGATGGAGTCTCCTTTTTTGGAGGTTTTTAAAAGGTTGGATGGTCACCTGCCGGGAATACTTTGATTATGCTTTCCTGCATGCAGAATGGGGTTGTACTCAATGGCCCTTGTGGTCTCTTCCAACTCTATGATTCCCTCACATGACATACTTTATAAAGGTGCTGGACTACAAATATCCCAGTCTTATAGTGGACGGTAGGATTTGTAGTGCAAAACTTCTGGAACATCAGGCTCAGAATCTACCGGCCTATTTAGTTAAGTTCTGCCACTGATGAGCGTGTCTTCTCTCACTTACGATCAAAACGCATGGTCTGCAACGATTAATCCTGTATAGCGCATGTTTTGTATGCAGTGGTCTCACTGTAAGTCTCTGCCCTCTCTAGTTTCTAGCAAGCGCAGTGCTTTTGTTTCTTCTCCCTCTTTTTCTTGAATATCCTGTCCAGCTCTTTCTGGTCTCTGAAGCTCTTTGCAGTCTGCCTCTCAGTGGGCAATCAGGAAGCCAATATTTCCCTTTCTTATTCTAGGCATAACAAGCCAGAACTGAAGCATGTGATCCTCCTCCTCTTCCTTCAGACCATTCCGTGGAACAAATGGCAAAACATTTCCCAGGCATTTACTTCTTGCCCTAGAGGACTAATGAATGCCATTAGTCAAACTTGGGTGTGTGGGGGTCTGATTTAACTGAGTTAAATTTAACTAATTATTTCAACCAATTTAACTAATTACTTTAACTGGGTTAAATTTAACTAATTACTTTGAAGTTGTGAGTGAGCTTCATTAACCACAGATTATTTCGTTAAATGTCCTTGGGAAGGGGGGTAACTAGTTACCCCAGAACTTGTGGAATTTTTTTAGTTATTTCAAAAGTTCTCGAGCTGGACAGAACATTGGCCGTATTATGTAACTGTACAAAAGTTTGTAGCCTGCAGAAAATGCCACCTGCAGTCCAGATTGCTTCCATAGTGGGCACAGTGTGGAGAAGAACACATTGCCTCCTTGCATACAATTGTTTTTCACCTTTGGTGGTCCATCTAGTACTGAGATACATGTGTACTTCTGTTAACAAAGTAGTTGTGTTCCTCCTGGTAATTAATTCTTTAACAAATACTTTGGCAACAGTGGCAGTAAAAAAATTAAAAAGAATAGGGATAGCTTTCAGCACCACAAAAAAGAAGAGCAGTTCAATATAATTTAGCAAACTTTTAATTCAAAACTAATAATATGCATTTGTGGAATAAAGGCAGGGCAGGCAAGCCCTGCGTAAGTAAAGAAAAACATTTTGAGGTTTCTAGAGACCATTTGAAAGCTTCTTCCCAAACTCATTCAGCGATTATATTTTTCTTTCACTAGCCTCTGCTTTTCTTTTAATTTTGTTTTGGTGGCCAAACATACAGATCTATGGACCTTTCCGGACTACACTGTTATAGTGCTATTATTCTACTTTCAACATCCTGTCGAATTCTGGGATTTGTAGTTTCCTGAGGCCAAAGAGCTCTGGCTGAGAATTCCAAAGGCCCCTCTCTAAACTGCCAACCCCAGGATTCCATAGGAAGTTGAAAGTGGAATAGAGCACTGTAACAGTGTAGTGCGAAAAGGCCTTTTGATTTTTAACATGTTAGGAGAGTTGGAGAGGCAAGCTTATCTGCTCTCAGCTTTCCTCTGTGTTTTGCTGTTTGGGCGTGCTTAGCAAGGGATTGTGGAGACAGCTGCTTTTTACCTTCCCTGTTGTAGGCAGGCATGCACAGGTTCGGGAGGCTCCGCTAGAATAGAATCTCACTCTTTCCCAGCTCAAGCTTTATTGCGGTGTTTACTGCAGACGTGCTACTACATCCCAGCACCAAAAATCTGTGTTTTTCCAGCCCTCCTTTGCAATCCTCCCAGTGCTTGTGGCACTCAAAAAGTTCCAGCTCATCAGACGACTGGGAGGTAAAGCAAGAGCAGAGCAAAAAGATTTTATAAGAAGGAGATCCTTTGTTAAAGATTTTATTAGCTGAGGTATACCTGCATATTAATTACACTGTAAGTAGATAACTTGGGTGTTTGACCAGCCCAGAAAAGTGATCTAAGAACGGATTGCTTTCACCCATGCGCGCGCACACATACGCATGCATGCTGCGTCTCTGCAAAATGTCTGGCAGGCTGGCTTGACCAGTAACACTGGTTTTTCTGCTTTCATATGTTGAGCACTGAGCCAGGTGCCCAGCTCAGCAAAAGGTATGAGTTTGCAGAATTTTCCATCTGTGTGAAGTACAAAAAATACACATCAAAACACATACATACGTATGTATGTATATATATTTTATGACCTCTAAGGATGTTAAATGAATGCTATCAAGAGCTCCAGTCAAACAAGTAGTGGGAGGGACCTGTGAGTTGTTGGCACATCCCACCCTATTGGTGTTTTATGCATGTGTGTAGATTCAAGATGGTGCTAAACTCTCCTTGCAGAACCTTTTGGGCTAAGTGTGTGGGGCAGGTTTGGTATTCTTACCCCACAGACCCAGTTTTTCACTTTTCCCCAGTGAGTTATTCAGCAGTGATTGATAAGCAGGCCAGCTGTTCCAGGCCAATACATTCCTTCTTCAACACAATGAGGAAGGAATGACCAGTATCCTTGCAAAACTACATTTACCAGGATCCCCAGCTGTCAATCATCAATGGTGTGAGCTTTCCAGAAAAGCTTCTAACACTCCAGATAAAATTTGGATCCAATTTAGCATTCTTGATTACAGCCATTTCCGCACTACACTGTTGCATCACTATTATTCCACTTTTAACATCCTATGAAATCCTGGGACTTGCAGGTTAGGGAGGCCTTTAGAACTCACAGCCAGAGGGCTCTTGGGCCTCAGTAAACTACAAACCCCAGAATTCCACATGGTATTGAAAGTGGAATGATAGCACTATAATAGTACAGTGGAAATGGCCTTTGAAAAGTGTTCCATATAGTTTTTATTTTTACTAATATTTGAAAGAGAAACGAAAAAGAAATCCATTTACATTCAATTCTTAAAAAGTGATGCATGCAACAAAAATAAAACAGAACAATATAGGAAAGAGATGCATACGCATTTTAGGAAAAACGAAGAAAAGAAATAAACAAAAAAGAAAAAAAACATGTAACACATATGAAAAAAACGTTCATCCCTAAATCTAACTTCCTTCTTTACCAACACGGAGATATCATTGTCTTCTTTGCCTATTATCCAGATCAGTCCATTTTATCAATAAGTTACAGATTCCACTGAGATCAACTTTTATATTCAATTCTAAATAGTAATATAATTACTTTAAAATATGTCAAAATCAACATTCAAACTTAGCCACTCTTAAACTTTTCCAGATGTTCTTAAGATATTATCTCATATCTTAAGAACATTTGGAAAAGTTTAAGAGTGGCTGATTTTGAATTTTGACTTTGAATATCCTAGTCTTAGACAAGTTTGTCGTATTTTGCCATATTAAAGTTATATCGGGGTGAGCAGCAGCTGTTTTCCAGATGTTTTGGACTGTGGTTTTCTTCAGCCCCAGGTAGAACAGTCAGTGATCAGCAGTGGTTGGAGCAGCAGCCCAACAACATCCGGAAAGCTACAACTGCTCACCCCTGACATGTTGCCACCCTGGCTTTATCCACTGCATTATGGTGTTCAGACAGCAATATTTGGTTAAATCAATTCAGTTAAATGCATTTAATGGAGTATAATTTCTCAGTATAAGCAAACAAATCCAAACCTTCCTTGAAGACATACACTTGGGTAGTATACAATGTCAACAAAAGGTTTACATTTATGAGGATTGGAACGAAGGCACTGAAATGACTAGGGTTATTATTCTAATTGTACTGTGCCTGAAGAGTTTGTATTAGTTGTGTAAAATGTATGCATCCTAGGAAGAGTCATTTGGGGAAAAATTAGAAAATGCTTGCTTTGCTTAGTATTGTGTTCTTTACTAATAATGCTAGTTAGTTTTGTTTTGTTTTTAAGCAATGCAGTTTCACAAATGGAGTGTTTCCCCAAAAAACAGCACTGGAAAATTACCAGTAGGAGGAGCTAGACCAAAGCCCGTCCTTTGTTTGCACGTAGTTCCCTGTTGGGTTCTCAGCTATTTCCAGGTAGAATTGGGGGAAATTCCTATCTCGAACCCTGGAAGGCCACTGCCAGCCAAGTATGGTCAGTACTGAGCTAGCTGGGCCAAGAGTCTTAACTCTTACCTTCCACAGACTTTCAAGTAGGGGTTGGAATCGTGTGGTCCTCCACGTATTTTTGGATTGCAGCACCTAGCATTCCTTGCCTTTGTCTTTATTTGCTAGGTTTGGTGGGAGCAGGGAGGATTGGGATCCAGTGTCCAAAGCATCTGACATCTAGATTTTCAAGCTTTGGTCTTCCAGCCTTTTGAGACTTCAGCTCCCACAGTCCGTCATCACTAGCCAGACTGGTGGAAGCTTTTAGGAACTGAAGTCCAGAGGATCAAAAAGTTGAGCATGGCTGATCCAGAGGGCTGTATATTTCCCACTCCTGCTGTCAAGCTAATCTCTGCATCCCCAGGGACTAGAAATTTCAGTTTGGATTAATTGAATGCCTGCAGCCAAGACAGGGACTTGCATCAGCTGAGTGTTAGACTACCTATTTTGTGGAGAAAGACCCAGGTTCAACTCACGGCACCTCCGTATGCCCCCCTGCCTGAATCCCTGAGGAGCTGCTACCAATCAGTGTAGACAGTACAGTAGGCAGTGCGGATGAAAAAAAGCCATGGCAGTATTAAGTCAGCTTCCTCTGACGCCATGACGGTCAAATGTGCTTCTCAGGCCATTTCCGCGCTACGCTGTTATAGTGCTATTATTCCACTTTCAACCTCCTGTAGAATTCTGGGGTTTGTAGTTCACTGAGCCCCAAGAACTCTCTGGCTAAGAATTCGAAATGAGTCCCCTAAACTGCAAACCCCAGGATTCCATGAGATGTTGAAAGTGGAATAATAGCACTATAACAATGTAGTGCGGAAATGGCCTTTTATCTCAAGAGCCAGCATGATGTCATGATTTGAGTGTTGGGCTAGAGCTCTGCGAGACCAAGGTTTCAGTCTCCGCTTGGCCTGGGAAACTTGAACAGCCGACCTTGGGCAAGTCACACCTTCTCGGCCTCAGAGGAACACCTCCTCTGAATATTAGCAAGAACACCCTTCAAGAGGTTCAACGTAGAGTCTCCTTAATTCATCAATGACATGAAGGCACACAACACACAGACACATGTATGCTCTAGAGGAGAGCTTGGAAAACAGTGGGGATTTTCTAGTGAGTGCAGATTAACTACTTTGTATGCATTGATGATTGTCGGAGCTCCACAGATATCAGTTGGGCTTGGTATCTGTACATCACTTCTTATAGCCAGAACTTAAAATCAGTGAGTTATTTTTTTTAATCATTTTATTAAAGTTTCAGGAAATAAAACAAACAATTATTTCTGCAATGTTTACATGCAATATTATTTCTTCTTCCTTTCCTTTCTGGATTACAATTATTAATATTTCCTCTATTTATTCATGTATCGCAGTAAACTGTTGGTAATCTATAATTTGTTAGTTCCTGCTATATATCTCTACTTTACTTGTTACATGATATTTCATTGATTATTACCCTGTATAGTAATTGATATCATGAAATATGTATTGCCTTCTGTCTACACCCAACCCAAATCTGTAACAATCTTCCACTCTTATTAATGTCTTCATCTGATTTCCCTTTTAGTCTTTGTGTAAGTATGTCCGCGTTTCTATTTTCCATAAAAGTTGTCCACCACTGTTCAATAGTAGGTATAGTTTCATTTTTCCAAAGTCGTGCATACTCAATGCGGGCCATTGTCACCATGTATAATATTATTCTCCAATATTTCTTGGCTGATGTTCCATCTAATATGTGTCATGTTTAACAAGTAAAATTCAGGTATCATCCCAAATTGGATCTTAAAAATTGAACTTATTTTCTTGTGTATTTCTTTCCAATATTTTTGTGCTTTGGGACATGACCACCACGTGTGAAATATTGTGCCAGAGTTCTCTTGACATTTCCAACATTGACCTGTACTCGTCTTGTAAATTGTCTTTAATTTTTCTGGTGTCACATACCAAAATCAGTGAGTTATAACACAGTTACCTGGAGGAGATTATTTTGGGGAGGAGGAGAAATTTGGGGTAGTGATTATGTAACAGTGATGTATGTAACAGTGATGGGTAAAATAACAAGGGTCTTATGGGTAAAAACATTTATAGGTAAGGAGCAATGTTTTCTAGTTGCTTTCCACGGTGACATTTAAATAGCATATCAAAATCCATAATTTTGGCCCCAAAACTTATACAGGAGGTCAACTTATGCAGTAGTTATCCATTGCCATTATTCCATGCAATATCAAAGTACTCTTTCTCAAGGTACTTATTATTCTTGCATTGCTTTTTTGCCGCTTCCAGAGAAGCCTGACACTTTAGGATTGATTACAGAAGGATACAAATGCCAGTCGGAATGCCCTCTGCTCTCTTGGCACTCCTTTCGGGGGAAATGCCAAAGAGCCACCACTGCTGCTGACATTTTCCTAGCCAAGCATTCAGAAAGTCCAGAAGCGGCATCACAGTGGAGAGAGTAGGGTGGGTCGGTGCTTCTTTTAGGGTCGGATTAAGCCCCCCCTTTGGCCACGCTGATCAGAGAAAGGGATGACTCCTTTTTGGATAAGAGCTAAGATATAGTACTTACTTTGACCTGTGGATGAGCCCACCTGGTTTTTTGGATTGATTTGTTGAGTAAAATTTCTAGATTGATACATGACTAAATAAAGTACTTAAAAGCGTAATAAGTGAGATGGATTACTTTTCCAAAATAATGTTTGCAAGTTCTGTTCCAAACCACTGAATCCAGGTTTTCTGCTTCCTTGCTCTGCTGAGGCAAAATATTTTTTTTATTACATTTGTATGCTGCCTTTTTCCCAAAACAGGACTCAGGGTGGCTTCCAAATGCATCCTGTCCATGCTTGCGTATTCTCAAAATTGTGGCTCCTTCATTGTGTGTTTGCAGTTCATGAGATACCAGTTTGTCTGTCAAGCCGTTGTTAAGGAGGGGATCTCTGTCTCAGAGTTTGTGTGTGCACGCATATGCATGTATGTTTGTGTATGTGGAAACACCTGTTATATACTCCAAGCTCTAAGGCAAGGGTAGGAAAGGTGTGGCCTCCAAGCTCTGCTTTTCGTAGCCTCCAGGAACTCAAATTTTTGGGGGGGAAATCCATCTTTTTTAACCCTCAGAAGGCAAAGGGAGCCAGTTTTGCTGCTTTTGGGGAGAGGCATTTTAGGCCCTGGAGAGGTTTTTTTCCAACAAGAAGTAGCCAGGAAAATGTTTAGAGGTGGAAACAAGGCAACATAAATGGCCCAGAGAGGGTCTAAACTGTGATGAAATAGCATTTCACCCTTTCTAAATAGCGTTGTGGAGCATTTTTGTATTTTAAAAAGTTCTGTTTTGTTCAGGGTGTGCATCTGGGAGTGCAGCCCTCCGGTGTCCTTGCTCTGAGGGATAAGCTAATTTATAAAGTGATTAATACTACCTCTTGTTTGAGGAGGAAGGTTTTGGGGTTTTTTTGACAGGTACAGGCTACCAAATGCACACTGGAAAAGTTCTGCATTGTGTCCTAAATCTGTGAGAAATTTAGGTGTTTTTACTATTTCAGGCAAAAGATTCCCAAACATGAGTCCAGCTGTTGCAATGACTTATCAAAATCACTGCGAGGAAGAGCATGGCCCAAATTAACCCTAAAGGTACCAGATCCCATCTGATCTTGGAAGCTAAGCAGGGTCATCCTTGGTTAGTACTTGGATGGGAATACCATATGCTGTAGGCTATATTTCAGAGGAAGGAGCTGGTGAAACCACCTCTGAGTATTCCTTGCCTAAGAAAACCCTGTGACATTCATGGGATCATCATAAGTCAACAGGCGACATGAAGACATGCACACAGAACTTTATAGGACTTAGAAGAGATACCACAGCTCCCAGAATCACTTAGTTGGCATGGCCAGTGCCACATCCTGGCAGTCAGTGGAATCTAAATGTCTGATTTTATTATTTTTAAAATATTTATTTAAATTTATTTATTTATTTATTTATTTATTTATTTACTGCTTGCTACAAAAATACTTTTGCTGTGAGAAGTGCAAACCCTTTCATTATTAGCTGGAGGATGAGAACCAAGCACTGTTTCAACAAATGTACACTTAGAAAGGTTCAAGTCTTGTCAAATGAAGCCAGACTCCAGTTAATATCTCTTATTCTTTTCTCCCCCACCCTCTGCCCTCTCTTTTTAAAGAAAGGTTAAATATCTCTCAATCAACTTTCTCTGCATTTTAGAGAAAAGGGCACTCAACAGTTCTGCAACTTTCTTCCCTACTGTTCCTCAGTCCTGAGAACTTAGTTCTGAGACTTTTAGGGTGGGCACTCAGTGAAATGCGCACAGTTTCTGCTAGTTCTTCATGTGGACCACATGTGTCAATCGCAAGGCCCACGGGCACAATCCGGCCCGCCAGACTATTTCATGTGGCTCTCGCACCTTTCCTGCAGCTACAGCACTCCTCCCACCTGGTGAACCCGATCCCCACATTGCGGGTCTGCGGTTGCCAGTATTCTGAAGAGGGTCCCAGCAGCCAGCACTCACAATCTACTTCTACTTCTGACTGCTCCTCTGTCCAAGTCTTATTGTCAGAGTGTTGCCGTAGGTTACCACGGCAACACTCTGTGCAGCTCGCAAGAGTTGGACAGAGGAGCAGTCAGAAGTAGAAGTAGATCACAAGTGCTGGGTGCTGGCCCCTTCTTCAGAATACTGGCAGCCAGGGGCCCACAATGTGGGGCTCAGGCTCACCAGGTACTGAGATGGGCAGGGGGGCAGAAAGAGCCACAGAGAAGGTGTAAGGGACAGAACAAGGCAGAGAAAGGGTCTGGGAGCAGAAAGAAGCACAGAATAATCGAACACAGGAGCAATTATTTAACATGATAAGAGAGTAGATACATTAGTATAGTCTTACAGATAAAACTGGCTCTTTGAGGGCAACCATAATGCTGATGCAGCCCAAGATGAGATTGAGTTTGCCACCCCTGGACTGATCTAGACTAGTGGTTGCATTCATAATATATAGTACAGCATGAACTGGTACTGAAGCTGCAGGGAGAAGGAATGCTTCATTGGTGCACCTAAGGAACAGCTAAGTAGCATTGGAACATTTACAAGTTCTGTATCAGTTATCCTCATGGTCAGGATCACAAAGGCTTCTGCAGGTGTGATCTTCCATTTTTTTGGCCACACTTCCCACCTAGCAATTTGTGGAGGGGAAGTGCTTTGCCAGTTGCACAATTTCCACATAATCTTAAATGTGTTAGTAGCTGTATTTTGATTAAACAATTTATATCCCTCCCTTCGACAGAATTCCTATGCTAGAACTGTAGGTGGATGGTGGTATAATAAGATAAAGGTCCGCAATTACCTATTATTAAGTTAGAGGAATTCACTGCAAATAAAGAAGAGAGGGGTGAGTTCTTTATATATAAAAAGAGAGGATATGTTACGTAATAATGTATAATTTCCCACTGTATACCATCAATGTGCTTTCATCATATCTCAAAAGGAAAGTTTGTGAAAAATGTGAAAGCTCTCTTAAGTGTTCTAGACAATTGTAAGCTAAACACTGAGACAGTGTGATACAACAACATCAACAACAACACAGGCCTTTTCCACACTATATTGTTATAATGCTATTATTCCACTTTCAACATCGTATGGAATTCTGGGACTGAAAATTTAAGGAGGGGCATTTAGAATTCTCAACCAAAGAGCTCTTTGGCCTCAGTAAGCTACAAACCCCAGAATTCCAAAGGACGTTAAAATAATAACACTATAACAGTTGTGCGGAAGTGGCCTCAGACCAGCTTCTGAAAGCTTTTTATGTGCAGGGAATTATTCTTGTGTTTTTGCAGCAGGGGGGTCTTCAAATGAGTCCTTATTTGCCATCAGAACATAGGGTACCGAGACAGTTTAATAACTGTAAATAAGCCCAGATACGGTTTTGCTAACTGTGGCCTCCATCCCACTTTCTGTCTCCCTAGTGCTTTTTCTTCTTGGTCTGTTTCATATGGAGAGCATGTGCAGAAGTCTGAGTTCTGCTCGCTGGCTAGTCCAGCTGGCCTTGGCTCTGTCGTCCAGCATTTGTTTGTAGGTTTGGCAGGGGTGACATCCTTCAACTGCAGTCCTGTGTTGCTTGGTGGAGAGCCCACCCTCGAGGCTCTATTTATAACCCACTTTGAAGCTGCCACGGTGCCCTTAGTCCCAGCCTCTCACAGTGTGGAAGGGGGAAAGAAAAGCAGCAACTTTTCCTGGGACTCTTCTCCAGGGCAACAGAGAAGAAAAGCCCCAGTTTCTGGTGACACTTAAGTCCTGGCATCGCACAACAGGGCAGTTTGCTGGCGCCTTGTTTTTTTAAAGGAGACGAAGATGGCTACTTGCACCGTGGGAATGCCAGGTCTGTCGGATGTTGCTGGTCTCTTTCCATTATTTTCCTTTCCTGCTTGCTAAAACAAAGTACCCATGCCAACTCTTCTTGTTGTTTTTAAAGCAGGGTGTGGGTGCCTTCTGTTTGTTAACTTATCTCAGCCCGCATGCTTGCCCACACTCTAGAAGAAAGAGGAATTTGGAAAATATTGAAGCCTCCAGATTGTGAAAATTTTGAGTGCTGCTTTTGAGGGGCATGGGAAGCCTCTAATGCATCCGTGGTGATGGGATATTATGGGGAACGCCCTTCTTACCAGTTGCTGTCAACACATTGCCAATTTGCTCTGCAAGGTGCGTGGTGAGGATTCGTTGGATGAGAGGTCACCCCTCTTGCGGACACATCCTGCTGTGGCTCAGGAGAGAAGACCCCAAATCGAAGACAAGATGGAAGTCCCTGAAGCTTACGAGCACTCAACAGTGGGCTCGGATGTTACCTTTGGCTGTTCATCATGTGAATACTTCCAAAGTAGAGGAGAAACAGACCGACGCTTAACAGAGGGGAATAGAAGTGAGCAGCCAGCCGGGACCTCTGATAGCTGTCAGACCTTTGCAGCGGCTGGACTCCTCCAGCAGTCTTGTGCTCTGGGTACCCTTCCTGATGACCTTGAGAGGGAATCGACACGGCCTGCAAACTGCTCTTGCTCACGTCGAGCTTTTCAGGATCGTGAAGTGCCTGAGGAGACTGCAGGACCAGTCAGCGAAGAGGACGGTAGGCTTGGGATGCCAGCTTTTGGTTTGCACCATTGCCAAGAAACCACGGAGACAGACAGGGCTGTGTGCTTTGAACCCATTCTCCCTGATCCTGCAGTGGTAACTTGCGGTAGCCACATTGGCTCTGTTTTTCAATCTAATTACGTAAGCAGGAATACGGTCTTGGATAGACCCCTAAATTCACCTGAAAAGAAGATCACTCCAGAGGCCACTGTGCGTCCCATGGAAGAAGATGCAGAGATGAATGAAGGTAATGGGGCTTGTTGCTTTTTGGTGAATCTTAAGATAGACACAGGTGGGAGAGTTCAGTGATGGAAGAGGAAGAGAAGGAAGAAAGTTTCCACTTCTTGCCTGCCTTTTCCATGAGGTTGCTTTAAAAAAGAACACCTTTTTTTTTTTAAAAGAGGAACCTAAAATGAAACATGGCAATTTTCCAAAGCCATGAGATTTCGTGGCTGAAAGGGCATTATGGCAACCTTAGACAAACTCTACACCATCGGTATTGTTGGTGCCGGTAGTATCAGGATTTAAAAGTTATATCGCAGGCTGCTGTTTCATGCCTCCCATGCAGAAATGTAAATATTCTGGAAATTCGGAAGCTGTGGAGAAAAATGTGTCCCCCCTCCAGGGGCTACTTTGAGTAGGAAATGAAAATTTGGGGAATAATTTAAATGTGTGCAATGCCTCTTTTCAGACAAAAACCCAGACTTATTTTATCCCTTCAGCAGCACTGTACTGTTTGGCATCTTTGTGAAATTTAAAAACATAGAAGTTTTAAAAGGCAGGCGTTTGTTAACATTGAAAACATTGCAAGTGTGAAGATGGCAACATCCATTGGGTGAGAAATACGTTTTGGATTTTACAGTGTGCGCAGGAATTTCTGTTCTCTAATTCCACAAAGTGAACTAAATATTGGTCTTCTCTGTACTGCCCAGTTCTGGTGTTTTTAGTAAATTTTTTAGTAAATTAAACCTTGTCTTAAAAACATTTTGCTTTTTCCAGAAAAGAAATTGCTTCCTTAGAGCTTCCTTCCTTCCTTTTTGCTGCAGTCTCCAAAGTTTACATTTTTTTTCACCAGAAAGGTTGTAAAAATTGTGATGGGTGTAGGAGAAATTTTTATATTTTCTGAGATTTTTCCCAGCCTTCATACTTTTCATGTGGTGGTACTTTGGTGCTGCTCCGTGAAGTGTCCACAGATAAGTAGTCCTTTCAAATGTTCTGTTACAGATGTAATACGCTGTGTGGTTAAAATCTCTGTAGAAATGGGGCTTTCCAAATAAATCTCCCCCTTTACCATTTGTTGGGATTATAAAAGTGGGCTACGTAGGCCCCTAGAAAAAGAAGCCTCTGCTAGGATTCTCACTTTGTGACATCTACAAAAGCCCCCACCCCACGTCAGTGTTGGAATCTAGTCTTTGGCTATTTCTGCACTAGACTGTTATAGTGCTATTATTCCACTTTCAACATCCTATGGAATCATGGAGTTTGCAGTTTAGGGAGAGGCCTTTAGAATTCTCAGCCAGAGAGCTCTTGGGCCTGAGCTGGTTGCTATGGAGAGGAGACCAAGCAGCAAGAAGGAGGAGGCTAGGGTATTCCCTCAGAAACCAAACCTCTGTATGTTAACAGCTATGAATACAGATTGGATTGGAGAATATGGGGAAAAGTTACAAGTACTGGACAATACCGTTTAGGGAATTAGAGACACAGGATCTCTAATCTGTGTGTTTCAATCACATCTAATTCCTAAGGTAAGGTAAAGTAACTCGTAAGGTATTTCTAACAAGTGTTACCTATGAGAAAATAAAACCCCAGGCAACGCTGGGTGTATACAATAGTAGGTCATAACCAACACTTTGATTTCTGGTAGGAAACGGACCTTGGAATATGGCAGTTGTGTGGTTGCTGCTGTGGCTAAAGGGGTTAAGCCAACAATGTCATCTGAGAGGTGTGTTTTTGTTTAAAAAGCTGTGTATTATCCTGAATCGGTTGGGATCCACAACGTGTGGAGCACACTTATTCTGATTTCAGCCTCTTCCAGGGTTTTCCATTCATTTTGCCATTTTTCTAGTTTTCCTGCCCTCCTCTCCCCACAAAAAAAAGGCCAGCCATAATTTTGTGTCCATTGAGCATGCTGGATCCTGTTTGGGTTATTTCCATCCATAGAGTATTTTTTGTAAACTTCAGGGTTTCTTCAACTATGTTATCTTTTGCTCTCCTGTTTATGAACGGTGCTATTTCAGCTGTATAAAGACTGTCATTCACAAAGGTCCTTTCTGCCTAAGGTCCTACACTTAGGCAGAAAAAATGGAATGCACAAATATAGGATGTGGGACATGTGGCTGGATAACAGTACATGTGAAAGGGATCTAGGAGTCTTGGTGGACCACAAGCTGGACATGAGTCAGCAGTGTGATACAGCAACCAAGAAAGCCAATGCGATTCTTGGTTGCATCAATAGGAGTATGGTGTCTAGATCAAGGGAGGTAATGGTACCATTGGTACCTGCATTGGTTAGATCTCATTTGGAGTACTGTGTCCAGTTCTGGGCACCTCAATTCAAGAAGGATATCAACAAGCTGGAACGTGTCCAGAAGAGGGCGACCAAAATGGTGAAGGGTCTGGAAGCCATGCCTTATGAGGAACGGCTTAGGGAGCTGGGGATGTTTAGAAGAGAAAGTTAAGAGCATACATGACAGCCATGTTTAAATATCTGAAGGGATGTCATGTCAAGGAGTGAGCGGGCTTGTTGTCTGCTGTTCCAGAGACTAGGACAAGGAGCCATGGATTCAGGCTGCAGGAAAGGAAAAGCTTCCTGACGGTCAGAGCTGTTCGGCACTGGAATATGTTGCCTCTATGGAGCGTGGTGGAGTCCCTTCCTTTGGAGGTTTTTAAGCAGAGGCTGACTGGCCGTCTGTTGGGAGTGCTTTGATGTGAGTCCCTGCATAGCCAAAGGGGGTTGGACTGGATGGCCCCGGGAGTCTCTTCCAACTCTATGATTCTGTGAAAGGTATTTTGAATGTGTGTGGATATTTTAAGGCTGTTGAAAGAAGAAATGGAGGTGGCACCTTCTTAAAAGTTTTTTGAAGAAGGCAAAGGTCTAGCCCAGCAGGTGACCTTGGATGGTGCTTGCTCATGCTTCAAAGACCTAAAGACCTGGCACAGAAGGGAAACGGGAGCATATAATCATGGTCCTTCATGATTGGCTGGCAATATCAAGTTTCAGGATTGGCCAGATCTGGTTATAAATAGGAGGAACCTGGCCTGGCCCTGTCCTAGCCCAGTGGTGAAACAGGGAGAACAGATGTTCCTTCTACAACCTGGTCCTCTCCAGTGCACCGGCTAGGGATGATGAGAGATGCACTCAAATACATCTGGAGGACACCAGGTTGGTGAATGTTGGACTAGACACATATGTGCTGATACAGCTGAACATACCCTGTATGCTAACACTGAAGTCCTTTTAAAAGAACTTCAGAGCACCGCTATTTTAAACCAGAAATGCCAATAATGACTGCAACAACATGTGACTCTAGCCTTTCTCTTCCCCTCCTCACTCCTCCCCATATCTGTGGGTAGAGTACATACTTGCTTGCGCATAGGAAGGTCCAAAGTTCAGTCCTTGATGTTGCTTGTTAGACAGATTGGGGGAAGACAGAAAGCAGATGCCGGCAAGAAGCAACAGCGGGCCGGTGGGATCCAACAATATCCTTTGGTACACAACAGTTTCCTGTGTACAGATCAGGATCTGGAAAAGTTATTTGGGGGCTACTACATCCATATTTTCCTGAAGCCAGCATGGTCTGTTGGATTTTGAGAGCCGTCGTCTGAAAATGTCACTGTCCCAAGTTTTGGTTTAAGTCTCTCTGTAATTTCTCGTCTTTGGTATTTAATCATGGGAGGTGAAGCGGTGAGAACTTGGGTATTTTATGAATGGACTTTGGCAGCATGCATTTTTACAAACATTGCTTGAAACTTAATGTCTCAGAGAGAGAGACAGAGAGAGAGAATCACATCTATACACACCATGGAATTTGCTTTGCACCCCTACTCCTTTTCCCTGATCTTCCATGCGCAATCTCTGGCGATATAGGTTAATGTTTAATGTAGCAAATTGCACCACAGGCCCTGTAGCCTGGAGTGGCATTCAGATGCCATTTAACGGCTACAAACAATAGAAAAGTGGATCAAAGCAGATAAAACTCTGTGATCAAATAGTTGGCCTTGGAACCTTCATCTTGCATTTCCACACTACACTGTTATAGTGCTATTATTCTACTATCAACGTCCCATGGAATGCTGGGGTTTGTAGTTTACTGAGGCCGAAGAGCTCCCTGTCTGAGAATTCTCGATACCCCTCCCTAAACTGCAAACCCCAGCATTCCATAGAATGTTGAAAGTGGAATAGTAACACTATATCAGTGTAGTGCAGAAATGCCCCTGGTGTATCTGAATTTCATAGAATCATAGAGTTGGAAGGGACCCCGGGGCCATCCAGTCCAACCCCCTGCTTTGCAGGAACACCCATCAAAGCACTCCCAACAGATGTCCATCCAGCCTCTGCTTAAAAACCTCCAAAGAAGAAGACTCCACCACACTCCATGGAGTCAGCAGATTCCACTGCCAGAGAGCTCTGACCATCAGGAAGTTCTTCCTGAGGTTCAGCTGGAATCTTCTTTCCTGCAGCTTGAATCCATTGCTCCTTGTCCTAGTCTCTGGAGCAGTAGAGAACAAGCCTGCTCCCTCCTCAACACGATATCCCTTCAAATATTTAAACGTGGCTATCATGTCCCCTCTTTTAACCTCTTCTGCAGACTAAACATCCCTAGCTCCCTAAGGCGTTCTTCATAGAGCATGGCTTCCAGACCCTTCATCATTTTGGTCGCCCTCCTCTGGACACGTTCCAGCTTGTCGACATCCTTCTTGAATTGAGGTGCCCAGAACTGGACGCAGTATCCCAGTGTTTCTTGCAAGAAAAGTTCCTGCTCAGTTCTTTAGAAGGCATCAAGATCTTGCCTTCAACCTCTTCCTTGGGAATGTGGGGAGGGTTTGCCTCTCATCAGTCCCGGGTCCAACTCTTGCTGAGGTAGTCTGCTATTTTCCTTCCTTTTCCATAGACAATCACAGAAGAAAAAGAGGATTTGGGTTGAGGAGAACTTCCAGAATGACTTCTGCACAACTTCCACAAAGCCTCCATTGATGTTTTGCATATTTCCTACTGGGAATCCCCCTTGCTTGCTTTGAAACCCACCAGTTCAAGACCATGAACACCCCTGTTTTATAAGCCTGGCCAAGGGAAGCAATGGATGAACTTAAGATTTCAGTAGCAAACCTTTCTGGTCTACCATTGTGTTTGTGGATGGTGTCTTTCACTTAAGTACCTGTTGGCATAGGCTCTTTCCCAGATGAAGGGAGCAGAGCCTGTAAGCATTATTTTCAGAATACCACTTGCAGAATTTTCTTAGCCAGCATGCTCAAAAAGTAATGTTTCAGAAAGGTAACATTTTCAACCAGGGGGGCTATTTGCCTGGAAAGAGCATGAAAAAAATGGACAAAGCTTGTTGCATGATACTCTACTGTCCTACCTACTTTTATTTTGCAGATGGTATTGAACACTGTTTAAAATCCACTTTTCTCCCATTGTTACCCCTTGATGCTCCAGAGGAACAGTGAGAGTGGAAGCTGGTTGCACAGAAATGATGGTGGGGCTAGATTTAGGGAAATTGTAGTTTTATTGTATTTTGGAGGCAAAAGGCCATCATGGAATAAAAATATTGGAAGGATACAGTTTTTAGGAAAATAATGCAATTACAGCAACTATCAAAACCATAAATAGTAGATCTGTCTGTAAGAGAAGGCCTGCACCAGACAGCTGGAATAACAAACTCGGTCATTATACAGAGCATGAGTCTAAATTGAATTATTTACTCCCAGCAAGAGCAGACACATTGAATGAGTTGCTCAATGGTACTTCAGCAGTTACATAAATACCAGTAATTCAGTGGCTATTGGATTTTGACTACTGCAGGAAAAGAGAAATTTGATATTCAGTTTGTCAGAATGAGGAGGAGAAAGCCTCTTCCAAAGATTTCAGTAGATAAGCCGTGTTATATGGGATGAGACCAGGTTGTCCTTCAGAGAAGCAAGCCAACATCTTGCAGAAGGCTAAAATGATCTTTCCTTCCCTGCCAAGATATAGAACTATTTCCAATTTTCTATTTGGCTGCTACTACTACTTTCTAAAAGAGTGTTCTTCTTAGGATAAATGGTGAGGAATGTAAACCTAGCCTAATCCAGTTTCAGTTTATTTGGGGAACATACTGCAGTGGTGGACAAAATGGTGGGACCAAAAATACCAGCGTATTTCTAGTTTGAAATCTAGACTGCCAGGATAGTAATAATGTTGTTATGGGGAAAAGAAACAGCCTTGTAGGGAAGCCAAAATAGATGGTTGTGGCCCCCAGCAAGAGTATTTTTTGTGCCAGAGTGTGACATTCCCCACCCCTCTAAATAATGGGTTTCTAAGATGTTTGGATAAAAATAGCTATAGACAGCAAATAAGCTTGCTGAGTTTAATCACAATTGTTCATCCCGTCTGGCCAGTGCTAAGATCAATATGGCATCTTTGGTGATACGAGGTGACAGGAGTGTGCGTGTTTTGCTCTGTTGTCTGTAAGCAACTCTACACCTGCTTGGCTGATGCATCAACATCCCGTCTGTTCGACATGGGATAATCCAATCAGAGAGACTTCTGTTTAACACACGTTCTTAGAAAGAGGCGGCTAATCTGTCAGCACTGCATCCAGATTTGGCACCTGGCAATTCCTGGTTGCAGCACAGAGTGTTAATGCCATGCCTTCCCACATTCCAAAGGGAACATAGAGGTGTGTAGTTTGTCCTGAAGGATGCATGGTAGTTGCAAGCAGACATGCTAGGGCAGCCCTACCTCCGGTGAAGGTGATTCTCTCCCAGAGCTTGGGAGTAACACAGTGTGACTAGTGTAGCCGTCTGTAATGAATTTTTCTCTCTTTCACTTTGTGACAAGGGTGTGATGAAGTTACGTTTTAAAAGTAATTCAACAAGTGGGAACAAAGGTCCCTTCCTCAAGACATCATCCCACACTGGGGATGGGAGAAGGAAGGGACCCAGACTATAGTTCTGTATGATGTCATCGGGGTCCCATCCTTCTGTCATCCCCAGGTAGCGCAATCGCACCACAAGTCATTGACAGGTTTTCCCCATCAATGACTGGTGATGGCGCAGCCCTCCTGCAGCCCACGCACACTTATAGTTACCTGGTGTGCGGAGGTTCTGGAAGCGCAATGGCTGCACTTCCTGCCCCAGCACAGCCTGGGACAGTACCTGGCTGTGCTGTGGAAGGAAGAGGCTCCACCATCGTGCTTCCTCCGTTCGTGGAAGCAGGTAGCACAGAGGGGAGTGCTCCTGTCATGCTCCTCTCCTGGGAGAACCTCTACTGAGATCCCTGTGGGATGCCACCGGGATCAGGTAGAATACAGGAAGGACCAAAGTCAATTTATTAGTATGACAAGCACCGTTTTCTAGTTCCTTTTAAAGTAAGAGCATTTTAGGCGTGTAAAAAAGAGTTTTGACAGGAGTTGCTCAAGTTCAGAACAATAGAATCAGACTGGTGATCAGGGAAAGTTAACAGGGCAAGTACAACGCCTGTGTGTTACAACAGCTCCATTGACCACTGGTCTCTTCCCAGGTACAGTCCCGAGTGCTGATTATGACCCGTAAAGCCCTGTGCATCTTGGATGTGGGTTCCCTGAAGGAATGTGTCTCCCCATGTGAACCTGCTGGGGTTTTGAGTTCTGCGGGAGGTGCCCTTCTTTCAGTCCCATCACCTGCAGAGGCACATTTGGTGGAGACGTAGGCTTGGCAGAGTGCCCTTTCCAAGGAGATTCGGCTAGCTCCCTCCTCAGTCTCATTTCCCTGGCGGGCAAGGCCTTTTTGCTCAGGTAGACCTTTAATAAGTAGCTTGTTCTAAATGGACATGCTGGACTTTTAATACATGTATTAAAGTAGCATTTTAAAATGCTTTAATGACTGTTTTAAATTAATAGTTTTGTGCTTTGAACTTATTGTGTTTTATTAGATTATTTTACTACACCTCAAGCCAGTGCTTCTTAAGCTGTCTGACCTGGTGGACAAGCCGGGTTATTTTTCTCCTTATGCCAGAGACTGGCACTGTATTTGTGCCAATAGATTGCAGCTACTTGTTTCTTTATAGGCTCACTAGCCCATGAACCCCCCCTCTCCTTTAAGCAACCTGGGAAGAAAGACAGGATACAAACAAAAAAATAAGTTTTAAGCCAGTTCCGTGAATGAATTCGTGAACGCCCCTCTGGTAGCGGGGATAACAAGCAATCCAGTGAGCTACTTTTAAAACAGTGGTAATGAGTCATACCAACAGATTCCTTTTTTTAATACTGTCACAAGTAATGGCAATGGTTTATTTGTAAATGAAGACTTTCTGTGGCCAAAAATCTCTTGGTCTTTCTCTCTCACCTTTGCAAAAAATAATGAAGGAAGGAGGAATCTGCGAATATTAAGGGAGTCAATTCCATGAGCATGGAGCAGCAAATGAAAAAGGATGAAGCCAAACAAAGGAAAAAGAAACAGTTGGTGAGATGAGAGGCCTGGAATACAAATCTTGAGCAGGCTGGTAGAAAGAAATAAAGACTGAAAGATAGAGTGGGAGCTAGGTGGTTATAGGACTTTGAACATTAAAACAAGAAGCTTGCACAGAATCCTAGAAGGATTAGGTAATCAATGAAGAGAGAGCAAAAGTGAGATAAGATGATCAAAATTAGGGGCAAAAATATAATTTTAGGGAGGAAACCAGAAAATATAGAAGAAACAGACATTTGATAAGTTGGTGATAAAGAAGGTTCAGAAGCAGCAAGATCAGAACAGAAAATTTCAATGTGAGCATTAAAGAACGTTGCAAAATTATCAGAATGATGCGGGGAGATGTGGAGGGGAGGACTTTAGGAGAGAAATAAAGGTAGAAAACGGATGCTGCAGGTATCATGTGTTAGCGTGAATCCATGAAGTAGAGTATTTCTGTTTGGCCAAAGAAATGGCACAAAAGAAAGAAGAAAGAATTAATTTGTAAGGAATGAAGTTTGCCTGCTTCTGTACTACCACTGGGTTACACAGATACATTGCATGTTAAAAGTTCTTGGAAACGTATTTGCACTGCTGTGCTTAGGAAGGGAATTACAGCTCAGTGATAAAAGTGTGGCTCTGCATGCGGAAGGCCCACATTCAGTGTCTTCATTTAGAGAGATCACCAGGAGGAAAGAGGTAGGAAAGGCTTTTCTTGGTCTGATACCTTGGACTTTGGTTCACTATGAAGCTGACTTGCAAGAGAGCATCTTCCCAGGTTATGTGTTCAGTGTTCTGTCTTTCAGCTTCTGCCCATCTCGAGTCACTGGGAAGGGACAGAAAGTCATACTCAAATGCTGTGGATTTCAAACACCTCCAGTCTCCATCCAGGATTGACACCCTGTCTCCATGTCTTTTAAAGCTCTTCTTGGTTTGAACCAATCTGAGAAAGAACTTCAGGGTTTCTAGCAAAGTGCCTTCTTGGACGCCTTTGTATGGGATTCTTTAGAGCTGTGATGGAGGCACTCCAGAGCCTGGAGGCTGGACCAACTCATTTTCAACTCCTCTGGCAGGCTGCAGAAGTAATGATACCTCAGTCCTGGTCTCCTCTGGTGGTGTTGGATGGGTGTCTGGGAGCATTTTAAAGAGTTTATTTTAGCCAAAATTTAAGGGTTTTCCCTGATTTTTTAATGGTATCCAGGGGGCAGTGGAGGTCCCAACTCCCAAAGGTTGCATGTGGCCCACCCCAGCTTAGGTGACAGTGGGGGAGTCTCCAACCTTTTATGCAGTTTGAGCCTCCCTCATCCAAAATGCTTGGGGCCAGAAGTGTTCCATATTTGGGGTTTATTTATTTATTTGATTTTGGAACGCAGTGCCTTTTTGGAAAAGGCCAACCTCTCATTCATTCACTAATTGTGCTGTAGATGAGACGCAAGGCTGGAGGATCTGTGACATCGTGCGAATCCAAAGCATAGTGCTTGATGCGAAACCCACGATCTTGCCATTTCACAGATCCCCAGTCTCTCTCTGCCACCAGCTACCTGCTAATACCTTTGGGAAGTTGCTGTGGTGCTCCTCAGAGCTGAGAGGTGAACAAGCAGGAGAACTGCAGCTTCTGCCTCAAAGGCAGGAGTACGCGACTGGCAGCAAAAAAAAAGGTTCGGTTTTTGAAGGTTTTCAGATTTCCGGATAAGAGAAGCTCAACCCTGGCTCGATGTTGATGAGTATTCCTGTTGTGGTCGCTTAAAGCTCTATCATTCATAGATTCAGAGAATTCGAAGAGACCCCCAGGGCCATCCAGTCCAACCCCTTTCCATGCAGGAACACACACTCAAAGCACCCCCAGCAAATGGCCATCCATCCTCTGCTTAAAAACCTCCAAAGAAGGTGACTCCAGCACACTCCAAGGCAACATATTCCACCATCAAACAGCTCTTACCGTAAAGAAGTTCTTTCTGATGCTTAGGTAGAATCTCTTTCTCTGTACTTTGAATCCATTGCTCCATATCCTAGTTTCTGGAGCAGCAGAAAACAAGTTTGCTCCAGCTTCATTATTTTCCTCCCCTTCTTCCTGTGTTGGGGTGGCATGCTAGTTGCCCTGTCTATTTTATTCTTACAACAGCCCTGTAAGGTGGATTAAGGTGAGAGGGAATGGCCCAAGGTTTTACTTGCTTTGTGAGTGAACCGCAGCATGGACAGGGTGCTGGTAGTCTCTTCCGGCGTTTTTGTAAAGCCCTGAACGTGACTTGAGTTCCATAAACTAGAGTGGGCAGCTTTGGGCATATGGGGTGTGCTTTGTTGTACCCAGAGATGGATCAATCAGAGCCTAGTGCAAGACATGCAATACTTGGAATAAAAGAGTTCTGGACCCTGGATCTTTGTTTTTGGATACAGTTTTATTTTTCACACCTACCTACATTGTCCCAAAACTTAACTTCATGTGAGCATTAGAATTTAGGGTGGGGAGTGGAGTCATTTTGTTGCCAACAGCGATAAAATGGCTGAGAGTGAGTCAGAAATCTGTGCTGATCCATAGCAAATCTCCTAGGGCTCTACCGGTATAGCCGGCTCTACCTGCCAGGCATCACCTGTTAGCTGTGGGATGGGGGGAATTGTAGTCCCTAAAAGTAACTGTCGGAGGTTCTGCCACCCTGCCACAAGGTGTTCTCTGCACAGCTGGAAAATGCAACATGGGAGCGATCTCTCTCTTCCCCTTCGGTCGCGTGAGGCGGGCAGGTTAGCAACCTTTGTGCAATCCGCGGATCTCACCGGTTAGAGCGCCTCCAGGCTCCACCGCTCTGCCCACACCCACTCCAGGGTAGTTTTAATTAAAGAGAGCTCTTCAAACCTAAAATGAATGAGTCTTTTTTTATCCCACCCCCAAGGCCAGTTAGATCTCTCTTCCATTGGCTGCCTCCTTTCTTTCCCAAAATGTATAAACACTCCCATCACCCCTGGCAGAATATGAAAGGGCGTCTTCTCTTGGATGGGCAAGAAAAGGAAGCACACCTGTTTCTAGTAAACACCAACCTGCAAAGAGCAAGGAGAGGAGAGGGAAAGTCTGGCGTTTGTGTGGGCTGCGGAGCTGGTTTAACAGTTCTCCGCCTTCCCAATCTGGTGCCCCTCCGGATGTTTTGAACTGCAGTGCCCATCATCCCAGCCTTAGGGGCTGGCTAGTTTGTAGAGGTGCAAAATTTGTGGAAACGTTGAAGATGTTGAGACATCGTGTTTTGCTTTTGGGGCAATGTTCCAGAATGGAAAAAGTGTAAAATTAACGCCCTTTATAAAGTTGTTTTATTACTTTGGAAGCATAAGAATTCATTAAATATACTGTCTTGCATACAGTTTATTATAGGTACAGTTTATTCAAAGTATAATTACAGATTGAGCTCTTTCTGAATTTTGTTTTGTGCAACAAGGTCCTGAACTATACGGAATACCTGAACTATGTATGGAACCTCTTTAGTTTTGCCAGTTTGAGGAGCAGGCAAAAAATAATCCCAATAAAAACAGAAGGAAACATCGACATCAGCAAAACAGAGAAAAAATATTTTGTCTCCACTAGTTCTCCATAGTCAGGCAGACATAACACACTCATTTCCATAGAAAGAACTGAGAAAATCAGAAGTAGAGAAGATCCTGTGCATAGTCATGCATAAAAATCTACCTCTTACATTGTTATTAGAAATTATTTGGAGACAGTAAAGTTTGTTTATTTATGTATTTAAAGATTTACATCCAGCCCTACGTGCTGTGGGTACAGTATAATAAAATCACTTTAGGAAAAAAACTGACAATAATAATTTTAAAAGACCAAAAATGTATTAAAGCATTTGTCATTTTAAATCAGATCACTTAAAACACAGTTAAAGTGATTTTAAGAATATGTGAACACCTTGCCTTAAATATTTTATTCATCGTTCCGAAAGGGAATACTATATAATCATTTTTTTTTCAGTTGCAAGAAGGCAAAAGGCTTCAGAAAAAAAATGAGAAATTTTTGTTAGGTAAATTTTATCCAAGCTATTTTTTTTTTTTTTAGGAAAATCTCCATCTGGCAAGTGGCTAAAACTCAAGGGCATTGTTATGGTGACAACATTTGTGAAATTCTTCGGTTGTACATCTGGTCCTGCATAAATAAAATGTTGCACTGTCCTGATGGATGAGGGTTATGTTGAATGAATGGACTTAGATCAGGAACACACAACAAGTAGATCAGGATCTACTGGCTGATCTCTTGGTGTTTGCTAGTAACGTCTTTGGATTCCCCATTGTTTTAAGAGTAGTGGCAACACAAGAGCCAGTTAATTGATTTGCTTAGATAGAAAACTTAGGGGAAAACCAGGAAGATAAATTTGTGTGTGGAAGAAGTATAAACTCAATTCTGGCGCTCAGCCCAATCTGTCAACTTTGGTCTTCCCCCATTGTGAATAACCTGCTTTTAATAGTCAATACATCTTCATTTCTCTGTTTCATGGCTATTATTTCGATAGCTATAAGTAGAGGTTTAGTGGTATGATGGAGGGAAAAATCAGGAAACTTTTTGTGCTACACAAATTTCCATCCTTAACCTCCTAAAAAAAAAAAAAATCTCCAAAGACTGTAGCTGTTCCATAGGTAGAAGAAACCTTCTCTGTTCCCACCATCCAAATCATTATGATTTGCTTTTTCTGATGCCAGTTTCGACCCTGCAGCATTCTGGTTTCAGATGTTGTCTCCAGACCTTTATGCAGTATTCAGCTGTGCAGTAGATTTGTCCAAGCGTGACAGAGAGTCATAGAGTCATAGAATCATAGATTTGGAAGAGACCCCAAGGACCATCCAGTCCAGTCCCCTTCTGCCATGCAGGAACCCTCATCAAAGCACTCCCGACAGATGGCCATCCAGCCTCTGCTTAAAGACCTCCAAAGAAGGAGACTCCACCACAGCCCGAGGCAGCAGATTCCACTGCCGGACAGCCCTGACCATCTGGAAGTTCTTCCTGAGGTTCAGGTGGAATCTCCTTTCCTGCAGCTTGAATCCATTGCTCCTTGTCCTAATCTTTGGAGCAGGGGAAAACAAGCCTGCTCCCTCCTTGACATGACATCCCTTCAAATATTTAAACATGGCTATCATGTCGTCTCTTAACCTTCTCTTCTGCCACTCCTCACAGGGCATGGCTTCCAGACCCTTCACCATTTTGGTTGCTCTCCTCTGGACACGCTGCAGCTTGTCGATCTCCTTCTTGAATTGAGATGCCCAGGGCTGGACACACTATTCCACATGAAGTCTAACCAAAGCAAAATAGAGTGATACTGTTACTTTCCTTGATCTAGGCATTATGCTCCTATTGATGCAACCAAGAATCATGTTGGCTTTCTTGGCTGCTGCATCACACTGCTGACTCATGTTTGACTTATGGTCCTCCAAGACTCCTAGATCCCTTTCACACAGCATATTCCACTGCTGAACAGCTCTGACTGTCAGGAAGTGTCTTCCTGATGTTTAGGTGAAATCTCTTTTCCTGTAGAGAAGATGGCTAAACAGAGGCTACTGTACATTAAACATATCATAAGGTATCCATATGACTTAATGGAAAAAATAATACTCAGTGAAGTGGAAGGCAGTAGGGAGAGATGAAGACTGCATTACAGGTAGATGGACTCCATCAATGAAGCTGCGGATGCCCTGAATTTGCAGCTCTTGAACTTCCGTCATTCATACTGTTGCCGTAAGTCAAAGTGGACTTGATGGCCAATAAAAACAACACCAAACTATGATAGCCAGTGGTATAGAGCTGTTACCACTGTGTAGTGTCGTTGTATCTCAGGTGACGTCTGCAAAGATTGGGGTAGCAGGGTCAGCTTTTCTGTCCTCGGGGAATAGGAAATCTTGGACCACCACCGATAGAGAGTTTGTCTCTTTTGTTCATATTTTTAGTGCTCGGTGCCTTGCTTCTGGACTTAAACCGTGGCTCTCCTGGGTGACTTTGGGCCAGATATGCCATTTCTTCCCCCAAGTCTAACATACTTTAAGATTCTGGCATTAAATGTTCTGTCAGAGGAGGAAAGAGATGAAATATATACACAGTTTAGTTGGTATTTTTAAAATACTGGAAAGTTTTATGCTGCAATACTTACTGTGAAGTTTTCTTCAAGTTGCACTTCTCTCTAAAATTTAGTAATACAATGAGTGGATACAAAACTGGTCAATTTGGGCAGCTTCAAAGGTGTAGTTAACTCCTCCCCCCGTGATAAGGAAGCATGCATAATAAAATAAAATTTGCTGCTCTTCAGACTTGGTGAAATTAGTATATTAACATTTTTCAGTGCCTTTCCTTTTTTCACTTACATTTCATTCAGTGGAAGGAAAACACATGTGCTGCAGAACTACAGTGTCACAGATGTTTATTAGAACTCCTGCAGCAAATATTTTAAGTAAAGCTTTCCATTTGTTTGGAAACACAGCATTTAAAGCATATTTTTGGTTTGCATTGTTTATATGAATTAAAGTACAGATATGGGCTACTGGACAAACATGTTGAGATTATAATCCCAATCTGTTCAGGGTGTTGAGCAATGTTCTCCATTGAAAATCTACATTTCTGCAAGCTATTAATGACAAGTCTGTTAAAAATAATCTCTGTTTCTGTTTCTTATGGCCAGAGGATCACCCGTCCAGCATAGCCTTGATGAATGGTGATGGCTTGCACGAGAACCATAAGGAGGAGGCCAAGCAGAACGGTCATGAAGAACCAGATCACACAGATGATGGGAATGACCAAGAGGTCATTGTCATCCAGGACACCGGTTTCACAGTCAAAGTCCACGCGCCAGCAGTAGAACCATTTCCCTTGCAAGTGAGTGCCACTGGTAAACCTTTGGGCTTCCGTCGCCGGTGGGGTTGCTATTTTGTATTCCAGAGCAATTTTAGAGGAGCAATTGTTGCTCCTCCTCGTAAAGGCCACGCCACAGCCTTGGTTTCAAAAGCCCAAATTTTGTTCAACCACCCTTCATTTAAAAAAATAAGATGTGATGGGAGGCACGTTGTGCTTTTAAGGTAATGATGCCCTGGAGCTTCTAGAAGCATAATTAATTCTCTCCCTCTCTCGCTGCCCCCTCCTTGGGACTGCGAGGCATTTTGGGGGGCTACTTGCAGCCCAAGAGCTGCAGTTGCCCACCCCGCTTGTGTTCATTTAAGCTGGAGGTTGGCAACTTGTGGCCCTCCAGGAGTTACTGGGTTGTGGTCCCTCAGTATGGGCTGTGCTGTTTGGAGCTGCTGGGAGTTGCCATCTGAGAACATCCAAAAGGACACATATCTCCCACCCTGTTTTAACCTTTCATGTTTCAGTGTGCTTATGGATTACGTGATGAGGGACCATTCAGATCTGAAGGGCTGTGTGCCAAGGATGCTCTGGTGAGCCCTTTTCGCATTGGTGGCAATGGAGACCTGCGATAAGGGCACCACCACTTTTGATTTCCCAGAATGCCCCGGTGATTCTGTATCAGAGGCATGGTGAATCTATAGCAGCAGGCAGTTCCTTGAGCTGCTCATTTGGTATGTGGGGAGGCCCCGGGGGACAGATGTCAGCCAAGCAGTGAGCCCTGCCATGTTCCCAGGGTGTGAGGATGTTGCATGCTGACTGACCCCAGCCCTGCATGTGGTGTTCTATCATAAAGTTGTACCTTCCTTTAAGACAAAGGCTATTTCCACCATACCCTGTTATAGCACTTTTATTCCACTTTCAACCTCCTGTGCAATTCTGGGGTTTGTAGTTTCCTGAGGTCAAAGAGCTCTCTAGCTGAGAAGTCTCAGTGCCCCTCCCTAAACTGCAAACCCCAGGATTTCCATAGGATGTCGAAAGTGGAATAATAGCACTATAAACAGTGTAGGGTGGAAATGGCCAAATTTGGGCAACTTGTTGCCCTCCATAAGTTGCTGGACTACAGCTCCCATCTACCCCAGCGAGCACAGTCAGTGGTGAGGAATCTTGGGAGTTAGAATCCAACAGCGTTGGGAGGGTCACAAGCCATTCACTGCCCTTTGACTGACAGAAGCAAGACATTCAGCAGAGGGCAGGGCTCCCTGTAAATGTGTGTCTTGTACTTTTCACACACATTTGTCCATCTATTTGAATTAATCCAAGTAAGAAGTGCCAACAGGATGGAAGTCAAAGTGTGGTCTCTGAGAACTGAGAGAAGCTTCGGCACTTGTTTAAGTGGGATTGTGCAGGTGAAGCATTAGATCAGCACAATTATAGCCCTACCATTTAAAAAATCCTAAGGAAAAAAAGTGAAGCCAGCCCGTTACGGTTTGATGATGCTTTGTCATAATATTGACTGTCGATTAGGCAGGGGAAAGATATGGCTTTGAAAAAAATCTCACTTTGGACGACAGTTTTCAGCAACATGGCCGGATTCTGGGAGATATATGCAAAAAAAGCCTCTTCTCCACTTTTTTTAAAAAATAGAAAACTGTCAGGGGACAGAGGAATTAATGGAGTTGTGCAAAGAAAAATGTGGTTGGTTGGTTGGTTGGTTGGTTGGTTGGTTGGTTGGTTGGTTGGTTGGAAGCAAGCTGAAGAGGAGCACTCCCTTTTGGTGGCATTGACAATGTACTTCGGTGCAGGTCCTGCTTGTATTTTGTGTTAGATAGTTGGACCCCCTTATAGTCTTCCTTTGTGGGTATGGGTTGTATTTTAAAAAAAAAAACAGTCTCAAAGATTGTGAACCCAGAAAATGTGTGCACACTACCTGTTGAAGTCTCCAAGCTGGATGTCTTGTCTGGGATGAAGTTCAGCTTCATCCAGAAGACTGTTCCCTTTCATCAAAGGATGAGACATTAACCTGTTGCATAGCTGTTTAATCCTTTGGCCAGTGAAGAATAAAGAATGCAAATTGGCCTGGTTTTCCTAAATCAGAGATGAGCAACGTCCCCGCCTTGCAAATGATGTTGGACATCAGCTCGCCTCCACCTAGCCAGTATGGCTAACGGTCAGGATGATGGGAAAGAGAGTCCAACAACATCTTTGGGACCACTGGTTTCCCAGGCTGCTTTATTCAGTCTTTCTGAGAGGCAGGATACATGGAAAGGAGATGTGGTAGAATGAGAACCATAATGTACTGATATCCTCTCTTTATCACAGAGAAATCCTGCAGAAACTTTCTTCTGTTTTCTGTCACTGAACTGTGCACTGCACACAGGCTTCCGTCTAGAAAGGGCTAGGAATTTAGACAAAAAGGGCCCAGTTTCTTCAGATCCCAGATTCTTTCTCAGATACCAGATCTGATGCTTGCACAATTCGCATGTTGGTTGCTTAGTGCTGCACAACAAGGGCAAAGCTTAAAGGAGCAAAAGGGCAGGGAATTTTCTCAAGGGGAAGAACTGCGTGAGAGCAGGAGTTCTCAGCCTGTGGCTGTCCGGGAAGAATCATAGAATCAGAAGCGGCCTTGTGGGCCATCAGGTCCAACTCCCTGCTCAATGCAGGACCTCCAGGTACATCATCCCCAGCAGGTAGCTATCCAGCCTCTTTTTTTAAAAAAAAATATTATTACAGAATAATATAAACAGAACAAATCTGGTTATCTCATGTATCAGTAAGTACATAAAATAAATTTTAAAAAAATAAATCGTGCAAAGAAAAAAATTGCATACAATTGTAATTATTATAAATGGAACTAAGGTCTTCCCCAGAATAATCTAACCATCGCTTAATTGGAACATATTACTATAAATCTGGTATTGTTATATGGACACTCCATTTATAATTAACCTATTATGTAAAGTATTCTTCCAAAACTTTCCGTTGATGGGTTTACGTTCAAAGCGTTAAATAAATAAGATACCTCTATTTCCACATAAACAACAATTTTAACGTTTTAACATATGTCATTATTTATAAATCATATATTTTTAAAAATATGTGAAAGATTTTCATGAGATAGGTTGTGTCCCCATACATTTTGTTGTTACAATTTATGTATGTATCTATATCTCTTATAAAGGGTTTGTTTAACCTCCGGTTTGCTAGGAAAACTGAATTACTGTGTCACAAAATGATGCATGTCTAAAAAAGTGTGTCGCCAACATGAAAAGTTTAGAAAGCTCCGCACTACACTATCATTCAATCTATCCGATACCACTCAACAAGACATACAGCAATACACAAATAGTGCAGTAGGCATAAATAGGTCATTTAATATTCGTTACTACGTTATTACGCTCAATACAAGCAACCTTATTCTGAGCAAAAGAGTTGAATATTAGGAATATATACTAATACTCGCTTGCAAGCATAATTGTACTGGAGACCATTCAACCTCACGCTCATCTTTGGAGCGCTCTTTCACTATTCGGGTTAAGATGTCACAGTTCTTCATTTCAAGTAATTTTAAAGACTTTCAGAGAAGGAGACTCCATTATCTCTCGATGTAATTGGTTCCATGGCTAAACCTCTCTTACGTGTCAAGAAATTCCTTCAAATGTTCAGTTGAAATCTACTCTCTTGTAACTAAAAACTATTTTGGTTTTAAGTTATAGGTATTCCCAGATTTGAGCTCTGCCTACTGGCTGTAGCTGGCTTGGGCTTCTGGGAATCAAAGTGCAAAACATCTGGAGGGCCAAAGTTTACAAAGCATGGCTCCAGGGTATATTAATGTTTGGCTCCTGTTCTAAGTGCACTGTGGAAAACCACCTAGCAAAGAAGCTTAACCAGTAGTTGAATATATTTGCATTTGTTATAAGTATGAGAGGTTGTGGCTGAAGAGGGAGAGAAAGAGGAATTGCTGCAGTAGCTTCGTAAACTTCATAATGGAAACATCCTTATTATAACAAAATAACCCGTATTCTCTCAAAGTGCTGCTTCTGCTAGTTCTAAAATAGACAAAGATTAGCCAAGTGTCCTGTTTGTGCATCCGCTTATTGTAAAACCATCTCAGATTCGGAGAGCTTAATCCTGATCAGTCTGGATGGCTGTTGTCCAGTGAGAGTGTGAATAGTGGTTTAGCCTGGGGAAGCAGTCACTTCCAGCATCAGTGGGGAAGCAGGTGGTGAGCTGATGGAGAGCCTCGTGGCACGCAGGTCTGAAACATGCAAAAGCAAACAAGACAAAAGTTTGTTCCCCACCCCCCTGGGCCCTGGTGATAAACTGGTAACTCAATGATGTATTAAGAATATACTACAGCCCTTTCTGAACTATATCTGTTTGCAGTAAAAGTAAAGATGTGATAAGGAAGATGCTTGTAAGAGCCCTGGTGGCGCAATGGTTAAATGCCGGTACTGCAGCCACAACGTTGTGAGTTCGATCCTGCCGGGCTCCAGGTTAACTCAGCCTTCCATCTTTCTGCAGGTCGCTAAAATGAGTACCCAGTTTGTTGGGGGCAGTTAGCTAAACACATTGTAAACTACTTAGGGAGTGCTTTGCGCTGATAAGCGGTGTAGAAATGTAACTACTATTGCATTGCATTGCTATACTGTAAAGTCTGCTTTGTGTCTTTGTGGGGTGAAGTATCACTTAGTTCAATGGATAGAGTGTGTGCTTTAAACACAGAAAGGTCCCAGCCTCAGTCCTGGGGAACTCTAGTTAAAGAGGAAATCTCTCAGCCTACAGGGCCAAATTCAATTTAACAGAAATTCGTAGGGGCCACATTTTTGTGGTGGGCAGAACCAAAGCCAAAAAAGTGGATCCCAAAAAACCAACATGCCTTAGTTTAAAGTTCTTGCTGCTAGTAACCAAAGCTTAGGAGAGGCATTTCAGGCGGGGAAAGATCTTTCTCTCCTTTGACCAGCTAGGAGAGATGGGGGGCTGCCAGTAGACAGAAGAAATTAAGAAATTGTACTAGGATAAATAGACAAATAACATCAATTCAAGTGTAAGGTAGCTTATTACTGTTATTCAATATTATATTATATCCTGCTTTTTCCCCAAAGTGGCTCACAGATTAAAAAATAATACATTTAAAACCATATAAAAAGTAATTGAAATAGAATTAAACTGTCTAGTATCACCCCTCAGTTAAAAGAATAAAATGCAATTAATGCATTTAAATTAGTGCAATTAAAAAGATAAAAAGCTCCAAAAATAGTTTAATTAAAAGAAACAGCAGCCCGGAAGTTTGTGCTTTTGCTTTTCTCGAGTTCACAGCTTGGAATGTACTTTGATAAAAACAAGCATGGGGTAAACCTAGAAATTGTCTTCTGCTCCTTCTCCTCCTGTGGCAAGGTCTCTCCCCAAGAGATGGTCCAGGAGATCCACCAGGTTTTGATGGACCGTGAAGACACCTGTCACCGAACGTGCTTCTCTCTGCAGCTCGATGGAAACGTGCTGGATAACTTCGCTGAGCTGAAGACAATTGAAGGATTACAAGAGGATTCAGTGTTAAAAGTAGTTGAAGGTAACACATGGATATTAAAAAACTAAGACTGGTAAGATGACAAAAAAAGCCTGTTAATAGAGAGTCCCCCATCCTGTGAAAAGTGGCTGAGTGTGCAAAACCTTTTCCCCATTTCTGTACAGAAGAAATATCAATAGGAGTATAGTATCTAGAATCATAGAGCTGGAATAGACCCCAGGGGCCATCTAGTCCAACCCCCTTTGGCCATGCAGGAACACAAATCAAAGTGCTCCTGCCCCACGGCCATCCAGCTTCTGTTTAAAGACCTCCGAAGGAGACTCCGCCACACTCCATGGAGGCAGCAGATTCCACTGCTGGACATCTCTGACCATCAGGAAGTTCTTCCTGAGGTTCAGATGGATCCTCTTTTCCTGCAGCTTGAATCCATTGCTCCTTGTCCTAGTCTCTGGAACAGTGGAAAAGAAGCCCACTCCTGCCTCGATATGACATCCCTTCAGATATTTAAACGTGGCTCTCATGTCCCCTCTTAATCTTCTCTTCTGCAGACTAAACATCCCCAGCTCCCTAAGCCTCTCCTCATAGGGCCTCATGGCTTCCAGACCCTCCACCATTTTGGTCACCTTCCTCTGGACACACTCCAGCTTGTCGATATCCTTCTTGAAATGAGGTGCCCAGAACTGGACACAGGATTCCAGATGAGGTCTAACCAAAGCAGAATAGAGTGGTACCATCACCTCCCTTGATCTAGACACCATGCTCCTGTCGATGCAACCAACAATCGTGTTGGCTTTCTTGGCTGTCACATCACACTGCTGACTCGTGTTCAGCTTGTGGTCCATTAAGACTCCTAGATCTCTTTCACACATACTGTTATCCAGCCATGTGTCCCCCTTCCTATATTTGTGCATTCCATTTTTTTCTGCTTAAGTGTAGGACCTTACATTTCTCTCCGTTGAAATGTAAGAAATGTAGTTGTAGCACACTATTCTGCCTTGTTCAGTTCTCACCTGAAATACTGTGTCCATTTCTGGGCACCACAGTTCAGGAAGAATATTGACAAGCTGAAACAAGTCCAGAGGTGGGCAACCAAAATGGTAGAAGGCCTGGAAACCATGCTTAGGGAACTGGGGATGTTTATCCTGTTCATAGAGGGTCCCCCCATCCTGTGAAAAGCGGCTTAGGGAACTGGGGATGTTTATCCTGGAGAAGAGAAGGTTAAGAGACAACATGATAGCCATGTTTAAATATTTGAAAGGATATCATATGGGGGATGGAGCAAGCTTGTTTTCTTCTGCTCCAGAAACTTGGACATGGAGCAATGGTATTAAACTACAGAGAAAGAGATTGTGTCACTGCTTAACCTTCTCTTCTCCAGGCTAAACAAACTTTCTTCATACGCCTTCTTTTCCACACCCATGATGGTTTTTATTTGCTGTACTGTAGATCCTTTCCAGTGTGTTTTCTGAGTTCCTCGGTGTTTGACTGGTGTTTAGCTGGACAAAGGTAGTCATGTAGAATAAAGTTGGAACTATTAACTTCTCTTGGCTTGTAAATGATGATTCTGTCAATGTAGCCCGTGATGGCACAGATCTTTTTTTCACAGTAGTAACACAGTGCTGTGTCATGTCACAGTATTACTGGTGAGGTCCAACACGCTGTGTAATCTTTTTCTCTCTCTGTCATTTTTCCCCAAATCTTCCCAGAGCCGTACACAGTCCGGGAAGCCAGGATCCATGTCCGACACATCCGAGACCTCTTGAAGAGCCTTGATCCCTCGGACGCCTTCAACGGTGTGGACTGCAACTCGCTCTCATTCCTTAGTTTCTTTACAGACGGGGACCTTGGAGGTAATCACAGCCTGGTCTTCTGGTTGTTTCTGCTTTTTCCTCTGTCCTCCCTGACACATTTAGGCAGAGCTTAGACACAGCGGCTCAATCCATGTAATGTTAAATTGTTATGAACTCATGTTAGATTCCTGACATTAATGAGTTGGGTAAGAAATTCAGCTTAATTTTTGTTGTTTAAATTGGAGGGAGGTACATAGCTTAGATCATTGCAGTCTATATTTAAAAGCTGGAAATGAAATCTGATGAAGAAGTGGGACATCTTTATGCATTTCTGTGCACATGGCATCTACTGAACCAGTAATGGACGCATATCAAAAGCACATCCAGATAAAATTGATCTGAAATTTATGAGAAAATTGTAAACTTAACTCATCACAGTGATTGCAATTGATTGGTTAATTATATTAGTAAAATACAATTAAAAATAGCGTTTAAGTTGTCAACCCCTCCATAATTACCCCTGCAAAGTATAGATTAAAGCAAACTGCTAATCATTCAAAAGTTAATGCTGTTTGCATTTAAGGATTAAATTGAGACATTTTAAAATAACAGCTGAAACATTTTACTGATTGGAGATACCTAATATAATTTAATTCAATTAATTTAATGAAGGATTTCCAGGCAGGATGCTAGGTCAGTGATCTACTTTGTTCCAGTTATGCCCAGATGCGGAATACAGACCGCATAGGCTGTCTGGGGAAGGTACTGACCTTCCGAAGATCCATGATTAACTTGCGCAGGCTGTGGGAATGGGTGCACAGTCAAGGAAAGAAAATCCTTGAAATGGTTCATGACTCCCACTGGAGTGTCCTTGTTTACAATAGACTGGGAATGCAATTGATTTTACATGTTACGTTGAGCATACAAATTCTTCTGATTTTAAAGGTGCACACATGTGTGTAGAATTGATTGATCTTCAGGGAGGAGAAATGTGCATGCATTTTTAAAAAAAAACTGATGAGAAGACTTCAGACTAGCCAGGTCTTTGTTTGAGACTAGAACCCTGGAATCAGCCAGCGTGAGCAAAAATCCCATGCTTAAAATGAAAGAATTTCAAGTGCAGGGTTTTGTTTTGAGTGTCAGAATAGAATGGAGCTCCCAGTCCTTCCAAGCAAAACTCCAGCTCAGGTTCCAACAAGCTTTCATCATTTCAGCTGCACACTTGAGGGCAGAGAGTGGGCGTCTTTTTGTTGCTACTGTTGATAAACAGCTAGATGTGGTTAAGCAAGCATTGCTGTTGTGTTGTGGTGTGTATACTGATCTGCGAGTTGGTGTGCTTTCTTCACCACCGCTACAGCAGTGGAGTGCTGATGGCCACTGGGGAATATTTTTTTTTCTCTGAGGCTTTTCACCATCATGACGTGACCCTCCTCCCAATCCCATTTTCCTTTTGAATTTCCCAAAATCAGGACGGACCGTTGCAAGAAGAAGACAGGGTTGTATACAATTTGGTGTTGGAAGAAAAGCTTTATTTGTACTTAAATCTACACATAGAATAGATAGAAATGATAGAAATGTAATATATTTCATAGAATCATAGAGTTGGAAGAGACCCCGGGGCCATCCAGTCCAACCCCCTTCTATGCAGGATCACCCATCAAAGCATTCCCAACAGACGGCCATCCAGCCTCTGCTTAAAAGCCTCCAAAGAAGGAGACTCCACCACACTCCATGGAGGCAGCAGCATATTCCACTGCCAGACAGCTCTGACCGTCAGGAATTTCTTCTTGAAGTTCAGGTGGAATCTCCTTTCCTGTAGCCTTTGCTTCTTGTCCTAGTCTCTGGAGTGGCAGAGAACAAGCCCGCTCCCTCCTCAACATGACATCCCTTCAAATATGTAAACATGGCTATCATGTCCTTCTTAACCTTCTCTTCTGCAGACTAAACATCCCCAGCTCCCTAAGGCGTTCCTCCTAGGACATGGCTTCCAGACCCTTCGCCATTTTGGTCACCCTCCTCTGGACACATTCCAGCTTGTCGATATATATATATTTGCTCATATTGGTTCATTTTTGCTATTTCTTTTTCCTCTTCTTATGCAAACTAGCAAAATATTACATAGGTATGGGGTCTCAAACCCCCCCACACACCTTTTACTGAAAATGCCACTTATGCTTCCTTTCTCTTTTCCACCCTTCACGATATGAACCGGGAATTTGTTCTATCATCATTGTTTTTAAAAGAGGGCTAAGATGCTTCAAGAGGCTCGGTTCTGTCTTCATTACCGGCTTGGATTCTATGCATGCAACAGGATAATAAAAACCTTCCTGTGGAAGAGTTCAACGGTAGAACTATATGGGTGAGGAAGAGAGTGGCTTAGCAGCGTGGTAATGAAGTAGAATGCACATATCCTACCAAACTGAATGCTGCAATTTTATCTCCAAGTTCTGATGAGTTCCGAAGGCCCCCTTTTTCTGTTTTTTTTTCCTGTTTTTGTTTGTTTGTTTTAAGAGAATAAGCAAAATGTATTTCCTGAAAACTGCAATGGGCCACCATTGACCCGGGCCCGGACTTTACACTCAGAATTGCTTGCTGCAATTCACCAGCTTATAAAGGAAGCTAAAAACCCATCTCTGCAAGCAATACATTAGGTTGCTAGCTGAAGGAGATATTTTTGTTTATTTGGAAGTTCATTTTGTCATTTGAAATCTAAGTATGGGTGTGTATTGTGGCTCATAGATCACGTGTGGCCCCCCAGAACCATCAGCCTTTTCTCATCAAAACATTCTTTGGTTGAGAAATGGAGAATTTTGCCCACAGAAGCCCAAGGGGGATGAATTCTCTCTTTTTAAGGTTCTTCATTCCTGCAACTCTAATGATGTACCTGAGATAGCTTCTCCCTTCCCCCCCAAAATACTGTCCACTTACTTCCAGTTTTGGAAATGGATTTGTGGAGGTTCAGAGGTTTGAGTGTGTTTGGGGAACAAGGGACTGCAGAACTTATACTGTCCGTAGCTAACCCCCCCATGCTCCAAAGAGAGGTAGTCCATATATAGGTTTAGAACTAAACCTGGCACTCCAGACAACTAAGAATTATTTCTGGGTTTTTTTCCCTTTTGTCCTTCCTTCCGTCCGTCCGTCCGTCCGTCCTTCCTTCCTTCCTTCCTTAAGAAGCAAGTTTCTAACCCTCATTGTCTTTGTTAACTGTGATGGGGATAGAGCACTGATAAAGTTTATCCCAGGCTGCAAGATTACCTATTGGTAGCACTGATATCTTTACTCTCCCCTGCCCTATGTTTTTTTCTAGACAGTGGCAAACGGAAGAAGAAAGGTACAGAAATGGAACAAATCGATTGCACCCCTCCTGAACATATCCTGCCAGGAAGCAAAGAGCGGCCCCTCTGCCCCCTTCAGCCTCAGAACAGAGACTGGAAGGTAGGTTTGCAGAGCTATAGATCAGTACTTCCCACTCTAGCCGGCACCTGCCCGCAGAAGCTTTGTCCTTGCCACCTACAGATTGCCCTGCGTAATTCCATATATCTCAGTATGCTGTGTGCAGGAAAGAGGCAATTTGCTTCTTTGTTGTTATTAGTAATCAGTAATAGTACTAATAGTAATATTAGAAGGTAAACAGCCTTCCACCAAGACAAAATAGACAAAAGATTAAATTCTCTCTCTTACCTTTTCAGTACATTCCCCTTGGTTGTGTCTAATTTTTCAGTTTCCGCTGTTGACGTCTTGCTGCTTCTGTTCAAAAAGAATGCACAACTAGCATGTCAAAGAGAGAAAAGATTTAAGGCAGGGTAAGGGAATTGCAGGGCCTTGGTTCTAAATCTGGTCTTCCTTTTCCCCTCTTGTAGAATTTATCTACCTTAAATATGATTACAAAGTAGAAAGGGAAATACCTCAAAAGAAAGGAAGTACTATAAATACAGAACTGCAAAACTCATACTAACAAACAAACCAATTACATAAGAAAAGCCTTTTCCACTCGTGTGAAAGGCTGGAATGCCTCTCCAAGGCTTAGTTCCCAGCAGTACGATCTTTAAGCAAATGTATGCTGATTTCTTTTTCTTTTGGTCCTACCTTTTTGCCTTTGTCCCTCAAACCACTGAAATGTAGTCCCTCAGAAATTTTCTGAAACTAAATTTGCCCCTCTGACTGAAAGAAATTTCACACCCTTGCCCTGGGGCTACCTCTCCCATGACTTGCTGCTATTTTAGGTGCAAATTGTTTTTTAGCTGCCTTTTGCTAAAGGAAGTGATTTGTTCATTTAGCTCAGTTTTGTCTACACCAGGTTCCCCCAACTTGGTGCCCTCCAGGTGTGTTGGATTATAGTTCCTCTTATTCCTGGTCATTGGCCATGTTGTCCTGATGGGAATTGTAGTCCAGAATACATGGAGACAGGAGACTGGCAGTGGTCCTCCAGAGATTTAGATAGCACACTTTCCAACCTTACTTGGAACTGCCAGGAAATGAATGTGGACCTTCAATGCGCAAAGCAGGTTCTACACTGGGGTGGCTGGATATTCTGAGGATAATAGTCCAAAAGAGTAACTTACAGTCTCTGCTTGTAAGTAGATTAAAAATAAGGAATATATGAAAATACAGAGAAAATGAAGCATGACTTACAGCATTTGAAAGAGTAAAAAAGAGAAGGGAGAGAGAAGGTTGCTAGCAGCAGCCTTAAGACTAGCTGATTTATTTTAGCATTTGTGAATATCAGTCTCCTTCAGAAGCAGGGGTAGAGTGATATTAAAGCCCCACTTATTTAAGCACAGTTACATAGTTGTGGGTGACATCAGACTCTAATGGGGTACCAACAAATGCAAATTGCTTCAAAAGCGTCAAAGTAGAGGTAACAGCGGCAATTGGAGCATTGTGACCTTCACTGCCCTTCCTTGTTAATTGCTCCTCAGGCTTCAAGAAGTTTAGGAGTGCCGTTTCAACATGGTGCAACACCCAAAAGATTTACCACCCTGAGGTTTTCCAAGAACTGTGGGTTGGTATCATCTTAACCGGCTGTACCTATTGTAAAATCTCTTACAAAGGTCAAAACTCAGTGGAAGACAATAAGAAATACTCTTCTGACCATCATTAGAAGTTCTTCAGTATGCATTTGGTGAACCGCCGTGTTGGTTGTAGATAAATCATACTGCCACCACAGGAAGTTAGTTGTACTGTAAGCAGTGTACAGTTGTTTGTCACAGTGGTGTCTGTCGTCTGTCAAGGACTGAATATATATCGTGCTAAGAAAAAACCCTTCAGAGTAGCTTGACAGTATAAAAGACTCAAGCCTGTTAGTCTTGAAGTGTGAAAGTAATAAATTCTGCTTACCTGACAGTTTTCTTGCAGTGGGAAACTTTTTAGAGGGCAATTCTTTTGTTATTCTTTTGTTTTGTTGGGATGAAAATACATATATCAGTATGTATAGCGTGCAAAGCATTTGAAAGAGATTACACTGGAGAACCAGAACAAGAATTGGATTGCGTTTCATGAGCTCCTGTTTTGGAAAAGAAAAAGTCGTGGAAATTTTGATTCCAGAGTTATTGTAGTCAACCTCACCGATAGCTGATAAATCATGAAGTCATAGATTATAGTGACCCATGTTGGTTGCATGGTTTAAAAGAAAAAAACTGCTCCTAATGGAAACTGTCTCCTTCCCCCCACTTTCCATTTTTCCCCTGCCCCACCAGCCTCTTCAGTGCCTAAAAGTATTGACTATGAGTGGCTGGAACCCCCCGCCTGGAAACCGGAAGATGCACGGAGACCTCATGTACCTCTATGTCATCACGATGGAAGATCGCCATGTGAGCATCACAGCATCCACCCGAGGCTTTTACCTCAATCAGTGAGTAACTAGGAATTTATCTGTCTCGCAGCACCTTTGCCAAATGGAAAGAATTTTATTTACTAGAACACTGAAGTCACTTTTCGGCAAAGTCCCCAGTGGTGTTCACACAAGTATGTTTTTGTTGCTCAGTGTACATGTACTAAAAACAGTCATACTAAACCTCAGCTACCGAAGAAGACCACCTTTCCTTATCATCACGTTGCACTGGGTGTCTCTTGATTAACCTTAACTGGACCTCACTGGTTTCGGTGGGCAGTTTTCTTTCGATATTGTATAGCCAGCAAGCTTGTTCAAAAAGAAAGTAGCAACCGTATGGTCTAAACAAAGATCAGCAATGGGTAATAACTAGTTACTAAGGCCACTAAGGTGACAAATAAATGGCAGAAGTTTTCCAGAACTCTTCATTAAGCAGCAAATAGAGAAATCGGGGGATTTGAGAAACAGAGATGCTTGAATATCATTGGTGCCATTTCCATTGTCCAGGCTGCTACTGCCGTTGCAGTAGCGTGTAGTAGGTCCCCTGTATCTGCAGGTGATACGTTCCTGAACTTACCGTGGATAATGAAATGCCTTTTTTCATTTTTTCATTGAAATGAATGGCATAGTGTTGAGATGAGTATGCAGCTTAGAGAGGAGGCCATGACACTTGATAGAACTTAGAACTTTAGATTCTAAGAGAAATGAGAAATCTAAGAGAAAGGAGGCTTTGTAGCCATTATTTGCAGCCCAATACCAGTGCGCAACTGATAAAAATGTAAAAATTAACAACGTGTGATCCAAAAAGGGACAGATCTTTTCAGGCTGCATTTCAACATGGATAAGTGAAACCATGGATAGCAGTCACATGTGTAGCCAGATTGGCTCCATCTAAATGCCAGAGCAGTGGTGGGCAAATGGGAGAAAGCAGCGTTTGTCATCTACAGTGAAACCACTGTATCCAGGCATTCCAGAATCGATCTGTCATTTTTCAGCCAATTTTGGGCCATTTTCATCACGGAGAGGGGATCAGCAGGAGAGCTAAATTGCTGCATTTGCAGACAGATTTTTTTTTTTAATTGAGATTTTTGTCAGGTAAGAAAACCACCTGAACATCAGCTGGGCAAATTCTTTGAATCTGGTTTTTTTTTTTGGAAGTTTGGGAGACTGTACTTTCTCCATTTCATTTTCAGCAAGTTTGGGAAGTTCCAAGGTTTATGAGTGTACAGGAAGTTTTTGGGGGGTTATAACCCCTTGTGGGTGAACTCCAAGAATATCCAAATGAGGACTAGGTGTGGTCAGTAGCCCTGGAATGTGGATCAGTTGACTGGAGGAGGAAGCAGGGAGGAGAAACCAGGGGAAGGAGATGGTAGAAATAGAGTGGAGTAACTGGAGTCTCAAACACCTACATTCTGCTTTGCAGCCTTTTGTTGTTGATCCTGCCTCACCTCATCTCGCCCATAGTTACTCTAAAGAGACTGGACAAGTCATTTGTGGATCAAGATGGTGGTGTCTGGTGGATTCCATGCCAATGGAGTAGTGAATCTGCGCCAGCTTTTATCCTGAAGCTTAAAGAAGTTATTTAAGGTGCTAAGCCCTATTCCCCAAACAGGTCTAGAACCTGGAATAGTTCCTGTAAAATTCACACTAAAACCTGGAGCAGATTCACCATCCCAGTAATGGTAGGAGCCACAACGCACCACTGGCTCAAACATCATGAAGAGAATGGGTTGCACCAAGGATCCACAAATTTTGAGGGTTGACTATATTTATGGTTGATGATCCTACCTGTGTAGGAACTGTTGCTTGTGGTATCATGGAGTGCTTCATAAATATTCCCGTCATTTCCAGTGCCCCCTCCCACACTTAAGTTTCAATCTCTTCCTCTCCATAGGTCCACAGCCTACAACTTCAACCCCAAGCCAGCCAATCCCAGCTTCCTCAGCCATTCCCTTGTTGAGCTTCTGAACCAGATCAGCCCCACCTTCAAAAGAAACTTTTCTTCTCTGCAGAAGAAACGGTAACCTTCCACTCCTTTTCCCTTCTTCTTCTTCTTCTTCTGATGATGATGATGATAATTGGGTGGAAAGACTTTTATATATTTGTCTCTTCAAGAGCTTTTAACTTGCTTTAAAAACATCCATCAGCTTTAAGGAGGAAGAATAGGTTTGAAAATATCTGGGGCAGAAACAGTACAGAACGTAGGATGTGAATCTGTACCTGCTGTTCTTCCATTTTGCTCAGCTGTGTCTACCCCAAAGATGAGGGATCTCTTCCAGCCTGAGGGCCAAGTTCAGCTCCAGAGAAGTTCTCAGGGGCCCCCACTCCCATGGTAGGTCAGGCCAAAGGCAGAAGAAGAAGACCAAAATACCAACATATTTTAGCTTAAGACTCTTCTGCCAGTAACTAAGCATTGGGAGAGGCATTTCAGCCTTTTAGAATGGCTGTGGGAGTCCAAAAGCTAGCAAAGCAAAAATGATGATGTTAAGGGGAACAGGGCTTCGTGATCTGGGGGACCTCAGGAGGGCGAGAATCACCATGTCCCCATGCCTGATGTTCCCCACACTCATTTGAGAGGCTCAGGTGCAGGGTGGTGGAAGGACCGTCCTGTGCCTGAGACTTTGGGTGGCTGTTGGCAATCAGAAGGAACTCTACTGAGCTTAATGGATGAATGTTCACCTGGTATGAGGCAGGGGAAAAGGTCTATCCAGAAGGTAGGAAACCACTGAACAGTGGTATCATGGGGATAAGACTGGTCATCTGGAGAAATCTGGGAATTAATCCCGTCAGAGGTCCAGATGTAGCCCCAGCCCTTTTTACATTGACCTGGCAGCAGATATCCTTGGTCTTTGTTTTCCTAAAGATGCCAGGATCAAATGCGTGACTGTCTACATTCAAATCATGTGTTCTGCTGCTGTGGACCTTCCACAAGTTGTCTGGCAACACTAAAAAAGAGCAGGTTTCCCCTGTTCTGCTCCTTCTTCTCTCTGTCAGTAGCAAAATTAGTTGCCTTTGATACGTCTGTCTGACTTGCTATGATGACTGTTCTCATAAAGGAAAGGCAACATCCCAGTCCTCACAGCTTTTGAACATAAAATGTCTCCCTTTTAGTGAATCAGAACATGGGTTCTTTTACCCCAGCATTGACTACACGAACTGGGAGACTGTCTCCAAAATTTCAGATGAGGATCTTTTCCAGTCCTGCCTTATCTGCAGAAGGCAGATAATGAACCAGATGCTCTTTGCTTTCAAAGCAGAAGTCTGCAACCTTCCCCTAAAAGCAGTGTGGACCATTGCCTTCTTAAGAACCAACAGTGTGGTTCTTTAATCAGCATTTCTGTTATCTCAGAAACTACACAAGGTCTATTATTTCAAAAAAGTGTGAGGGCTTTTATATCTCATCTAATATACAAAGAAAAAGACATCAGACATACAAATAAAGCAGTTAATTTTTTTTAAAAAATGGGACAAATATCATTTATTCTCTGAAAGCAAGTCTAGAAAATTGTTGAGTTTAAGAACAAATTTAGGCTTCAGAAAACTAAAAAGGCTTGGATAAAGATTTCCATGTGTTTCAGAAACATGGCCCGTAAGACACTTATCAATTTGGATTCATCCATCTCTTAATACTGCATGAGTGCTCTTGATGCTTCAAATTGGGGTTGAATTATAAACTTCATATCATTTGACTCTTCCCAGTGTCCAGAGGCATCCACTGGAGCGGATATCCACCCCGTTCCAAGTGTACACCTGGACAGCACCTCTGGCTGAGCATGCCATGGACTGCGTGAGGGCAGAAGATGCTTATACCTCAAGGCTTGGCTACGAAGAGCACATCCCAGGACAGGTAGCAAAAGTTTGGGGCTAGAGGGTGCATTGATTTGGACATTGCAATAGCTTTTGCACGTGGGTCTATCCGCATTCTGTCCAGTCTTCCTATTCAGCAGCTGAGACACATTCACCTGAGGCAGGAAGGAAAATCTCTTTTTCTTTTTAAGCAGCAAACCCCTGGTCTTCTAAAGTTGTTAACCACTGAATACAATCATCCCTCCACATTCACTAGGGTTGGGCCACAGGACCCCCGTGAAAGTGGAATAACTGTAGGCCCTCCCAAACCATATTTAACACACACAAAAAAGTATGATCACCATATTCAACCCACCGTGGATTCCTTTGAGGCATCAGGGTTCCTACACAAGGAGGCTTGCAGTCTCACGAGGCTTGCAGTCCCTATTGAAAATGGCATAGGGAGACAGCAGAGGGGACAGCAAATAACCCATGAATAATCAAATCCGCAAAAGTAAAACCTGCAAATATGGAGGGCTGACTGTATTTGCAAGTGGGAGCAGGAAGAGGAAGGAAAGTAAATTAGTTTAAACACTCCTTTGCAGTCAAGCTGGCAATACTTTGGAAACCTCTCCATCTATTTTCACCTTCTCCAGAAAGGTTTCTGCAGAACTGCCTTGCTGTCAGTTTGTTTAATTTAGCAGGGCTGTCCTGCTAAAGAAATCTTGCCAAAGAAATCTTAATTGATTATTAGAAGATTTCTCTTTTAAAAATCTGCATAACTCATATATGATAAGCAGTTGTTTTTGAAGGGGAAAAGCAGGGATTTTTGTTAATAAAAGGTGCTAGTAAATGTTTTAGGTAGGCTCTTTAGAGAAGAGGTATTCTCCAGTGGGAAGAAAGAGGACAGGTAATGCCTTTTCTAAAAGGGTGTCTGCCACCTGCAGTTGTTCATAGGTATTTGTATTAAAAGGCAATAAAATTAAAAAGAGGAGAGATTAATCCTGCTCTGGCAGGAAATAAAAACATCCTTCTTAGCTTGTATGATTTGAGTTTCAACTCTGCTCAATTTTGATCTTAAGATCTTAGCTTTAATTCTTGCTGAGGTTGTGATTTGTTTTGCAAAGCTTCAGTTTTTGTTGTCTTCTGATTTACAAACAGTTGCATGTTTGTATATAATAAGTTGCTCCTTCTTAAAAATCAGCCAGCAAGAAAAGTTGCAGCCCTACTTCTACTTTAGACATACCAGTCTTGGGCTGGTAAACTGTGGTTAATTATAGCGTAATGATGAGAGATCTTGTCCAAATGTTAACATCTTGAACTGATAACTTCTGACTTCTGTCTGCCTTGGGGACTCTGTAACTTTCCCTGCCCACATTTAGTGTTGAGATGAGGCTTGCTTAAGACATGCTATGTCCGAACTGGGAGATCATTGCCTAATTGTCTAGATCGAGGGAGGTACTGGTACCACTCTACTCTGCTTTGGTTAGACCTCATCTTGAATCCTGTGTCCAGTACTGGGCACCCCAATTCAAGAAGAACATGGTCAAGCTGGAGCAAGTCCAGAGGAGGGTGACCAAAATGGTGAGGGGCCTGGAAGCCATGCCCTATGAGGGTAGACTTAGAGAGCTGGGGATGTTTAGTCTGCAGAAGAGAAGGTTAAGAGGGGACATGATAGCCATGTTTAAATATCTGAAGGGATGCCTTGTACAGGGGGGAGCAGGCTTGTTCTCTGCCCCTCCAGAGACCAGGACAAGGAGCAATGGATTCAAGCTGCAGGAAAGGAGATTCTACCTGAACCTCAGGAAGAACTTCCTGATGGTCAGGGCTGTCCGGCAGTGGATTATAGTGGAGTCTCCTTCTTTGGAGGTTTTTAAGCAGAGGCTGGATGGCCGTCTGCTTTGAGGGTGTTCCTGCATGGCAGGGGGTTGGACTGGATGGCCCCTGGGGTCTTTTCCAACTCTACATTTCTATGACTCTATTAATAACTAGATATAAAATAAAATCTAGTTTCATGTCCTGGTTAGTAAGGGATTAAGACACAGTTTCCTGGTTTAGATTTAATAAGGGACCATGCTTTTAAAGTTTCTGCACAGAAGGCAGGAGAGGGAATGGAGAAGCCAGTAAGGAAGGACATGGGAACACGTTATCAACTAATAATGACAGTCTTGGTCCAGTAACTTATGCATTATCTCTTGTTGGTGTCTGGATATAACATTCTATTTAATCCAAAGAATGGACTACATCCTTGCAAATTTTGTATCTCTCACACGAACTAAAATGTTGACATCCAGTTTTTTGTATGTGTGTTCTGCTGTCAACTCCTTCTCTCCCACTTTTCAGACCAGAGATTGGAATGAAGAATTGCAAACAACCAGAGAACTGCCAAGGAAAAACCTGCCAGAGAGGCTGTTGAGAGAACGGGCCATCTTTAAGGTAATGTCATAAACTTCAGTGAGGCGGACAGAAGGACAGGGGTTGGTGGTGAGGGCCAACGAAAGGAAGATTGGGTGAGGTATCCCATGACCTGATGATGGTGCTTTATTTCAATTTATTTGCTTGATAAAATACATGACTGTGTTTGATTTCAGTTGCTCCTTTCTCCCATGGATGGGAGCTTGCTCACTGGAAGCACAGGGATTGTGTCAGCGAAGATAGAACAAAGCAACACAGTTCCCCCCTAACCGAAGTCTAGCAGAAATAATGCTCTTATACGAAATCTAGATTTTAAAGCTGGTCTCCTTGAAAGAAAGAAAAAAACCCTTGGATCAGGCTAGCTGTTGTAGTAAAGGATAAACTTCCTTTTGCAAAAGATGACTTCCAAAAGGGGGATTGTGATTTAGGCAGGGCCTACCTTTCCTTCTCCCTGACTCGGGCCATTTCCGCACTACACTGCAATAGCGCTAGGATTCCACTTTCAACATCCTGTGGAATTAATTCCGGGGTGTGTAGTTCACTAAGGCCCAAGAGCTCTCTGGCCAAGAATTCTAAATGCCCCTTCCTAAACTGTAAACTCCAGGATTCCATGGGAGGTTGAAAGTGGAATCATAGCACTATAACAGCGTTGTGCAGAAATGGCCTCAACTTCTGGGCATTCAGAAAGTCCCGAGGAGATGAGGTCTGACTACCTGTAGCCCTTAATGCCTGTCTGAGGCTCACTTCCCCCTCCTTATACCAGTTCCCTATGGCTGGTGATAAGGGAGGGACCAGAGCTCAGCTGTCCAGTGCATTTTGGGCATACAGAATGATCCAGGTTTAGTCCCTAATATCCCTGGTTAAAATGATAGGGTTGGTGGGTGCTGGGAAGCACCCATCTCTGCTTGCGACCCTGGAGAACAGTAGAGAGTGGGGGCCTTAATATAGTTGCTGAGCACATGCTTTGCATGCAGGTGTCCACTTGTCTATCCTTTCTTTTTCTAAAACCACTACAGGCCCTTAATTTTGGTTTTTTAAAAATAGTTTTCTCTCGTTTTTCCTCCTGCTTACAAGGAATCAATTCCAGGGCATATTTGTTACCTTGGCTCTTGCAGCCTGAAGGATCAGTGATCCAAGAAAAGAGTCTCATGCTTTTAATACCACTGTTGGTATTGCTTATGGCTAAGGAAACTTTTTCTTGTAAGGGGCTTGTTGACCCATTGCCAAAGCTAAAGTTGACAGTGGGCAGAGCAGGGTCAGTGGAGCTTGCAGGATTACTTCCCCTTCCTTGCCACATCACATGCGAGCAGGCTAAGGGTACTGGTTCTCCGTCATCGTTATATTTTGAGTCTATAAAACCACCATGTTGTTTCTGGCATTAGTCTCTCTAACAGAGGATTATCTGTGTCGATTGACAGTGGCTCTCCAAGGTCTCAAATGGAGAAGTTGGACCCCCATCCAGTATGAAACCTGAAATCCTAAAGGCCATGCTCCGTTCCCCATGAGATCGTTGTCTGATGGTTTCCCAGCTTGTGTATGGATTTTTCTATTCTGAAAATTTGAAATTTCCGTCCTGTGGCTTAGTTATGGAAAGTAAGAGCTTTAAGGGCCTTTTCCGCACTACCCTGTTATAGTGCTATTATTCCACTTTCAACATCCTTTGGAATTCTGCCATTTGTAGTTTACTGAGGCCAAAGAGCAATCTGACTGAGAACTCTAAATGCCCCTTCCAAAACTGCAAATCCCAGGATTCCATAGGATATTGAAAGTGGAATAATAGCACTATAACAGTGTAGTGTGGAAAGGCCCTAAATTAAAATATGCTGGTGTCTTTCTCCCCACTTTGGTTCCACTTGTCAGTAGAATGTGGCTCCTGAGAACTTTCCTGAAGCTGAATCCAGCCCTGGAGCTGAAAACGTTTCCTGACCCTTGTATTTAGTGGAGGTACTGGTGGCCTGAATGCAAAACAACGTTCTTTGCCACTGAGCAGTGGTTCTGCAGCAGTGAGCATAATCACACATTTCAAACCATCCTATGCCTCAACCCAATTTTATGCTCTCCAGCTGGTGTTCAGTTGCAGCTGCTATAATTTCCTGCCAACATGTGATGGTTGCAAGAAAGGGAAGTTATAGTTGCACGGATCTGGAGGGCACCAGGGAGCAGGGGCGGAAGGCGTGTTTGCTTGACTATTCCTTTTTGCTTCTCAGGTTCATAGCGACTTCACTGCAGCTGCCACAAGAGGGGCCATGGCGGTCATCGATGGCAACGTGATGGCCATCAACCCCAGTGAGGAGACCAAGATGCAGATGTTCATCTGGAACAACATCTTCTTCAGCCTGGGTTTTGATGTCCGTGACCATTACAAGGACTTCGGTGGAGATGTGGCAGCCTATGTGGCTCCGAGCAATGACCTCAACGGGGTCCGGACATACAACGCAGTGGACGTAGAAGGGCTGTACACCTTAGGCACCGTGGTGGTTGATTACCGAGGGTACCGGGTGACAGCCCAGTCCATCATACCGGGTATCTTGGAGCGGGAGCAGGAGCAGAGTGTCATCTATGGTTCCATAGACTTTGGCAAGACAGTTGTCTCCCATTCCAAGTATCTGGAACTGCTGGAGAAGACCAGCAGACCCCTGAAGATCCAGAAACATACGGTGCTCAACGATAAGAATGAGGAGGTGGAGCTGTGCTCTTCCGTGGAGTGCAAGGGTATCATTGGCAATGACAGCCGCCACTACATCCTGGACTTGCTCCGCACCTTTCCCCCTGACTTGAACTTTTTGCCTGTGGAAGGGGAGGAGATGTCAGAAGAGTGTCAGAAAATGGGGTTCCCCAAACAACACAGACACAAGCTTTGCTGCCTACGGCAAGAGTTGGTCGATGCCTTTGTGGAACACAGGTGAGCACCGGGAAGTTCCCTTCGTCTCTTTCTGTCTGCCCGTTCCTTCCTGGCTAATACCACTTCACCATGTTTTTATAGTTTGGCATTCTGTTATTTTACTGCATTTTTAAAAACTTTATTGGTACAGTAGCCCCTCCACATTCACGAGGGTTCAGGGCACAGAACCCACATGAAAGTGGAAAAACCGGGAATAACTTCCCCCATAATTCCTCTCCCGTTTCCCTTTGGAGCTCCCCCTCTCATTCCTTTGCCTCTGGCCCTGGCGTTTGGAGCAGGGGAAAAAAAGACAGCCTAAAAGGCTTACTGGTACTTTCCCCTCAGACAGACAAGAGGGAAATTCTGAAGTTCTAATTATTTCCGGAGACCATCTTGAGCCACTGCAGAGCAGAATGGGACAACCACGTGGCAGAGAAGCCACAACTTCAGCAGTGGGAGGGGGGCTTTGCTCAACCACAAAGAAAGAACGTCCATTTTAAACACAAGCCTTGCAAGCCTGGGGTGAGGAATGTAAAGGATGAGAGGAGGAAAATGGTGGGAGGAGGCGAGCACATGCTTCACGAATAATCAGATTCATGAAGGTCAAACCCACAAATGTGGAGGGAGGACTGTATTTTCACTCAACATTGTTTCAATTAGCAACACATTTGTTCAGGAGCAGTATAACCACAGTCATGTCAGCATCTGATTGCTGTGTATTGGAAAAACAGAGAAATGGAGAGCCAGGTATTTCTCAAATATTTATTTTATTGATAAACCACCTTCTCCCAACATATCTGAGGATGGGTTCACTTCTAAATTATCTAAGACCATTCAGGTATTTTAAAGCTGTTCAGAGGCTTTAAAAACACTTCAAAGAAGAAAATTTTAGAACTCACATACACAACAAATGCCGATTCTAGCAAAACAGTCCTAGATTACCTGTTGATTTAAAATACAAAAAAATAGCACAAGTTTGAAAAAAAGCAGAGTAATGTTTTATAAAAGCCAGGGGAAAGAATTTTCAGCACCGTGCAAAAATTTAAAGCATTCTTTTCTTTAATTTTGTAGTATATTGTGGAAAAACTCAGGATATCACTAGTTAACAGTAAGGATTGATAGCTGAGCCAAGCACTGCAATTTGGATTATAAAATTCTTGCTTTAATGAAAGTCTTTAAACACTGAAAAAGAGAAATAAAAAAAATTAGAACACTTCAAAAGAGTTTAAAACAATGTAAGCAAAGACCAGACAATAAAAACCCAGAGGTGAAATAATGATTTCAGGGGTTCCCATTAAAAGACAAGGAGAGAAGCATAGCCTTCACCTGGCACTGAAGGTTATAAAATCAAAACTAGCAGTTTGTTGTTCCTGGGAAAATAATCCACCGTCAGGGTGCCACCACTCCAAAGGCCCGGTTGTTCTCACTGGTTGTTCTCAAAGGTTCGTTGTTCTCCGGAAGGTGATGGCACTCAAACTGAGACTTGCAGTGTTAAACTTGACAAGTAAACTTACCTGGGTGGGTATACGTATAAGCTCTGGTTATCAGCGCTCAGGTCCTGTAATATTCCTCCCACTCCCTTGTGTCACTTTGGCAACGTTTTTTGGTAGTGTTAGTAAAGAAAAGGGAGGGATCATAAATTGGATGCAAAATGAGAAAAGCTTGCTCGAGATGTTTACCCTTGAATATTGTCAACAGGTTAAGGGATGAAGTTTGTAATTCTTTAAAAAGCAGTTGTTAATGTGTAAGGAAGCCAGACTGGGCCAAAATCTGGAAGCATGAGTAAAGCTGTGAGTCTTCCGCACACTTGAAATTTGCATTATACATGAGCAAAATGTTTCCTGTTTGGCACTAAGCCCAGCACACTGAAATCACTTGAAATCTGGTGCTGCTGGCTAAGAGAGATGTTTCCCTTGGATTATTTGGTAACACGTGGGCTGCATTTATTTATAACAGCAAACCATGGTTTTTTTAGTGTTAAATAAACCTCAGCAATCCAGCTTGGTGTAGTGGTTTAAGCGTTCGGCATCAATTCTGGAGACCACTCCCCACTCAACCATGGAAAACCACTGAGTGAACTTGGGCATGTCACGCACTCTCTGCTGCAGAAAACTCCATGATAGGTTCTTCTTAGGGTTGCCATAGGTTAGAAACTAGTTAAAGACTCACAAGAACAACAAATCCACTAAGCTCCCACCCACCCCCCTACAAATCACATGAAAAACCTTTTTTTGTTTTTGTTTTTTGCTGTTTTAAATACTTAGGAGATTTTGAAGACATGTACATATACTGTTTATAGGTCCCCTACACTGAAACAGGAAACTCTCTTCCTCCCTAAAAAGTGACTTCCAGTCTTTTCTTCAGCAATTGTTAAAATACGTAATTATTCTCTACGTCTGTCATCAATCACCATAATTCCTCATTCTTCTTTCTGTATCATGCATTTACTAAATATCTGAACCTAAGCTTATAAATTCTTAAGCATATTTTCTACAGGAAGTCACTAAGGGTTAACACTCTTTAACAAAAGTATTGTTACTCCTCCCCTAGATGAAGCTAAACAAATTAACTCCTCGCATTCTAATTTAACAACCATCTATCATAATGCAAAAACAAAAATAAAATATTAAATCCTTTCTCCTCCATTAAAGCAACTTTGCCAACTAATCTCCCTCTCTCTGACCCTTTCCCAACTGTGTCTCCTCCCAAAAAACAAAACTCAAGCTCGTTGTATTTTTTCCCTTTTTCCCCCTCTCAATAAGCAAGATTCCTTTCTGACCACGTGCAGTCTTCTACCTGTGGTTGAAGTGCAGTTTCAGCGTTCCTCGCCACTGGCTTTGCTGGTGCGGGAGTTACAATTCAAGAACATCTGAGTGGTCTCACCTTGTCCACCCCTACGTTGGTGCAATATGGAGAGATCACAGTAAGCCAGTGATGTAGACTCGAGTTGATAGACTCAGACTCGAGTCAGACTTAAGTCGCTTCAGTGACTCATCTCGGACTAGACGCGGCCACAAATGATGCACTGACTCGACTCGAAACTTGTATATTTTTAATGACTGACTTGCTGCCCTTGGTTCAGTTAGCATAACGCCTTCATTCAGAAACCTTACGACTTTGAACAACGCCTCCATCTCTTTTTACCTACATGGCAGTCTGTCCCAAGCCCAAAGTGTGGGTGCATTTCTCAGAGGGGAGCAGCAAATGGGTTAGGCAATGGGCTTGAGGGGGGCTTGAGGTCTGCTCAGCAGCCCGTCCCTGCTGCATGTCAGAGGAGCCTTCTACAACTTTTCCTAAGAGCAAAAGACCAGACTTGCCCCCCAGAGCGCAGGGCACATCTCTCAGAGGGGAACAGCAAATGTGGTAGGCAACGGGCTTGAGGAAGAAGGATCCTTCCTTATAAAGCTTTTGAATATTCAGTCACGGGGAGTAAGATAGGATCCTATTCCCCACTTCCAAAGCTGCAAATGGCAAAATTGCAAATGTGGGGAGCTGACTCTGCTTAAATTGTTAAAACTGAATTTTTTTCACTCTATCCAATAATTCTGGAATTTTGGTTGGGGGATAAAGTTGGCTCCCAGACTTGAGACTTGAAGGTAGAAACTTGAGGCTGTTGCCTCTAACTACAAAAGAAGAAAGGTAGAATAAACACTGTTTGGTGTTGCATCCAAACCTGGCTGAAGGTTGAAACAAGCCAACATCAAACCATGAGTTAGAAGATCAGGATTGTGTTTGCTAAAAATAGTTGCCATAGCCTAGGGTTTAGATGCAATACTAAATGGTAGCCAGTCTAAAAGAGGTATAAAGGCTTGCAATATTACAGGAGGAGGAAGAGTGGAAATCTGTCAGATTCAGGAGTGAAAGGGGAAGATTAAATAAATCCCCTCGTTGGAAAGGACCTCAGGGTCTTTTGACAAAGTTAGAAAAATCTGCAAAACCCATGTGGAACACATGTAAAATATATTTGTGTTCCTTCTCAGCGCAGAATGTGCATTCAGTTGTAGGGGAATTGATTTTTCAAGTCCAGCGTACGTAGTCCTAAAAGATTTGGCCTGTGTGGGCACCAGAGATCCATGGAATTAAAAAGGAATCTTGTCCAGCCCTCCTTCAGTGCACCGTCAGCATCCCTGACAGATGGCCGGCCGCTTAAGCATCTCCAGCAAAGGTGAGCCCATTGCCTCCCCAAGGCCATCTGTTCTGAAGCTGGACAGCTCCAGTGTGAAGTTTCTCCTGGCGCCCGTCCCCTGCAATTTCCTTCCCTTGCGTCTCACCCTGCCCACTAGAGCAATAGAGAATATTTCTTCCATCTCCTGCATGACAGCACTTCAGGTATTTGAAGACCCTGGCTGTGTCTCTCCTTGATCTTCTGTTCACTGGGCTGAACATACAGCCACAGTGCGTTCAGTCCTTCCTGGTGGGAGTTTGTGTCCAAACCCCTTGGCATCTCACCTTTTCTCCTCTGGACATGTTTTTCTTAAGAGGTCAGTATTTTCTTTAAAATGTCATGACATCCCTCCTGTGCCAGTGCTTTAGCAACTAGCAAGCGCTGAGATCTGAAATTCCCTAAAACATATGAAGCATATTTTTAAAGAAAAACATCCACAGTTGCCAAATATATGCTTTTACTACTAAGTAATCTGAATTATCACTATAATCAATACTGTAGAATACACCCATTATTGATATCACAGTTTCACTCAGTTTGAAGTCTACCAAATATCCACAGTAAGGTAACAGGAATTTATTAATGGATCCTGCGTAAGTTAATTAGTTGTACTCTCGGTTTTCTAGTTTGTATTGAAAATGAAAGGCATTTAATTAATCATCTACTGTATAAAAGTCAAAGTTTGTCTGTTTGTGAGTTTGTCTGCATCAGGCGGGCAAAGACCTCATAGGATTGGCTGGCTGTGAAGATTCTTTGGAATCCTGGGTTGGCAGTTTAGGGAGGGGCCTTTAGAATTCTCAGGCAGAATTCTCTTGGGCCTCAGGCTGGTTGCTATGGAGATGAGGCCTAGCAGCAAGAAGAAGGGCAGTGTATCCCCTCAGAAACCAAACATCTGTTATGTTAACAACTCTGAATACAGATTGGGTTGGGGAATATGGGGATAAGTTACAGGTACTGGAATAGGCCGGTTGCTGTGGAAATGAGGCCTAGCGTCAAGGAGGAGGACAATGTATCCCCTCAGGAACCCAACCTCTGTATGTTAACAACTCTGAATACAGATTGGATTGGCAAATATGGGAAAAAGTTACAGGCACTGGAGAAGACAGTTTGATGAGTTCTTAAGAGGAAAATAAAATCCCAGGCAACGCCAGGTAAATCTGCTGGTTGGGCAATAAAAACCAAAGTAGTCATGTAGTCCATAAATAAAAAACAAAATCAGAGATGTGTAATACCTTTTATCACAGCTGCTGAAGTGTTACAAAAATTATTCCAAAGTGGCAAGAGTGTTTGAGTTCTCCAGAATTCTTTGTGAATCGTCATGGTACAAAAATTAAGGATTACAGGAAGAATCAGAAAGTTCAGAAGTGAGTGGTTTGGCCATTGTTATGTCTCGTCAACTGAAGGAAGGTTAGTGCAGAGAAGAGCGTTGAAGCAGAGCACTGGGAAACGTAGTTGAGGGCCTTTCTCCTTCCCTATTGACTAGAGAGACGTCTCTCACCCTGAGAACATCCATGGGCTTTTAAATTGGCTTAGTGCAGGGTGACATAGTGTTCTCTGTATCAGCAAAGCTGGAGTTTAAATTTAGATGGTGCATTAGGCAAAAAAAAAGTAGAAATCAAACTTAGGCTTAAGAGCAATGAATATAGCCTGCTTGGCGATTCAGACCCACGCAATGGACAAGTCATCGAGTCAGATCATTGTATTTCTTGTTTCTTCCGCTGTTGTTGTCGTGGTGTGCCTTCAAGTCATTTCTGACTTATGGTGATCCTAAGGTGAACCTATCACAGGGTTTTTTGGGAGGCTGAGTGTGTGTAACATGCCAAGGGTCACCCAATGCATTTCCATGGTCGAGCAGGAAATTGAAGCCTGATCTCCACCCACTAATTCCTCCACCCACTAATTTTTCTATCATCATCATCATCATCATCATCATCATCATCATCATCCTTGGTGAAGAGTTGAGACAGCAGAGACTTCATGCCACTTAAGTGCCACCTCTGTAACATTTTAGGAGCTCTGATAAAAACCTATCACTAGCCTTCACTGAATCTTCCTTATAGAAGTTATAATGAAATATCGTTGGGCCCAGGTCTTGGTCAGATGGCCATGATTAAGTGGTCAATATGCCTGCTTTGCAAACGGCAGTTTCACAGCTTCAAACCTCCTGATAAAAGAAACTTGAATGGTAAGATTTTGAAAGAGTTGTCCAAGGTAGTCAGGAGCTGGTAGCTCTTAGCCCTAAGTTAGCCCTAAGTTAGATGGATCATTAGCTATTCTCGAGTGCTGACACTAGGCAGGCTTGGTTTTGGTCACTGTCTGGATGAATGATTAGAAAGACTGGTGCTTCACCTAATTGGAAAGTGAGCAAGATATAGTTATACTAAATAAATAACTTGGGATGCATCCTGGTTTATAATCTTATAGAATCATGGAATCATTGAGTTAGAAGAGGCCATAATAGCCATTGAGTCCAACCCCCTACCATGCAGAAAGAAACACACACACACACACACACACACACACTCAAAGCACTCCCAGCAAATGGCCACACAACCTCTGTTTAAAAACCTCCAAAGAAGGTGACTCTACCACATGCTGAGGCAGCATACTCCACTGTTGAATGGCTCTTTCCCTCAGGAAGTTCTTCCTGATGTTTACGTGAAATCTCTTTTTCTGTAGTTTGAATCCATTGCTCCGTGTCCTAGTCTCTTGAGCAACAGAAAAAAAGCTTGCTCAATCTAAGCAATGTCCTACACTTAGGCAGAAAAAAATGGAATGCACAAATATAGGATGGGAGACACTTGTCTGGATAACAGCACGTGTGAAAGGAATCTAGGAGTCTTGGTGGACCACAAGGTTAAAATGAGTCAGCAGTGTGATGAGGCCGTCAAGAAAGCCAGCATGATTCTTGGTTACATCAATAGGAAGATGGTGTCTAGATCGAGGAAAGTAATAGTATTCTGCTTTGGTTAGACCTCATCTGGAATACTATGTCCAGTTCTGGGCACCTCATTTCAAGAAGGATATTGACAAGCTGGAACATGTCCAGAGGAGGCCGACCAAAATGGTGGAGAGTGTGGAAGCCATGGCCTATGAAGAGCATCTTAGGGAGCTGGGGATGTTTAGTCTGCGAAAGAGAAGGCTAAGAGGGGACATGATAGCCATGTTTAAATATTTGAAGGGATGTCATGTCGAGGAGGGAGTGGGCTTGTTTTCCACTGCTCCAGAGACTAGGACAAGGAGCAATGGATTCAAACTACAGGAGGAACTTCCTGATGGTCAGAGCTGTTTGACAGTGGAATATGCTGCCTCGGTGGAGTGTGGTGGAGTCTCCTTCTTTGGAAGTTTTTAAGCAAAGGCTGGATGGCCATCTGTTGGGAGTGCTTTGATGTGTTCCTGCATGGCAGAATTGGGTTGGACTAGATGGCCCCTGGAGTCTCTTCCAACTCTGTGACTCTTTAACCCTATGACTCTATCTCCATCTTCCTTCAGAAGAGGTTGATTGCACTGCTCCAGCAAAGCAGGGCCACGTTGCAATCTCATAATGGTACTGAACTAGCACATCTAATATTTTATGTTTTCCCTTCTCTTCACAACAGGTATCTCATGTTCATGAAGTTGGCAGCCCTGCAGCTGATGCAGCAGAAGGCTACCAAACAGGAGAATGCCACTCCTCTGGAAAACGGTGGCAGCCCCACCTCCTCATTTCCAGAGAACGGGGTAGAAGATGGCGAGAAGGCCTCGTTGGAAGATGGGAGACTGGAGGACAAAATGGATGGCAAAGCAGAGGATGGCATGGCTGGACTGGACCAGGTGAAAGAGCTCACTGAGACGATAGCCTCAGACGATGGAACAGGTATCTGTCACTCTTCCCTCAGAGCTGGGAAAGTTACTTTTTGAAAGTAACTTGCTGCTTGTTGGTGCGTTGGAGAAACAATTTGTTGATCTCGCTCATTATGTGTTGTTAACAGTCACATGCTGGGTTGCTTCTTGTGTTTCCTGTTGCTTTTTGTTACTTTTCTGGGGGAAACTCCACTTGGGCCATTTGCACACTACACTGTTCTAATGCTATTATTCCACTTTCAACATCCTGTGGATTTCTGGGGTTTTCAATTTAAGGAGGAGCATTGAGAATTCTCATTCAAAGGGCTGTTGGGCCGCAGTAAACTACAAACTCCAGAATTCCACAGGAGTTTGAAAGTGGAATAACAGCACTATAACAGTGTAGTGCGGAAGTGGCCTTAGTATAGAGAAATGAACGGCATTCTGCATTGAAAAATTCCAGTCCTGAAGCCCTAACATGCTCTTTAAAGTGATTAAAGTTCTTAATCTTTTGAGGGAGGGGTCATGAAGCACTTTTAGATTCTGGTGAAGTCTCTGAATCCCCTACCTGTAACATGGCAAGAAGGACAATTGTACCTCTTATGATTGTATGGTAATATCTTGTACCACCCACTATGCTTGTTTGAAATGAAGCAAGACCATAATAACATAATTTGATGTTTAGAAGCATTCTCCCCACAAAGACCATTTTCAAAGTGACAGAAAATAAATTTGGCAAGGGATCCAGTTTCCACAGACCCCCCTCTTAGGACTTGCATAATTTCAGTACTGTTTTTGCTTACTGCAGAAAGCATAGCTCCTGGGTGTTGCATGTTATACAGAAGTGCCTAAAATTAAACTAAATATTAGGCACAGTGGCAAAAAGGAACCTCTGCGTTCAGAGGCTGTCTACCTCAGTTTTAGATGCTGAAGCAGCTTGTTGTTGGGCTGCAGCTCCTATCATCCCTCACCAGAGCTATGGTGGGTAGAGCTGGTGGGAATTACACTCCAGCAATATCTGGAGGGCCACAGGGTCCCCAATCCTATCTGACAATGTCCTTTTTTGAGATGGTGTAACCAGTATACCCAGCGCTCCCAAGCTTAGCCACAGCAAAATATCCTCTTGGTGCGGGAGCCATACAAGCAATGCAAGCAGTTTTCTGTGTCTTCAGCAAAAATCTATGCCTCTTTTTTCCATGTCCAGTGGATCCCAAAAGCAGAGAAGTGATTCAGAATGCATGCAAAGCTGTTGGCTCCATCAGCAACACATCTTTCGATATCCGGTTTAACCCAGATATTTTCTCTCCAGGTAAGACAAGTGGAGCTGGAGCGCAGTCATGTTGGCTGTACTGGCTGGGGATTTTGATAAGTTGTAGACCAAATAATAATAATAATAATAATAACTTCTCTGAACTCCACAAAAAAGTAGGTAGATTAGCAGTAGAGCACTTGCCTTGCACATAGAAGGTTCCCGGTTTGGTTCTTGGCCTCTCCAGTTTCAAAGATCTCTGTCTGAGAGCATGCAAAACAGCTTCCAGTCAGAGCAGGCAGTGCTAGGCTAGATGGACCAGTAGTCTCACATGCTAGGAGTCACATTCCTAGCTTCCTTCCCTCCCCTAAATAAGCATTGAAGCAGGCTTTGGATACCAATCAAGTTTCTCTTCTAAACAGATTACCTGGTGCTTCTCTTGCAACAGATAGATAGCAGGTAGTGGTTTAGGGGATGGGGAGCGTAACATTAGTCAGTGTTACTAACAGCCTTGGATCCCAAATTAGTGTTGACTGGCATTGGCTTGGATCCTTCCTTCTGCAAATAGCATTTTCCTTCATTCATAACTGAGCCTGAGATCCAAAGGAAGACCATAGTAACAGTGGAAGGGAAGTGTCAGTTTTTGCAGGAGGAGAATTGGCAGAGATTGCCCCCCTCTTATTCCCTCCCCCTTCAGTGGCAGGTGAAAACTCAGGATCTCAGCCATCAGCGGGTGCTTTCAGTTGCCTGATTGTTACGTCTCGTCTTTTAGGTGTCCGTTTTCCAGAGTCCAGCAAAGAGCAGATTCAAGATCAAAAGCGGTTACTGAAGGATGCAGCCGCATTCCTGGTTTCCTATCAAATTCCGGGCTTGGTAAGCAGGGAGAGCAGAACAGAGAGATGGGAAGTAGAAATCTTGGGACAGCAGGAGGAGGAGGAAGGCAAGAAGGCACCTCTATCTGGGACCCATAACCAGGCAAGACTGGTTATACAGTTCTCCCTCCACATTTGCGGGTTTGACCTTTGTGAATTTGATTATTCGTGAGGTGCCTGCTTGCCTCCTGCTGATTCTCCCCCTCCTGTTCCCCGGACTTTTGCCCCGGCCTTCCTTCTCTGTGCCTCAGCAAAAGGAAGGTGAATGAGAGAGGGAAAGCTTTGCATGCACGCAAGCGTTTCTCCCTCAGTCCTCCTACCTGTCAGCCATGTGCTGAGAAAGAAGGCAGGGCACTCAGGCTATCGGCAGGCAAATGGAGCAAGGGGGGAGTGTTTTCCTTCCATTTGCCTGCCTGTCACCTGCAGGGTATGTGGATGATGGGCAGGTGAAGGAGAGGGGAGAGCCCCAGGAGAGAATGAGAGGGGGAGTGCTCACTTGGGGAGGTATTCATGGTTTTTTTATTTTTGGAAGGAGTCTGCACCCTGAGCCATCAGGAGGGTCAAGGGACCACGTATGTACTTTGTGCTTTAATCCCCATCAAGATTAAGATTAAACAACGAGAGCCTCCACTGATTGACTCAATCTGAGAACATTTCTCACCCCAATGAGAATTTGAATCTTTTGCAGAGTGTAAAGGTGCTCTGTGTCCACAAGAGTTTTTTGGGGTGCAGAAGTTAGAGGTTCTTCATCATGGTCTCTGTGCCCTCACACCAATGGGTTCTCACACCTGTGCAGATCCGTCCACAGAATGTTCCAGAGCTGAGTAGCTTTTGGTGGTAGCTCTCCCTCCGGATGTGCAGATAAACAGTGCCAAGAGCTACTCTCCTCGGTTCCTTTTTATCCATTGTGTAACACTCAGATGTGGAGAGACAGAAAACACATGTTCACACGTGATGAAGGGAAACACTTGTTTTGAATAACTGCTGATCCTGCTTTTTCTTCTGCAAAAAATTGTAACTAGCACACTTTCTGTGCCTTAAAAATATGTATGTCTGTATGTTAAATGTAGGCACACATTCAAATATACATACATGGCCTGTTCATCAGAGGTGTGTGCTACTCTTTGGGCAACGATGTTGTAAAAGATGTATGTTGTAGATCGATTTCTTTGTGAGTTCTGTAACAAATGTGAATTTGAACCACAAAGATATTCTGTTTGACTGGATGCAGGTTAAAATAATGACCCAAGTACACCACACCTGTTTCTTTTTTATTATTGTTAACACAGTTTTGGCCTGTCCCACTTCTGCCTAAAATAGTTGGACAACACACAGAAATGTAGCATGTAGATAACAAGCTGATCTTAATATCCCTAGACCTAATTGAATGCCGCCCACCCCCAGAGAGAAGATCCAACCTCCTTCCTCCAGCAAAAGCAGGGAATGTGGCCCTTCTCTTCCTCAGCATATTGTCCTTGTTTTTGCTTTGCAGGTCAAAGATTGCCTGGACCACACCATGCTGCCAATGGATGGTGCCACCTTGGCAGAAGCCATGCACCAGCGGGGCATCAACATGCGCTACCTGGGCAAAGTGGTCGACTTTGTCACCAAAACTCCGGCCCGGACTCAGCTGGATCACATCTATGTAAGCCTAACCATCTTCCATTTGTACTTGCTTTAAAATGTTAGCGTTTGCTTTCTTGGGGATCGTTTGCCCCGGCTGTGTTCCCACATAACAAATTGCCTGTCTGCATCTGGATGATGTTTGTCAACAATATTACTTTGCTTTATATAAAGTCACAAAAAGGTGGATAGCTTATTGTCATCCAGATGTTTGGACTACAAGTCCTATAAGCCCCTACCAATATTTGGCTGTTGAAAGCACTGTCATCCCAAATGTTGCATGGTGCCTGCTCCCAATTCCAACCCCAGTGTGAGTTTGGTTTAGTTATGATAGCTAAATGAACCCTTTGTTTTCATAGACTGTATGTCTGGCCTAAATACCGTAAAGGCACCAGATCCCATCTGATTTTAGAAGTTAAGTAGGATCAGCCCTTGTTAGTACTTATACAGGAGACTGACAATGTATACCAGGTACTGTAGGCTATGTTTGAGAGGAAGGGCCTGATATAACCCTTTGAAATTCGTGAGGTCATCATAACTCAGTGGGCACATAAACAAGACAGTATCATGGAGAGAAAAAGGCAAGCAAGTTCATCATCTAGTCTCATCATTTCCAGGCTAGGATTCCCAAATGAAAGTGTCTGGGAATGAGCCAGAAGGGAGATAGGTTTTTCCAAAAAAAAATTGTCACAGAGAGAGAGTATATGGCAAGTAGAATATACAGCTCGATGCTTAATCTCCAACCAGTGAAGAACAAAGAAGGGCATGCTGCGTTTTGCTGAATATTTGCAAGTGGGAAACTATCTTCAACTTTTGAGACAAGAATTCAGAGCGCGTCTGCTTGAGAAATGTCAGCCTGATTCAGGCTGGGCTTGCTCTACTGATACCAACTAAGAAACCCTGGGATTTGTTGTTCTGTGATGGAGCCAGAACTTCTGATGAGGAATGATCAGCACTTTAGCAAGAACACCACTCCCAGGGTTCAGTTTTCCCCAACATCTTTGAAAAAGGCATAACAATTTCATAACAGTCTGAAAAGTCTTGAAAATAGGGCAAAAGTCTACATATTTGAGCTTTCAGCTGATCAGCAGTGTAACTTTAGATTGCGTATTCTCCCAGTAGGGCAGAGCATGCCCGTCATGTAGTTATCTAGATGTCATTGGATTAAAATTCCCATCAGTCTTCACAAGAAGGGCCAATGCTGGGGAATGCGAGGGAATACCATGTCTGAGTTGTGTGCAAGTTTCCCTCTTGTATACTTGTATACTTTAATGTATCTTGCATACTAAGGATTAGGGTCTCCCCTTCACTTTTCCGTTATGCCCAATATATCAAGCAAAACTGATGTCCCCCAGATGTAGTCCAACTGTGTCCTGTCCAGGGATGATGGACATTGTAGCCACCACATCTGGAGGGTGCCAGGTACCATGTGCAATATGCCTTTTTGCTCTCAAGAAAACACACAGGGTTTTACCAATGTATTTAATGAGGCATCTTGAACTTGATCACCAACGGTTGCTGAATCTAACTGTTCACATCATTCATTCCAGTTTTATCGCGATACAACATTTGCATACATTTGATTCCCATTGGTAAAATCTTTGTATCTTCCCCTTTCCCCAATTCCCATTGGCCACCTAGATGTCTACATTTTCATACCTTGATCTAATGCAGAGGTGTCAAACTCAATTTCATTTTGGGCCACATCAGCATTATGGTTGCCCTCAAAGGGCTGATTGTATCTGTGAGATTATATAATGTATGTACTCTTTTATCATATTAAATAATTGCCTCTGCATTCAATTATTACTGGGTTTTTTAATAACTAGCTCTCTGTGCCTCTTTCCGCCCCCTCGACCTTCTCTGTGCCTCTTTCTGCCCACCCTCTCCTGTGCCTTTTTTTGCTTCCCCCTTCCCTGTGGCTTTTTCCACCCCCTGCCCCTCTCTGTACCTGGTGAGCCCAATCCCCACATTGCAGACCCCTAGCTGTCGGTATTCTGAAGAGGGGCCCAACAGCCAGCACTTGCAATCTGCTTCTTCTTCTGACTGCTCCTCTGTCCAACTCTCATGAGCTGCATGGAACGTTGCCATGGTAACCTGCAGCAACGCTCTGAAGGCAACACTTGGACAGAGGAGCAGTCAGAAGTAGAAGTAGGTCGCTTAGCCCTTTCTTCAGAATACTGGCAGCCAGGGGCCCACAATGTGGGGATCGGGCTCACCAGGTGGGGGGAGTGCTGCAGCTGCAGGAGAGGTGCGAGGGCCACATGAAACGGCCTGGCAGGCTGGATTTAGCACGTGGACCTTGTATTTGACACATGTGATCTAATGCATCTCTGTTATTGTGTTATTTATTTAGATAGCTTTACATGGACCAGTCTCTTTCTCTCTCTCTCTTTTCTTTTAACTAGACTGTAATCCTTTAACAGCTTTCCTCTGAAATGCAATACATGTAGTCCACATTTACAACCTAGGTACTTCCCAACCGTACATAATACATCACCAGTTGATTGCTACACTTTAAAACTAACAATTAGCCCAGCTTACTATTTTAACAGCTCAACTAAATGCTTTCCACAGTAATCTAAATTGCAACATGAAGAGGATTATCTATAACAATACTTTTCTAATACTGCGATTTTTTTAAAATGTGTAGTCATGAATACATAATACTGTCAGTTATGTCAGGAATCAAAGATGACGCGACACCAGGTTTGGAAGTGCTACATGATATTATGAAGTAGAAACTTGTACTGCTGTAGCAACTGCTTAAACATCGTTATTACCTTAAAGGGTGAATCTCAGTCCGTTTTGTTTCAAGCTGGTGTTTTCCTGAGGGAGTGCTCCACCTTGGAGCCTTAGGGGACCACTCTTACTAATTCTTCTCCCATTGCCAAAATGTTGTGGCAGTTTCCACAATTGCTGCCATCACAGCAGTGGCTGCTGAAATTTAGTGGCAAGTGCAATGGCTCTCAGTGGTGGCAGAGGGTAAAACTGGGTGGAACTGTGATGAACGTTTCCAGAACCCAGGGATGCTCTGCTCTGTGATTTCAGCAGTGCCGGGGGATCGGAGAGAAAGGGTCCAGGAGCCAAATGTGTTGCCCACCCATTATCAGCTCTCTTTGTCAACTCTGTCAATACCAAAACTGTGTTGATCTTAACTGATGCTTTGCTCCTTTTTGTTTTCTGGAACAGAAAATAGGAATCATGGAACTGATCACCCGATCGGCCAAGCACATCTTCAAGATATACCTTCAGGTACAAATCGGATTGTCTAACCCCGAACGCCTTCCCTTGTCTGCCCTTTCCTTGGCAAGGTTGCGCATCTTTCTCCCCCTCCGCCACCAAGGGAAGCCGGTTCCTCATTAGTCCTTTTGCGACAGTTGCCTAGCAACTCGAAGTACAATCTCATTAAGGCCTAAAATAGGTGCAGGCCTGTGTGGGGAGGCAAAATGAGTCCCCACTTGACAATGGCAACTTGTGTGTGCATGCATTTATTTTCCAAAGGCTGTTTGCTCTTATTCTTTTCTGCTCCGATGTTTGAAATGGGAATTATTTATTTTTTTAGAAGGAGTGAAAAGCTAATGCAAGAGGACTTTACATGGGACTGTAAAGTCCGTGGCATTGTTGAATGAAGGTCAGGTGTTCCTGCATCCACCTGAGGATGTATTTTTGATAGATTCCCCTTCTCCCTTGCAATAATCCTGTCCACATTCACACACACAACTCCTGCCGTGTTCCACTGTACAAAGTGAGTGGTGTGTTTCTGAAACAATGACACTTCCAAGTGTTTTGCATGCAAGACAGTTGCTTCCCGGCCAGTCTGCAGTTGTGTGTGTGCAGAATTTTACGAGGGCTCCAGCATCTGACGCACAAGCTTGGATGTGCTGGATATGTTCATGATAAAGCTCCTCCCTGTGTTTGCATTAGCACGTCTTCACAACTGTGAAGCCGAGAAACAAGTGGGGGAAAAAAAACAAAAATTGCCAAGTCTTTAGCAATTCTGGCAGTTTTTGTGGGATTTGCTGTGATGATTTTTTTCAGAGATGAAATAGATGCTGGCTTAGATGGTTTTCAGAAGGGGCTGGGCAAATCCACTGAAGGCTAGAGGGGACCTTCATGTGTAAAGGGAGCCTGCTGTCCTTTGCAGTTGTTTGGAGGCTGCAGTAGGAGAAAGCATCGCCTGTTGAACTTCAACTCCTATCATCCCCAACCAGCAGTCTGTTGAGGTTGTAGTCCAACACACCTAGAGGGGACTAGATTGTGGAATCCGATATTATATTAGATGTCAGAAGCTATCATGCTGGTTGAGTTATTCTGGGAGTACTCATCCAAAAAAGTAACTTTTCCAAGATCCACAAATGCCCTTTTGCTCTAAATAGAACTTTGTATCTGGTTCCTGCCTGTGTGTTTAATGTTTGGGGAATATGCACTCGTTATGTGTGACGGACTTGTTACAACAAAAGGGAGTGGTTTGCACAAATTTGGCACATTTGTGAACGTTGGGTTTGGTGCCCACTGTGTTAGCCTTATTTTAAAATATACAGATATTTAGGTATTACAAAAACAGGCTTCACAGAAGTATGGCTTTGGGGAAAAATATTTATACTGCTTGCTTGTAGAGCCCTAAGATAATCCCCTGTCCTGTCTTCTTCTCGCAGGGCGTGGAGCTCTCGGGCTTGTCAGCTGCCATCAGCCACTTCCTCAATTGCTTCCTCAGCTCTTTCCCCAACCCCGTCGCCCACCTTCCTGCTGATGAGCTGGTCTCCAAGAAAAAAAACAAGAAGAGGAAGAATCGGAACCTGAGCACCTCTGACAACACTGCCTGGGCCACCATGAGCCCTCAGGAACTGTGGAAGAACATTTGCTCGGAAGCCAAGAGTTATTTCGACTTCAGCCTCCAGTGGTGAGTCAAAATCTCCGTAGTTTTCGGGCTAGGTCAACCTGCGTTGGCATTATTAACTCTGTGATTACAGTTGGCCTTCTGCATTTCCAGGTTTGACTTTCACAGGTTTGGTTATTTGTGAGTTTCACCAAACCCTGCTCGCTCCCCGCAACACCTCAGGTACTACTTTTCTGGGGGAACCTTCCCTCTTGGAGGCTCCAATCAGGCTGCACAGCCCTTTTAAAACTCATCTCTGGTCCCCCTCCTCCTCCACCAGCCACTGCCTGATCATAGAATCATAGAGTAGGAAGAGACCCCAGGGGCCGTCCAGTCCAACCCCCTGCCGTGCAGGAACACCCTCAAAGCACTCCCGACAGATGGCCATCCAGCCTTCGCTTAAAAATATCCAAGGAAGGAGACTCCACTACGCTGCCAGACAGCCCTGACCATCAGGAAGTTCTTCCTGAGGTTCAGGTGAAATCTCCTTTCCTGCAGCTTGAATCCATTGCTCCTTGTCCCGGTCTCCGGAGCAGCAGAAAACAAGCCCACTCCCTCTTCTACATGACATCCCTTCAAATATTTAAACATGGCTATCATGTCCCTCTTAACCTTCTCTTCTGCAGACTAAGTACAGCTTGCAACCTGATTTCTCAGCACCACAAACCCTGTCCTTATCTCTCTCACACACACACACACACACACACACACACACACACACACACACACATGCATGAGGAAGGACATGGGTGAGAGAGAGAGGAAGCAGAAGGCCACCGTGCTGATGCTCCCTTCCCTCTCGTTTCCATGATTAGCTGGTTCGGATCCTGGATGCTCACCCTCACCATCGTTCCTTGGCCCCCTTCTCACAGACACACACACATACATTTTGTTATTTGTAATTTTCCCACTTTTGCAGAGGTCCTGTGCCCATAACCCTAGCAAATGTGAAGGGCTAACTGTATTATTATTATTATTATTATTATTATTATTATTATTATTATTATTATTATTTCTGCTGCTGCTCTCCTTGCCATGCTGTCGTCTTCACTATCTTGCTTTTGTTCATGATTGAGCACAGGGTAACGTACATTGGTTGTGGGCAGAAAGGGCAGGTGTTCCAAGCTCTGGATAGCTTAATTATAATTAGGATTGCTGCCCCACGTGCTGGGGTACACAGAGTCATGTTTGGTGATTTTAGGGGTGAGTGCATCTAAAACTCTTTGGCCATAGTTCTTCATGCTTGAGTAGCATGTTGTTTAGACAGCTGCAGTGAATTATTTTGAAGGGCCACCCCAGAAAACCACTTGGAAAACAGAGATGCTAGATGGGGCAGGTTTGTGCCATTTCTTAAGGATCCTTCATTGGTTCGTATTCCACTTCCTAGCTTAATTCAAGGTGCCAATGCTTAAATCCATAAGTTTGGGGTGGGGATTTTGCAACCCTTCAGATGCTATTGCACTGCAACTCCCCGCAGGCCTACTGAAGAGTTCTGGGAGCTGCGGTTGAGTAACATGGTTGACTAGAATAGCAGGGAGTGGACTTGGTGGCCCTTGTGATGTCTTCCAGCTCTGTGATTTGGAGGACCACACTTTTCCTGCCTTAGACTGCCTCTAATCCCACAAACCTGAACAGCTATGAAGGTTTTCCTTAGAGCCTTTTCAGAATCCCCTCTTTCAAAGGATAGGACTCAAGGGCCTTTTTAGTGCTGGCTCCCAACCCTGGAAATCTCCCTCTCCCTCCCTCCCAAGAGGTGTTGCACCTCACACCTTAGAAAGATGAGAAAAGTGTTCTTTTTTCTTCCAGGCCCAGCTTCTCTCTCATATGTTGTAGTTGTGGTGCTGAGTGCCGAATAACAAGTGGTGGACAAAGGCCCTGCTCCAAATGCCAGATTTGATATCCGCAAGGAGCTCAGCATTTTCTGACATTGGCTCTGGAACCACATGTGGCAGACTGTGTGCTTGCACCTGCATTATGTGACTCTGCAAACATCATGTGGTGGTCTTGGGAAACTGTTTCTGTGGATTCTGATGTTTCGTCTGTTCTTAATAAGTTTAGAAATGTTACCTTTTGGGACTGTGATTTACAGAATCCATCAACCAGGATGGCCACAAAAGAAAAATAACTCTTCCAAGCTCTGGCAGTTGTCCTTGCACTCTTTAGCACTGCTGAAATCTCATACATTCATCCTGAGAAATTATCACTGTTTCCTTCCTTTTGTCTTTCCTTTTTTTCCAGCGAGAGTGTCGACCAAGCCGTAGAGGTGTACAACTTGCAGAAGATCACCCTCCTCCGCGAGATCTCCCTCAAAACAGGAATCCAGGTGTGCAAAACACATCTAAACTCTCCAGGCACTTTCCTTTCCAAGTCCAAGTTAGGAGACCATTGGAAACAACCTTTAGGTCATACTGTTTGCCCATGTAGTCCAGTATTTTCTGCTCTAACTGTCCCCATCTGTTCCATTTCTGGTAGAGGTCCTTCTGTCATTTGCTTGTTGTACATTTTCATCTGGAGATGCTCGGGAGTTTCTGTTGGGCATTAGAGTTTCCCAGGATGTTAGCTAAAACAGTTAGGAATCAGCTTTCTTTTAGCAGAGTTGCATGTCCTGATCTCTGTGTGGTTTCATAAAATCATAGAATCATAGAGTTGGAAGAGACCCCAGGAGCCATCGAATTCAACTCCCTGCTATGCAGGAACACCCATCAAAGCATTCTCAATAGACGGCCATCCATCCTTTGCTTAAAAACCTCCAAAGAAAGAGACTCTACCACACTTCGAGGCAGCATATTCCACTGCCGGACAGCTCTGACTGTCAGGAAGTTCTTCCTGAGGTTTAGGTGGAATCTCCTTTCCTGCAGCTTGAACCCATTGCTCCTTGTCCTAGTCTCTGGAGCAGCAGAAAACAAGCCCGCTCCCTCCTCAACATGACATCCCTCCAAATATTTAAACATGACTGTCATGTCCCCTCTTAACCTTCTCTTCTGCAGACTAAACATCCCCAGCTCCCTAAGCCGTTCCTCATAGGGCATGGCTTCCAGACCCTTCACCATTTTGGTCGCCCTCCTCTGAACACGCTCCAGCTTGTCGATATCCTTCTTGAATTGAGGTGCCCAGAACTGGACACTGTATTCCAAATGAGGTCTAACCAATGCAGAATACAGTGGTACCATTACCTCCCTCGATCTAGACACCATATTCCTATCAATGCAACCAAGAATTGCATTGGCTTTCTTGGCTGCTGCATCACACTGCTGACTCACGTTCAGCTTGTGATCTATGAAGATTCCTAGATCCCTTTCACACGTACTGCTATCCAGCCACGCCTCCCCCATCCTATATTTGTGCATGCCATTTTTTTTTGCCTAAGTTCAGGACCTTACATTTCTCTCTGTTGAAATTCATTTTGTTAACTTTGGCCCAGCTTTCCAATCTGTCAGGGTCGTTTTGAAATTTGATCCTGTCCTCTCAGGTATTAGCAACCCCACCCAATTTGGTGTCATCTGCAACAGAACAGGTAATTACAAAAAGGCATAGTGTGGGACACCACTTAATGTTGCTATAATGCCTTGGGATACTAACAGCATTCTGGGAAGTGAAAACAGTGTTCCTTCAGAACACTGCTGCTGGTACCATCAAGGTTTAACTAGAAGTTTAACTTGAGTCTTTCATATTCCAGATCTTTTGATATTTGCCTCCCAGAATTCTGGGTTGGCCATCCTGGCTGGGACTTCTAAGAATGAAGTTTAAAACACGGAAAGCCCACAGGCTGAGAACCACTGATGTAAATACGGGTTGTGCCTCTTACACACATACAAGCCTGCAGGCAGTCCTTTAATGTTGTACCCTAGCCTTTTAGGAAAAACAAAGAACTTGCTTCCTTATCCTTGTAAGAGAGCACCAGCGTGATACAGTGCTTTGAGCATTAGACCAAGGCCATTTCCACACTACACTGTTCTAGTGTTATTATTCCACTTTCAACATCCTATGGCATCCTGGGGTTTGCAGTTTAGGGAGGAGCCTTTAGAATTCTCAGCCAGAGAGCTCTTTGGCCTCAGTAAACCACAAACTCCAGAATTCCACAGGACGTGGAAAGCAGAATAATAGCACTGGGTGACCTTGGGTAAGTCACTCTCTCAACCTCAGAGGAAGGCAATGGCGAACCCCCTCTGAACAAACCTTTCCAAGAAAACCCCATGGTGAGTTCTCCTCTGTAAGTCACAAATGACTTGGAAGGCGCAATACCATCTTTTTAGGAATAGTATAGAAAGATTCTTGTGTATGTGTGTGTTTCAGATCCTGCTGAAAGAGTATAACTTTGACAACCGACACAAGCCAACGTTCACAGAGGAAGACATCCTCAACATCTTCCCGGTCGTGAAACACGTCAACCCCAAAGCCTCAGATGCGTTCCACTTTTTCCAGAGTGGGCAGGCAAAAGTGCAGCAAGGTAAGAACTGGCTGTAAAAGGAACAAAGTTCTTGAGGATCTTGCCTCAGCTCTTCCACATTGGCAAATGTGAAGGGCCACTGTAGTCACATCCACAAATTCTAGAAGCCTGCCTTTGAACAAACACGCTGTCTTCTGTGAGAAAATGGATGTTGCTCCTGGTGTAATTCTGACATTATGCATTATAAAGTGGGAAAATGCATTTTTTTTCTTTCTTTTGTGTATCTCAGGTTTCCTGAAGGAGGGCTGTGAGCTGATCAGTGAGGCCTTAAACCTGTTCAACAATGTGTACGGTGCGATGCATGTGGAAATCTGTGCCTGCCTCCGGCTGTTGGCTCGCCTGAATTACATCATGGGAGACTATTCAGAGGTAGGGGGAGATGGACATCCCACTCTGCATAACATAAGAATCCTGATGGATCAGACCAAAGCCCAGCCTGGTCCAGCATTGTTACCAGGTGTGCTTTTCAGATGCACGTAGGAACTCAAACAATACTGAAGGATCTCTGAAGCAAGCTTTCTGTGTTAGAACAAAGGGCCAAAGTAGATTGCTGATTTCAATTCCAGGAATTTTTAGACGTTGGGTCTATGCAATTTGGAGTACTGGGCTTCTTGGAGAAAAATGGAGAGGGGCAGAGGCGTGAAGGAGAGGCCCAGCAGCAGAAAAGGGGCACAGCGATGAATCAGGGTGGCAGAAGCAAATGCGTGGGAAATCTAATACAGAATGTAATAATCTAATGCATTGTAATACAGATTTAAAAATAGGGGTCACTGAGAAGGTTCTCAGAGTACCTGTGTATATTTATCAGAAACTGCCCAAAATTTGCTTCAGAAAACAATATTTTCTTCATCAGGCACAAACTGTTATGCCTTGGAGCGTCATTTAGGAAAGATAAACAGTTAACTTGATTAAAATAAGAGCTAATTAAAATAATAGTTAATTTGGTTAAAATAAGTACTTGTTACTATGAAGTAATAACAAAATGAATCTGTTAGACATTGCTTTGACAAAGAACAGAGTAAAAGGAGCCATCAGAAAAAGAAATCAAAAGCCACTCGTCTGTTAGTAGCCAGTTCTGCCTAATAAATCTGCCTGGAAAGTCTTCTATCTTGGGTTTGGTTCCCTGACACACAGCCTCTTGGGCTTTTCCTTCCTCCTCCTTTCTAGGCCTTAAGTAATCAACAGAAAGCGGTGCTAATGAGCGAGAGAGTCCTTGGCATCGAGCATCCCAACACAATCCAGGAATATGTAAGTAACACGGGGGGGGCATAAAATGTGGAGTTTGAAGGAAGAGAAATGATGGCCACTTACAGCGTCATGGAGTCATAGGGCTTCAAAGGACCTCAAAGGCCATCCGGTCCAAACCCCCCGTCACGCAGGAATACACCGTGCTCCTCAAAGATGCCCACCCAATCTCTGTATAAAGACCTCCAAAGAAGGAGAGTTTTGGTCATTCATCTTAGTGGCTTGCTGAAGGGCGAGATCTTGGAGAACCATGGGCCTCCAGCTGATGTTTTGGTCATTCACCTTGGCGGTAATGCCACCTTTGGAGGTGCTCTGTTCAGCAGTCAAAAAGTTCTTACAGCAAAGAAGTTCATCCTGATGTTGAGGAGGAATCTCTTTTCTTTGCAGTCCATTGGTTCATGTTCTAATCTCTGGAACAGGGGGAAACAAGTTTGCCCCATCTTTCATATGACATCCCTTCAAATATTTCAAGATGGCTGTCCTGTCACTCATCAATCATCTATAGCCCAGGTCCCCATGGTTTCCAGACTTTTAACCATCTTTGTTGCCCTCCTCTGAACATGTTCCAGCTTGTCAATATCCTTCTTGAACGATGGCATCCAGAACTGGACAGTTTTCTAATTGAGGGTCTGACCAAAGCAGAATAGCACTTACATATGCAAGGGGGAACAACAATACCAGTCCCCCCATGAGCCCCACTGTCACTTTCAGACGCTCTAGACGTCACTTCCTGTTCCCATTTGGGCTTTTAAAAGCCTTGTGGATGTAGTTAGGGGGCTCCGAGAAGGGTGGGAGACCTCGACTGCTACATTTTTAGGCAATTGTGAGCAACTAGGCCTGCCTTGGGAGTCAAAAATTGCATGAGAATTGGCAGGATTTTTTTAAAATGTGGGTTGGGGCCAGAAAATTGGGGCTCAGAGACTTTATGAAGCCTATGGGCCTAAATTTTCCCACCCTTTCTCCAGCTCAAGGGTCAGGAACATCAGGCCCTAAGGCTGGGCCTGTCCTAGTCAGTGGATTCGTTTTGCAACAGAGCAGATGGGGATGTCTGTGTCTATGTGCCTTCAAGTTGCCTGTTGACCTGAATTTCATAGGTTTCTCTTAGGGCAAGGAATCCCCACAGGTGGTTTTGCCAGTTTCTTCCTCTGAAATACAGTCTACAGCACCTGGAATTCATTGGTGGTCTCCCATCCAAGTAGTAACCAGGGCTGACCCTGCTTAGCTTCCAAGATCAGCGGGGTGCCTTGAGAGTGCGGTTGTCATTAGATGGTGCCTCTTTTTCCTTTGCAGATGCACCTTGCTTTGTACTGCTTTGCAAACAGCCAGCTGTCCACAGCGCTCAACTTGCTGTATCGCGCACGCTACCTCATGCTGTTGGTATTTGGCGAAGATCACCCAGAAATGGCTCTCCTAGATGTAAGTAGATGCCCTGGGACACAGCTTTCCAAACATCCGCTTGGCTCTGTGGGTTTGCCTTCTGAATCCGTTTCTTTTGTCATGGAATGCAAGAAGGTGAAAACTCCTGCCTTCGTTTTGTAACACAGTTGGCCCTCCACTTTTGCAGGTTCCGCGCTTGTGGATTTGACTATTTGGGGATTATTTTATTTATTTATTTAAAGAATTTTTACTCTATTTGTCCCTATCACAGAAGAAAAATGTTCTCTCTAGGATTTTCTAGGTCCTCCAGCGTGACTGTGGTCCACTTTTGCCAGAAGTAGACCATAGAGTTGTGCTGCAGAACGTAGAGATTCCTAGGAGAATATTTCTCTAGGCATTGCTAGGTCCTCCAGCATAGCTTTGTGGCCTCCTTCTGCTCAAAGCTGACCATAGAATGATGCTGGAGGACCTAGAAGTTCCTAGAGAACTGTTCTCAGGTTTAAAAAAATGTTCATGATCTCAATATTTATTTGCATTTTTTCCCACTTTCGTGGAGGTCTTGGGCCCCTAAATCCTGTGAAAGTGGAGGGCTCACTGTCGTAGATTTTCCACTTCTCAGGTTTTATTCAGAAAATGCATTATGACAATATGCAGTGAAAACTCTGTGCTGTAGAGCAGGCTGGAAATCCCAACAGCCATCCAGATGCTGGAACTTGCAATCCAACCACAGTTGTAGATCTGTATGATTTCCCTCCCTGTTGTAGATGTGGTTTTAAAAATTAAAGAGAGGGGCTTGGTGGAGATCTTGGAAAAGTTGAGAGGGCCTAAAGAAGGCCGTGGGGGATTCCCTTTCTTACAGTTGATGTTGCTTTGTGTGGCCTGCCTTTCCTTGAACAAGCTCAAGACAGGGTGCACAGTTATCCTCTCCTCTCCAACAGCAACTGGCGTCCAAAAGGGTGGAGCCAAGGGTGAAATGGTTGCTCAGAACTGCAGGCAAAAGCTGAGAATGAAGGAACAGGGTTCCCCCAAGGGTATGTTCTGCCCAGGAATTGGCGATCAGTTCCAGAAACAGGCTCTAGGTTTTTCCTTAAACAAGATGTCCTACACACCAGTACTGAGAACCTGCTCAAGACTGCAGCACAGATAGCCCCTCTACCGTGCTTGTGGGCAACATTTTGGTGGCTGCTTCCAGTCTCGGGGATTGGGTGGCAGAGCTGTTTTGCTACATCCCTCGTGTTGTGAACTGGAAACTGTTTGCATGAGAGGGTATTAGATCCCCGCCTTACACAAGCACATAAAAAAACAACAGCCATTGGCATAATGCGCCAGCTGGATTTTAACCATGTCCCGCCAGGTGTTTTTTCCCCAGCAGCCTAATTTGGTGGGCCTGAGGAAGGGGAAATATTTTAGTTGTTGCTGCTGAGATCAGAACCAGTGTTTGGGAGTCAGAAAGCCTTGTTGGTCCATCACAGAAGGACCCAGAAATCTACCAGATCCCAATCTACCTCCTGGATGCACCTGGGCTAGACCACTACTTAGCCAATGTGGTGGTCCACTGACCAGTGCCAATCCACGTGCAACAGTAATAACATGGCACAAATATGGTACCCCTCTCTGGCACAGTGGCAGAAAAATTTGCTGTTCTGCGCCTTCAGATAGCTTGAGAAGCACGGGTACACACAGTACTATGCTAGATGGATTTGTACCTTCCTGTAGCCCTTGCTTTTAGATGTGACTGGTACAAATTGAGTTTCCTTTATCCAAAATGCTTGGGACCAGAGTTGTTTCAGATTTTGGAATATTTGCATGTACATAATGAGATAATGTACTGGTCTCTCAATGGTCATCTTTATTATCAGTTCTTCTCCTCTTGCCTTCTTTCTCTAAGAAACATGAGGGAATTATGGAGACTTGCTTGAGAACATGTGTGCTTTGATCGCAAAGCAAGCTGAGAGGAGGAAAAAAGGCAATAAGCCAGCTGAGAGAGGTTGCAAGCAGCACACACACGGTCTCAAGTAAAACTCTGTTAGTTCCCTCATGATCTCTACAAGAAGGAGATTGGGCTCTACTTTTTAAATGTTTTGGATTTTGGAGCATTTCAGATTTTGGATTTTTGGATAAAGGATACCCAGCCATCCATTCATCCAATCTTGTTGGCTAATTTGACTTAGGCCATTACCGCCCTGCACGGTTATAGTGCTCTTATTCCACTTTCAACATCCTATGGAGTCCTGGAGTTTCTAGTTTAGGGATGGGCATTGAGAATTCTTAGCCAGAGAGCTCTTGGACCTCAATAAACTACAAACTCCGGAATTCCACAGGAGGTTGAAAGTGGAATAAGAGCACTGTAACAGTGTAGTGTGGAAATGGCCTTATTGGGTTTAGCGTATTACTAATTCTTGCAGAACAGTTCTGAAAAGTCAAACTTTTTTTGTTTTTCTCTTTCTTTTTGCATGGATATAAGGTACCAACATTTCTCCATCAGATCACTGACAAATCAGCGACTCAAATCAATGCGCTTTAGAGAACAGCTTCTTTGGTGGTCTTCGGTAGCCTGTACACAGAATTTGCCTCCTGCCTTGTCTAACTGGCGTATGACCTTTCTCTCTCTAGAACAACATTGGCCTGGTCCTCCATGGTGTTATGGAGTACGATCTCTCCCTGCGGTTTCTGGAGAATGCACTAGTGATCAACTCTAAGTACCATGGCACCAAGTCCCTGAAAGTTGCACTGAGGTGAGAGGCTTTGCATCTATGGAGGGTTCCCAGCTGAAAGGGAACCTTCAGAAGAGAAGGTTAAGAGGGGACATGATAGCAATTATAAATATTTGAAGGGATGTCATTTCGAGGAGTAAGTGGGCTTTTTTTCCACTGCTCCAGAGACTAGGACAAGGAGCAATGGATTCAAGCTGCAGGAAAGGAGATTCCACCTGAGCCTCAGGAAGAACTTCCTGACAGTCAGAGCTGTCCGGCAGTGGAATCGGCTGCCTCAATGGAGTGTAGTGGAGTCTCCTTCTTTGGAGGTTTTTAAGCAGAGGCTGGATGGCCATCTGTTGGGAATGCTTGGATGTGTGTTCCTGCATGGCAGAAGGGGTTGGACTGGATGATCCTTGTGGTCTCTTCCAACCCTATGATTCTGTGATTCTCAACAACCCATAGATGTGTACACTGGAACATGCCATCCCTTCTCCTGCAGCATTCTGAGGTGGCAGTCCTGGAGAGATTATACCATGTGCTTTTTCGAACATGGGAACTGGATCAGAGTCGTGCCTCTCTGTCCATAATACTCAAGGGGTGACATCTGTGGAAGTTCTGAAGATCTCACCACAACCTTTTGCCAGTCTCCCTCTCCCCATCCTTCTGACTTCTGGGGTTTCCATCCACCCTTTTTTTTTTTTCAAAACAAGAAGCGATCAGATGGTAATTGCTGGTTTTTCTTCTAAGGAGGTGTGACGAACCCTGAGGGTGGGCTTCAGAGCCACCCTAGCAACCAAGGGGATTTAATTTGATTGGTTGCTAACTATGGAACCCAGGCTAACCAGAAGGAGGGGCTAGGTGGGGGGTTCAGCATAACAGAAGAATAACTGAAACAGTGATTTGGAAAAAAGAGAGTTCCATCTGCGAGTGAGGAGAGAGGAGAGAGATTGTGAAAGAGTTGGGAAAGTGTTTGCTGGTTTAGAGGTGAAAGTGTTCTGATATTTGATAACCTTTAATTTCCAATTACCTTTTCCCTTGTTAGACTGTTTAATAGAGATTTTATTATATATATATTTTTAAAGAGCAGTCACCATAAAGTGTCTCTTTGATCTGGATCAGTTTCACACACTATCACCAATGACCCATTCATTGGGATAAACCTAAAAACATTTTCCCCTGTATCTACAAGAGTGTGAATTCAGGGAAAGCAAAAAGAGAGATATAATTGTAGAGAGGGAGCCAGGGGATGGTAAAAATACAGAAGGGTGCTGCTTCTCCAGAGAGGGAGACTAAAAGCAGACCTGATTTGTCATAGCCCTGCCTCGGCCCAGATCTCCATAAGAGAAGAGAAGCTATTGTGGCCCCAAAACAAGTCCAGGGGGTAAAATAAAACAAGAATCAAACCCCGTGAAGATTTCTGGGGGTGAAATTTTCTATTCTCCTTCCATTAAAAAAACAACTCAGCTGTGGGGAGCTTGGGTGTGGGGTCTGAGTGGTGTGCTTAGGGAGCTTAACAGACGACTTGCTGCACAGATCAGACAGTCGCCATCCCCCCCCCTTTTTTTAGCACTACAGTCCATAGAAGATGAAGGAGGTATGTTGCAAAGTCCTGCAGATGTTAACAAGGCCCTTCTTCCTTCAGCTGAATTTGTCCCCTTTCCTCATGAGTGTCTGTCTGTGTCCTTCCACAAAATGGAGAAATGTTTCACCATCTTCCATTTCCATCTTTTCTGCAGCCACCACTTGGTAGCCCGAGTGTATGAGAGCAAAGCTGAATTCCGGTCCGCTCTGCAGCACGAGAAGGAAGGTTACACAATCTATAAAAATCAGGTTTGTTTTGCTTTCGCTTGGTTCATGCATCAAGCATCCGTCTCTCTTTTCATTACATTTATGTGTTCATTTTTTTAAAAAAATTGTACGTAATAAAATTTGAAATGTGCAGGATAAAACTGCCTCATCCATCAAGCGTTCTGTTCCTAGGGAGAAGCAAGAGCCAGGCATACAATGTTCACAAATATCTAGAAAAGGTTTAGGTTTCAGGAAGGTTGGAAATGCCCAGTGTGGGGTGGAGTCCAGTGATATGGGGTGGGTGTGGGATGGACTGTCAGGTGTCTGGTAATGAAGGTCAGGGGTAACTTTACCCTGCTTAAATATAATGGTAATTTTTGTAGCTGGGTTGTAAAGAGTTTGCAAATGTTTTCCTAGGCCATTTCTGCACTAGACTGTTAGAGTGCTATTATTCCACTTTCAATATCCTGTGGAATCCTGGGATTTGCAGTTTAGGGAGGGGCCTTGAGAATTCTCAACCAGAGAGCTCTTTGGCCTCAGTAAACTACAAACCCCAGAATTCCACAGGATGTTGAAAGTAGAGTAATAGCACTATAACAGTCTAGTGTGGAAATGGCCCTAGTCTTCAAGATACATGTGGGTGTCTTCTCCAGGTCCTGCCCCCACCACCTCATAAACTGGATCATGTGATCTCTTTTTGTCTTGTGTTTTAATTATTCCAATCGGCTTTCAAAAGGAGGCAGATCTTGTCATTTGGCAAGCACTAGTGGGGGAAGGCTGCTTTTGAACAAACTCACAGGTGAGGGAATTGCTATCAGTGCCTATTAGAATCATAGAATTATAGAAACTAGCTTGTTTTCTGCTGCTCTAGAAACTAGGTCACGGAGCAATGGATTCAAACTACAGGAAAGGAGATTTCACCTAAATATCAGGAAGAACTTCCTGACGTTCAGAGCCGTTTGACGGTGGAGTGTAGCAGAGTCCCTTCTTTGGAGATTTTTAAGCCGAGGCTGGGTGGCCATTTGCTGGGGGTGCTTTGAGTGTTTGTTCCTGCTTGGCAGGGGGTTGGACTCGATGGCCATTGTGGTCTCTTCCAACTCTACGATTTTGTGATTTCTATTAAGCCATGAAAGTTATGCGGACGTCTAGAGGCAGTGAGCTGTTTGGTACTGGTTGTGGGCATTGTTTCCCCTTTCACAGGCATGCATTTGGGCACTGCATGAAACAGGTGGTGGATCTTTTTGGTCCGATCTAACAACTTGCATTTTGTGGCTAGCTCGGCGAGCATCATGAGAAGACCAAAGAAAGCTCTGAGTACTTGAAATATCTGACGCAGCAGGCTGTGGCCCTCCAACGCACAATGAACGAGATCTACAAGAATGGATCCAACGCCAACATTATGCCACTGAAAGTGAGTTACTGTGTATTCACACACACCCCTCCCCGATACCTGGCACTCGCACCTCTATGGCTTATCCACATCTTGCCGAGTTAGGGAGCTTGTCCTTCAGGGGTGGGCCCACAGTCGGGGACAGAGGGCCAGTTTGGCTTCTACAGATCTCCCCCAAGCTTAGTGGCAACTGGATGTGATGATTTTGGCAGCCAGGAGTCATTTCTTTTTCTTTTCTTTTCTTTTTTTTAATTTTATTTACAAAGGGACTTGTTTGAGTACAGACCAACAACATAGACAAGCGATAACACAGAGAAAACTTACACAGAATAAGAAACATGTTGTAACCTAAGATAAAAAGCTACTAACTAACTTAACAAAACTCGTATACAGAATTTTGGTAAGAAAGTATAGCAGAATTGACAAACACACATTGAAAAGCAGAAGGAAGAGAAAGGAGTTATTAAAGCTCAGAGTCATATCTGAGCTTTAAAAAAAGAGATTTCTGGCTGTTTTGGAGTGGGATGGAATCCAAAATAAAATTTAGGGCAAAATGGTGCCCTCTACAAGCATCTTCCATCTGAAAAGTCGGGGGGAATTATGCCTGTTTTTTGCTTGTTTGTTTAATGAAAATTTTAATGTTAAAAGAAAAAGAACAACTTTGCAGTTTGTATATACAGTAAGTAGCCCTACTCTTCCCAGTAGACTACATATACTTGCCTCAGTTTTATGGACAAATGTATTTTTAAGCAAGACCTCAGTAAATTTAGTTCCCTAAGTTTACTCCCATTGATATCATCAGTGGTAGGTCATTCCATTCCATTATTTTCTAATGTACAAGACATGGTAGCGATGTTTAATTTATAAAATATGAAAGCAGCCCTCAAGTTCTCGATAGGAATTAATTACTTAATTTTGGTAGGCTTCAACTGGCTTAGCTACATAACCTACTCAGAGCTTAGCCATAGATTATATAAAGGAAAAATTGCCTTCGCTTGGTTGCTAGTGCAAAATGAGGTAGGTGCCACAGGCAACAGATCTGGGGTTTTTAATCATTTCCTTTGGGGGTTTTTTAACTTGATTTTGATTGATTTTGATTGATTGATTTTTGATTTTGTGTTTTCTTTTTGTAGAAAATTTGGGAGGGGGTAGAAGTTGGGGAGTGAGAGCTTTACCAAGGACACACAATGCTTGGGACTTCACGTGGCCACCCAGTTTCTGCTCCTGGCACCCTTTCTCCTCCTGCTCCTTCATCTTGCCCAGCCGTCTTCCTCCTCTGGGGGCAACAGGAGGCAGTGCCTCCAGGAGTGAGGATGCCGGTAGTTTCCAGTGGGGGCAAAGGGCTGAGGACTGGAGGCAGTGGGATTCCCACCCCATTGCTAAGAGCCTGAGGGGGGTTTACGGAGCCAGCAGTGGGTTTGAGCGTTGGGCTGCCACTCTGGAGACCAGGGTTTGAATCTCTGTCTGGCTAGGGAAACCCACTGGGTGACACTGAGCAAGTCATACTCTCTCAGCCTCAGAGGAAAGCCAAGGCAACTCTGGCCAAGAAGACCCCACAATAGGATTGCCTTAGGGTCGTGATAAATTAGAAACAACTTGAAAGTACACAAGAAAGAGGTTTTAGAAGAAACTGAGCATCTCCTTGTTTTCTTAATTCTTAATTTCTTAATTCTTCAGTAGCAAAGTGTGTGCGCTCAGCTTGTTTCTTAGTAGGCAAGTAAACCCTGGCTCTCCCCTTTCTTTTCAAACCCTAGTTCACAGCTCCGAGTATGGCCAGCGTCCTGGAGCAGCTGAATATAATCAATGGGATTCTCTTCATTCCAATCAGGTAAGGGGACCCAAACCCTTCTGCCACGGGTAGGGGACCACGCAGAGCTGTAGGCCTCTCTCTGTTTGGGGCTTATGGACATATTTATGGACAGCTTAAGTGTACGTAACAGGGGGAAAGCATTGTTACACAGAAACAATGCATCAGTTAGGGAAATTTTGCAAATTGTAGCAGCCATAGCAGCAGCAGAACTGTGGGAGTAATAACAAGAAACATAACTTTTTTTCCAAGTTCTGATCCCTTCTTTGAGGGAAGTCCTGCATTTGGAAAGTTAAAGAGACCTGTATTCCTTCTGAAGGGAGCCAACATGGCGTAGTGGTTCGAGCATTGAAGACTATTCCCTGCTCAGCGGTGGAAATCCACTTGGGCATGTCACACGCTCTCAGCCCCAGAAAACCCCATGATAGAGTCACTTTAGGGGTTGCCATAAGTCAGGAACAACTTGAAGGCCCATGTTTGTCCATTTGTTCAAGAAGTTTGGAAAGAAGTTAAGAAACAAACAAATGCAGAAATAGAAAGAGAGGTTTAACCCTCAACCTAGGAATAATAAGCTTAAATGGGAATGACAGTTACGTAATAAAACAAATTTTAAAGGCTGCTTTAGGATGGAAAAAGAAATCAAAATGGAATAACTTTTGTCTGTTAAAATGTGTAAAAGAAACTATACTATTTGGTTTTCTTAGGGAAAGAAGGTTAACGTATAGTGGACAACATAGTAAAGAATTATGGAGTGATAATTTTGGAAGATAGTGATTGAGAAAGTAAAAGGAAATTTGGGGTATGAAGATGTGATAAATTTGATAAAGAGTATATCCCATATTTCTGAAACGACTTCTTGATACTAATGAGGTCTAGATCCTCTGTCAGTTGGTTGGGGGTTGGATAGGTAGAAAAAGCAATTGTTAAACATTTTTTTCCTTGTAATATCACTGAATTATAGCGTATACCAATGTACATTAAATATGTGGTTTATAATAAAGGGAAAAAAGTTGGGGGAAAGAAAAGAACAACCTGAAGGCACATGCCAACAACAATTCCTTCTCTCTTCCCCATCCCAAACCATCCATCCCACTCGGCTGCCATCCTGGGAGTTTGCTCCCAGATCTTCATGCTTGGCCTGATGATCCTTTTCGGCTTCTCTCCCCCCAGCCAAAAAGACTTGGAGAACCTGAAAGCAGAGGTGCAGAGGCAGCAGCAACTCCAGGAGGCTTACAAGAGCGGAGAGCAGCCGGAGTCGGAAGACAAACCCTCCGAAGAGAAAGAGCCCGAAGGGAGCCATCTGGACCCCCCCGGTCCCCTAGTCTAGAGAAACCCGCTTCCTTAGTTAGCCGGCCCTTTTGCAATGGAATCTGACCTTGTTCGGGCAGCTTCTCTTTGGCAATGTGTTTTTTTTGTTTTGTTTTGTTTTTGTTTTGTTTTGATTTGCACTGGTACAATGAATACACAATGCAAAAGAACTAAATCTTGAGAAATTGGCCCTACCTGTCCTGGCTGCTGTGTTGGCGCCCCCCAAATGGGGCGGGGTGGCCAGTACCCAAAGCTTCCCTCTGGCCCCCCCGGAGGCCGTCTTGCTGATACGAGGGGAGTAAGGGGGCAGGAGGCACACGTCGGGCCCCGGCCGTGTGTGTATGTAATCATCAAGCCATTTTTACTGTGTACATAAGAGATTTAATTCCAAGTGGAGGTATAATAACATTTCTCAGGTCATTTTTATGTTGATTTTAAAGGACACTTAACTCTGTGGCAGAAGGAGACTTTGCCCCTCCCCAGAGCCCCGGTTTTAATGCTTTCTCCTTCCAGTCTTGGATCCTTGGCCCCTGCCCCTCTTCAAATGCTGTTCGGGTGACTGCAACATTATAAATACTATAAATTAATTGTAGATTCAGCCGTATTTTTATCTAAGCATTGATGTGTGGTTTTTTTTTCTAAAGCCAGAACAGAGTTTCTGAGGTTGGGCTTTGAGGAAATGCTGGAGAATTTATTTTTCCTTTCCTTTCTTTTTTCTTTTTTTTTTTTTTGGTCCACCTCTAGGAGAGAGCCATTGGATTCCTTCTGGGTCCCACTTCCTTCTGTTTCCCTGGGCAGTTTGATTTTTTAGTTTGACCATTTCAGGCTTGCTTGGAAAGAGGCTTCAGTTCCATTTGCTAGGGCCCAAGGTCGGATGTGGCGGCTTCCTTTTGCCATATGCAAGAGGGGAGCCTTGCGGGAGTAACAGCGGCCACAGAAGGGGTCCTGAATTAAGACCGAGATCCCAGGGATTGCAGCGCTGGTGAAGTGTAAACTTCTGCCAGCCTTCCGTGCATGGGAGCGACAGCACCGAAGGCAGTGGAAGAGGGAAGCAGTGGGGCTGGAGCTTCCCCACTCTTCCAGAGTCATCCTGAAGGCTTCACCAGCTATGGGCAGTTGCATATTCTGCCTACACACTACCGCACTGCAGGGTGTAAGGGGATATTTGGTATCTCCTCACTTAAGTGTCTAAATGGTACAACCACTGGCATAAAATGCCACTCTAATCTCCATTATCCACAGATGCCCCTGAGTCCTGTTTCCAACCGAGTGGCGAAAGAGGAGGATTCGGGTACTGTGGGAATGGAGCTCAGCAAGAGAACGGCTACACAGATGGGCCACCCTTTTTCTTCTCAAAGCACCCTGAAAATCTGTAGCCGCTCCCCTCCATCCACTCCCACCCACCCTCTCAGCATTTGCAGTGGAAGATTTCCCAGTGCCTGTACGCTCCTCCTCTTCCACAGGGGTTGTATGAATCGCACAAAACAAAAACTCTCATCTCCAACGAATGTCTCTGGAGCAGAGATCAGTGTAAGGGTTGTGAGGCCATGGCCGAGGGAAGGGGAGGTTTGGACAGAATATGATTTGGGGCTGGGGGAGAAGCGAAGATTGCCACCGCAGAAGCAGCCAAGCGCCCAAGCAGTTCAGGTCGAATCAATGTCTTTTTATTTTTAAGGCTGATCTGTGAATGTATTAAAAAAAAAAAACAAGAATCATGAACCTAAAACAAAGCTTCTTTCTTTCTCTCCCCTCACTTTCTTCTCTTGCTGAAAGAATGGATCTTTATTAAATGCTATGGCATTGGAAGAAGATGATGGGGGAGGCGAGGCTCTAGGTCTCCTCCTTGTTTTCCCCTTGGCGGCTTGTCCTCCTGTTGGGCTTGACCATGTTTTCACAAGAAGGCAGACACTGTTGCAACAGATGCTCTCTTTTGACAGCCCCCCAAAAGAAAATAAGAGTGTTCCTACCAGGATCGGCACCAGCCTCTGCCGTGGCTTTAGAGCCTTGCCGCCGCTGACCGGTGAATGTGTCACTGTGATGACTTTCATTCCTATACCCTTCCCGCTCTACTTGGCCACCCGGCCCGTTCTTATTACGGCCACCTTTTGTGTTGCATTGCTGCTTTCTGTTGACCTTTGCAATAATCATGTGTTGCCCACTGTGCGCCAAATATATGCATATCTCTGTGCCTGTGCCGGCGTCTTCTACGTGTGACTGATTATCACAGTATTTGGAAGGGGCGGGCAAGCGTTCTGTAAGGAGCTAAAGGCAAGGAGGGGGTGGCAGCCCGTGCTTCTCTGGCTCCCAAAACCAATGCATACTCCCACCCCCAATTTTTCTTGCAGGATTAGAGACGAGGAGGTCCTTAGGCATCAGTAGCACTTTACCAGTTAGGGAAGGTTTTTAAGTCGTCCAGAAGAAGCTGTTGTGCTTGCGTGCGTCCTGCCCTGTTTGCTCATTTGGAGGTGGGGGGCCTGGTGGATGGCAAAAATGCAAAACTTGTCCACAGCAGTTTTGCTGAGGGAACAAAAGGGTTGGGACAGTTGAGTTGCTTGTGCTCAGGGTGATGGAGCACAGAGCTGAAAATTCTTCATCGAGGGAAGAGAACTTTGGTCCACAGGTCAGAGGAAAGGGAAAGGAATCACAAATTACCTTCTTGGAAAGTGTTTCAATAAAGAACAAATTTCAACCCACCCTTCAATTTGTGGGGCCTCTTGTTTTGTTTTCGTAGTAACACGTTGCAATATCAGTCAGTCCCTCCCTTAAATTGCAAAGTGCATAGAAGGAGGCTCTTGTTCACCTTTCCTTTCGGGGGAGAGGGATGGAAGGCATGACTTGGTTCACCAGTGACATTAAAGTGAGCCAAATTGCACATGGGAAGCCAGAGGAAGGCTCATAATCTGTTGGCTTTTTTGGACCGTGGCTCGGCCATTACAATGCGGTCAGAGTAAGTTTCTCCATTTCAGAAAATGTGGTCAGAGAAACTTGTGGAACCAGGATGTTCATGCTCCAGAATCTAGTGGTACAGCCAGCAGTGAAGAGAGTGCAGAGAGAAAGGGACTGCCTCCCAGTATATGTCAGTTTTTGTCATGGCGACGGGAGGAGAACCTTGGACCTCGTGGCAAATTGTGGGCCTTCTGAACTTCCTCAGGGGATGGCGCCCCTTTCCCATGACTTCAATGTTGGGCAGTTTTGCAGATTTTGTCCGTTACCAAATACTCTGAATTGCTGGAACACCTTTCCTAAGGCTTAGTTACTGGCAGTAAGAACTTCAGGCTAAAAGATGCTGGCCTTTTTAATCCTGCTCTCTTGCATTTGGCCACACTCAGTATAGAAAAGCATCAGCCCCTGGAGAACATCAGCTCTTGGGCAGAAAGAACTTTCCTCACCCCTTAATACAGACAAAAGCTTTCAAGCTATTGATTCTGCTTGCTTCTTGGAAGCCTCCTGTGATCAGCGGGTTGGACAGGTTACACCAGGTGAGCATGGTGCCTTTTACCCCTTTCCCTGGGAGCAGGGTTGGCTCTTGTCAGTGGCTCTGGAACCCTCCATAGCAGTGTGCCTCTGAATGTATATTGCTAGGGTGCAAACAATGAGAGAAAGCTGTTATTTGATGGTACTGGCTGTCCTGGAGTCATCCCAAACATCAATGTGAAACATGGCCTTTCCAAATTTTGGACTTCAGCTCCCATCATCCCTGGTCCTTGCTCATACTAGATAGGAGATGGAATGCAACAGCTGAGGACTGTAAGTTGTCACATGCGTGCTGTATCGTGATCAGATGTGTGTTGCTGGACTGAAGCTCTCATCAGCCCCAGCCAGCACTGGCTATGGTGAAGGCTCAAGGAACGTGCAGTCTTCACACCTGCTGTATGGGAACAGGCAGACAAGTTGCCGTCCTTTACCAGTCTTTCATCGTTCCTAGTTCTTTTCCAGATCGGTCTGCCTTTTTCAAGTTTCCTTTGCCAGGTCAAGGATTATGCAGAAAAGTTCCACTTGCACTGTTGGATAATCAAGTGACCCTATGTGCCCTTGCATTTTTTTGTGCATCTTTAGACTGGTTGGCTGGCACTGGTGTCATCATTTGGTCCAGAAGCTGCAGACTGGGGAGAGAAACAGGCAGTTAGCAATGGGAGCGTTAGCAAACCAAGCAGGGGTTAAAGCCAATGTTTGTAGGGGCTTTCTTAGAATCCTAGAGTTAGAGGAGACCACAAGGGCCGTCAAGTCCAACCCACCTGCCATGCAGGTATACACCATCAAAGCTTTCTTGATAGATGGCCATCCAGCCTCTGTTTAAAAACCTCCAGAAAGGAGACTCCACCACACTGAGGCAATGTACCATCAAGAAGCTCTTCTTAATGTTAGATGGAATCTCTTTTCCTGAAGTTTGAAGTTATTGCTCCATGTCCTAGTCTCTGGAGCAGCAGAGAACAGCCTTGCTCCATGCTCCATAGGACATCCCTTCAAATATTTAAACGAGACTATCATGTCACCTCTTAACCTTCTCTTCTACAGGCTAAACATTCCCAGTTCCTTAAGCTGCTTCTTCTAGGGCACAGTCTCCAGGCCTTCCACCATTTTGGTCACCCTCCTCTGGACATGTTCCAGCTTGTCGATTTTGTGGGATGCTTTAATGTAGAGGGGATGCCCTGCGCAGACTCCAATTTTTAAAAAAGTTTTCACGGTAATGACCCCCCCCCCCGGTACCCTCTCGGAGGTGCGGTTGAAAATTTCACCACATTCCCATGTCCAGGAGAGGCTGCTGTAATTCTTCTAAAAATAGGCAGAACTATTTGTTTTTCTTGAGTTCCTTGCATTCAGATGCAGTAGTTTATGCAATCAGTTTTCATTCATTCCTTTTCTACGCACCAGGAGTCCTAAAGCAATGGACACAATCAAATATATAAAACAGAACAGATGGAAAATAATTGTTAGAACAGACGGGAAGTAATTGAAAAGCCAGACAGAATAATACAGGTTCACTTGCACAGCAAGGGTGGTGGCACCCTGACTTCCCCTGGGAGAGAGGTATTCCCCCAAGGGGCTACTACAGAGGAAGCCCTGTTGCACGTAGCCACTTGCCTTGGCTCTGAAAGTTGACTGGCACAGAACAGATTCTCTGATCAAGAGCTCAAAATCCACTGCCGGGAAGTCGAGACCACTGAAATTGGGACTGCGTTGTGTGCTACAGCATAATCTACTTACACGGCCTGCTATTGATGATTAACCATAAGCAAACAATAGAAACCCAAAACATTCAAAGGGAGTTGAGGGGAAGGCTGAGAACAAGGCGCGAAGTGCGTTGATGTAAAAGCCTGACTGCATCGTGCCAAGGACCCGAGACCTGCTTTTTCATGAGATGCCGTCAAGCCCAAACAGAAGCCGAAAAGAACAACCCTCGCCTGTTCTTCTTCAAGGTACGTCCGGTGTTCCCTGCGGAAAGGACCTTGGAACTGGGCTGCTGCAAAGGAAGTGAATGCTATTTTAGCCTGCATTAACAGAAGCATAGTTTCCAAGTTGAGGGGAGGAACAGTCCCCCTATATTCTGTGCTGATCAGGCCCCATCTGTTGCCCTGCAGTCAATTATGGACACCTCATTTTGAGACGGATATAGCTAGGAGGGAGGGCAGCAAGGATAATAAGAGATAAAGAAAACACATGAGCTAGGTTGAAGGAGCTGAGCATGTTCAGCTGGGGAGGGGGCACAATAGCATTCATTAATAGATGGGAAGGGGCAGGCCTGTTCTCTGCTGATGCAAAGGAGACAACCAGCCTAAGGGTTTGAAGCTAGAAGAGGGTAGATTTTGCTTGAATGTCACAAGGATCCACTTGGTAAGAGCAGTTTGGCAACGGAACCAATTGCCTAGAAGGGTCATACAGTCTCCTCTTCTGGACATCTTAAGAAAGAAGCTGGATAGCTGCCTATTGGGGATGCTTTAGCTGGAGATCCTGCATATAGTAGGGGGTTGGATTTTGTCGGCCCTGAGACCGCTTCCAGCGCCATAATCAGACGTACACTTACTAAACATTCAGTCATCTAGACCGGTGGCGCTGCCATTAAGTACGGAGGGTAGCCTGCTATCAGTGATGCCACGTGCCTTCTCACAATACTGTATCTGTTCCCCGCCACAACCTCTGCTTGGAATTCTGGAACTACTCACCATTCCCAGTCCTCACGAAGACCCTTTAGACTTTCCCTCCTAGTTTTCTATTTATCTGTCTTGGGTTTCTGTAAAACAGGGTTGGGATTTCTCACAGCGTTTGCCCTTGCTCTTCTGAGAGATTCACAGCAGTTGATCCACGGTAGATTTTCTAGCCCTTGATAACTGTGCAAACACGACTTCGAGAGGGCTGGCTCTTTAGGGGGTGCCCCTCAATCCTCTCTGACTAGGAACCATGTTGGGATCACAATTCTTGTGATTCCAACAAGGCCTGTGATCTCTCAGTACAGCGCTTCACAGGCTATCTAAAGTGAGGGAGCAGAAATTATTTTTTTTCCAAAGTACCGGGGCCAGTGTTGTGTTTTGGGCCCATTGTGCCCAAAATTGTTTCTTTCTTTCCTGGAAACATGTCAGGGACCAGCAAACATTGCCTTATGTTTCTGGAATCAGCAGGGAAACTTGGCAGGACTGCAGTATGTGGAGTTTTACAGTATGTAGTGGTTCATCTTTGCCTTCAAGTTGCCTGTCTGCTTATGTGACTCCATGAATTTCATCAGGTTTTCTTACGCAAGGAATACTCAAAAGGTGGTTTTGCCAATTCCGTCCTCTGAAATGCAGCCCACAGCACCTGGTATTTTTTGGCCGTCTCCCATGCAAGTACTAACCAGGGCTCACCCTGCTTGGCTTCCAAGATCAGACAGGATCTGTTGCCTTTAGGGTGTCTTTTATATCTACTACTAAATTTCTGACATGCTGGTAGACTGCGGAAGAGTGTTTGAGGATAAAAGAGGAAACAAGAGTTTTGCCAAATCAGAGACAAACCTGCCTCCTGCCCATTGTCTAATGTCCCACGGTCTGATTTCAAAGTCAGGATTCCTTGGTTTGTTTCTTTTTAAATTGTTCTACAATAAAGTGATCTAACAGCACCCAAAGCATGACTCCCATGCAAACTTTCCTTTTTTTCAGGGAGTGCATGATACTGTACTGTGTAGCTTGGGGGAGCCTCCAGCTCCTCTTGGCCGGCTTAAGGAAGGAAATGATGGAAAATGCAAAGTCAGAAAAGAGGAATGTGGTATTCAGCAGAGCTGGCCATCTTCACCCAACTCTCACCACAGCCCTAAGACTATTTTGATTCCCTCCAGGTTACCTGACACTAGGAATCCCCTTTGATGAATTATTCCTAGTTCCTGCTCTGACTGACTCTTCCTTCCAGTGCTACTCCTCAAACAAGTACGAATGAGGAAGACGAGGGTTTGCTTTGGAACACCTGAGAGCAAGATTCATAATGCATCTGTAATTTATTTGGTTACTAACAGTGCCAGCCACATCTTCTTCTGGAAAATTAAGGTCAAAGATAGTATGCCTAGGTAAAATTGTTTCAGTGGAAACAACATAATGAGGTCACCCTACACAAGAATCGATATTAATTAGGTTAGCAAAATTCTTTGCCTACGGTTAGAACAGTTGCTCATTTGGGTGTTCGATGAAATTTAGGTCAAATTACAGCTCTGTGGTTCGATGGTAATTGGAGTGGCTTTCCAGTCGCATCTGGCACATTGGAGGTAGTTTCTTCATGAGGTTTTTAACATACAGAGAGGTGTCTGCTTCATCGCCAGAACTCTGCCACAGCTGAAAGGAGGCCTCGAGAGCCCTGTAGGAGCCCAAAGCTTCATCCAAGTATTCGGAACAATGGACTCAATAAAACGAGTCTGGTTTGTTCTTAGCAACTACGTAACAGACCAAGTTAATTCATCTTGACATACTGTTTGCATGCAGGCTATGATCTTGCCTGACTCACCCAAATTCAGAGCACAAGAGCCCTTCTGGAACGGGCCAACTTTTCTGCTAGCCCAGTTCTGTTTTTGACAATGCAGTGGATCCTCTGAAGCTGCAGAGGTCCATTCCAAGACCCCCCACACATGCAGAAACATGCGCTTGCCTCCCGTTATATTAAATGTGCGCGCAGATGATTTAGCACATCCACACTCCTGGTGCCATTTTAAGTAAAGGAAGCAATGCTCCGCGTTGGCTCAAAATCACAGGTAAGAAGGGCCCACTGTAGTTAACCTACTTCAGGCGGTATGAAGTAGCGAGCAGCCTTTGGTAGCCCTACCATTAACAGACCTCTCCTCCTTCGGGCACTGTTCTCCAATCCTTCCCCGGGGCATCCGGAGAGATGCCCAGCATCCACCAGTGGGAAATTCCTCAAGATAGAATTTGGCCTGCAAGCTAAGCTCACCGCCCTATTTTGACCCCCTCCCTGCTGCATGAAGGGAGGATCACATATGTCATGAAAAATACCCCCAGGAACTCACAGTTTGGGCCCACCTGTAGCCATCTGTGTTGGTTACGATAGTCTGCTGGGAGAATGCCTTCACGCATATAGGCTTCCTCAAATTGTACATGCCAATGCGAACAGGTCTCCCAGGCGCATAAAAACTCCTTGCAAGCCACTGCTTATGTGCAAGTCCCCCCTTCCACCAACCTACTACGATGGCTACAATGCACTATGAGCACAATGGTAGAAACTGGGCTAGGAATATGTCTCTGCTCCTCATCAGGCATCTGATGCAAAAGTTCATCCTATTTATTTATCCTAGCAACCTCAAGGGGTTTCTAGTACCGTGGAAGAGGACAAGAGAGTAGAGGGGAGTGGATGTTGGCCTGGCACCAAGACCCAGGCATCCCCTCAGCTACGCCTGCCTGCAAAGAAACGAACAAGAGACTCCCCAAACTGAAGCACTTCAGTGCTCTAACCCTAAAATCCAGGTTAACATTTTTTGATATCGGTCCTCCAACTTGCTAAGAAGGGATAAATGGCTGGAAAATCTTAAGCAATCTTTTCTGCACCTAAGCAAAAAAGAAACACATTTAGTTTTATATGCATTTAATAGTTTACCAATTGGTACAATAAGATTTTTGTTTTAATATGCAGAAAACATGAATAAATTTTGTTTTACACAGTCTGAGAGCAACAAATCTTACTGTAAAACACAGAGCAGTATTATATACATTCCTTTACTGATTTTTTTTTTAATTTTAATTGTGTCAATATCTTCAGTTAACTCCTACAGCCTGGGGGTGAGGAAAGAAACTTTCTCCAATGGCAATCTCTACACCGTTCTTATGAAAGAAAGAAAAAATAAAGACGCTTGTCTTCACGTCATGTCAATGTCAGGATCAAACTTCTAAAAATGTGGAAGATTTTGCTAATTCCCTTCAGAACAAACTTTGGAAAGCTGGAAGGATATGCTTAGGACAAGGAAGTGGTTACTTACAGAGACACAGCGGAAAAAGAATAAGAAAGGCCAGTTAACATCCAGTTGTGATTTGCCAGTCCACCTCCACCTCCCCACCCCCCTGCCCAATTTTCTCTCCACAACATCCCAAATTAATTTAGCCTATTTTATACATATAATTTCTGCCACTAATGGAGAGGTTTTGCGTTAGCTAAGTACCCTGGCATTTAAAAAAAAATAGTAAGAAAGAAAAATGGGATTCTGTACGGAATTAAGAGAATCGTTCTTTTTTTTTCCTTTATTCAAATCCTGTAAATGTTGTACTCAAACAGTTCCATCTCAGGATGATCAAGCCACTACTATTGTGTGAAACCCAAATCAAAATTTTATCATTTGAAATAGCTTTCATGAACTGGATAATGGAGCAAGGAAGTGAGGCAAGGTGGGGAAGGAGAAAACGCTACTTAAGAATGGTTTTACAGACAGTTCGATTCGCATATAAAAGTTTAAGAGGTAAACAGGAGAAGCAGCATCCAGGTACACACAGAAAAGACCTGGAGGTGGGATGGGGTTGGGGCTTGGTGAGGCAACAGCCAAAGCTTTCAAAATACTACAGTGCTCCACTGCTCTTGACAACTTGCTAGCAACTAGTATTTTGTGTTTTTTTATTTTGTTTTTTTTAATTATTATTATTATTATTAGTGCTCTGGGCACATCATTGGTCACACCACACACAAAAGCAGGACGGCTTTTAAACAAAAATGGTAAAGTGCAAGACGTTTTGAGACATCAGGTTTCAGATTGTGTCAAAATCACACACACGCACACACACAAAAAAAAGAGGAAAAAAATAAGGATGCATCTAGAATTTCTCCCCAGGAACATCTCAGTTCATGCAATTCTGGAATGTGTGTGTGAGTGTGAGAGAGGGAAAGAGAGGGAGCGTGTGTGTCTGTTTGTGAGACAGAAAAAGAGAGAATCCGTTGTCATTTAAACAGAACAGACATGGGGCTGGTCTGTTTGGCATTGTGATGCCTGCCAATTCCTGCATGACAGTACCCTTAAAACGCCTGCTGATTAAAAATCCTCTTACAACCCAAACCAGTAAACCTCAAGTCTCTTCACAGAAAAAGGGGGGGAGAGGCACAAGAACAGACAACCAGAGATAAAGAAAAAGAAAGAAAGAAAAGAAGAGGAAGGAAGGACCTTAACGCCAAACCACACCGGCAACAGGTCCTCCCCTTTCAGTTTTTTATTTTAAAACCAGGGTTATAAATGCCGATTCCTTCACAGCCTTCCCTGAGAATTTACTGTTTATCATACAGTGGCTACTTGAATCTGTGTAAGTTTAAAGTCATTCATAAAGTCTTCTTGCAAACTAAGAGACTAGAAAAAGCTTTTTTTGTCCTGAATCACTGCTCGAGGTTTGAAAAATGAAGAAAACAGTGGTCAAGTTCCCATGTTAATAAGGTACCTTTGTTTCGCTGATGATGTAAATAACTTTAACCCTTAAAGAAGTGACCAGGATTGCTATATCTTGCCAGCTTTTATGATAGTCAGCAAGCATTGTTGCAACTGCACCACTACAGATTCAGAAATTCTCAAAAGACATAAAAAGCAATGAGGTTTTTTTTCCCCCAAGGAAGCAGCTGAAAAACTAGGGTAGGACCTCAAATGTGTAAGATGTGGGGGGGAAAAAATCACTGGGCTCTCCAGAACTCAGGCCCCATGACCTTGCTCTCTGCCTGTTACTAGCTGCCTTTGGTTTATGCAAGAAACCAAGACAAGAAATTTTCTTCCATGGGAGTGAATCAAAGTCTGCGATTCTGCTTTCTTTCTTTTGAAACTCTCCAAGTAAGTGTGGGGGTTTCCTAGCTATACTTCTTTCCTTTTAAAAAGGGGAGCCATTAAAAATCACAGAGCAAATAAAACAAAATGCATTTGTATCTTAAAATATATCAGACTGGCAGCTTTGCTACATCTTCAAGTGGATTTTTAGATACTCCTGGTTTATTAAGAACCGGAACACTTGCCCTACAACAGAATTTGTCCAAAAATGCTTATTGTTGAGGTTTCTCTAATTTCTGCTCCTTCAGAAAATTGACATGTGCTTTAGGGCTCTTCAAATTGTTGGGTAAAGTTTCCATACTGAAGTGGTCACAAGAGCAAGCTGATGAATTTAAACACACAAAATAAGATTGTGACGTTCTCTCAAGGCCTGCCAGCTTACCAAGAAAGCTGCAAACTCTCTGGCAGCACAAACCACCTTCCTATTTCTTCCCTACAGCCCTCAGTACCTTCTTGAGTATCACAAGCTCTGCTCTGCTCAAGATCTAATATTCATGCTACTTGACCGTTCTCCAGTTTCCTGCCCTGCTTTCACTAACCGGAAAGGGTGGTGGGGAAGATGTCTTTCGATATTGGCATTGCACAATTCAACAAACCATGACCAAAGCCAACGAGGAGAGGGCCAAACCATCAGGAGTCAACCGGGAAAGATTAAGTCTAATTTGCCCAGGTAAGAACTAAGTTCAAGCAAGACGAACAGCCTCTCTATGACACATTTTGTTTGGAAAGCATTAAGCGCCAAGTGTTAGAATGCAACAGAACTCCAAAGACCAAATTGTTTTAAAAAAATTTACATGTCACATCATATCAAGGTTTCTCTTCCTATATTGCAGCTTGTTAGTATATGAATACTAACTTTTTTTCTCCTTTTTTTTAAACGTGATAGGAAGCCAAAATAAAAAATATATGCTATTGATTTGGCAAATATATTATGAGAGGAGAAAACCAGAAATTTTAATTAGTATCCATTAATTACATAAGATTCTAAGTTGCAGTCTTGTTTATCTAGTATCCTTAGGTTTCATAAGCACACTTAAGTGATGTTACAGAGATACATGTTTCTGAAAGAGCCCTCACCCACCCACCCCCAAAATATCCCCACATGAGAGTCACTAGTTATAGGCACCACCCGAGAGAGGAGGAGAACGGGTGTTCAGTTTATCCAGCACAGAACGGTTTTGCAGTCACCAGTTTTAAGTGCCCCTAATTCAACCAACCAGCTTCTGCCTTCTCAGGTCTGATGTGACCAATGCCAGCCCATGTTCTTAAACCTATGGTACTTCTAGACAACGTATGTAAATTTACAGTATACAATTTGGATTCACCATGCATGAATACTTTGTGTGTAACATTTAATAAGCTCAATCTACATCCAGAATAATTTACATGAAAGGACAATATTTATTTTAAACAGAGCTCAATGGGTAATCATGGTATCCGAGTGCATCCAGAGGGGGAGGGAAGGGGGTGGGTTAGATGTGAAGTCAATCAACGGCACTCCCACACTTTTACTGTTTGATCTACGCTGCCAGTGACCACATAGGGGGCCGTCTTGTGGAAATCTGCAAGAAAGGGGAAGACAGAAGTTAACAGACATCTTCCACTAGAGGAAAATAATGGATTAATAATGGGTTAAGCATTGGCTTGCTTTGTTTTTCCTCTCCAGAATCTCAGGTTTCAAGCAGTGAAGAAATTCATTTTATTGGCAGTAGAGAGGGAGCCAAGCGGAAACACAGGAGGCTTACCTTCTCCAGCTTAACTGCATCTACTAATATATAAAAGTTTGTTTGCTTGTCTGTGTCAGGTAGGCGAAGACCTCATATGATTGGCTGTCTGTGAAGACTCTGTGGAATCCTGGGGTTTGCAGTTTAGGGAGGGGCCTTTAGAATTCTCAGCCAGAGAGCTCTTGGGCCTCAGGCCAGTTGCTATGGAGATGAAGTCTAGCAGCAAGGAGGAAAGTGCCATATTCCCCAAGAATACTCTGAATACAGATTGGATTGGGGAATATGGGGAAAAATTACAGGCAGTAGACAAGACACTCTGGAGAATTAGAGACACGGGATCTCGAATCTTTCTAACAAGTATTTCCTATGAGAAAATAAAATCCCAGGCAACGACATGGTATATATGCTAGTCCCAAATAAAATATTCAATGAGCCTCTTACTCATGAAAGAGACCTCCAATCTAGTTTCCCTATGGCTTTCAACTACTACTCCCTACTCTTCTTTGGTGAAGCAACAAATAGATTGTTTAAACAGATGTGGAATTTTACACCAGTCCAAAATAATGATCTTCTTATGGTTGTGCTCATTTAAATAAAGTATTATTTATCTAGCACTTAGTAACATATTATACTGTTAAGAATAGCAAGTTAGATTTATGAGTTCAACTTTGGCTGAAAGACCAATCCGTGCTGAAGGTACCAGAATACTCAACTGTATTTTGCTGTAACCTCTATACATACCCAACGAGGTAACAAAGTGTTCGTGCGCATTGAGAGTCTTCATGCATCTTTTGTTCTTGTAGTCCCAGACACGCAAGGTCTTGTCATCAGCACAGCTCAAAATAAATTTCCCCCCAGAATGGAACAGGACACCACGTACCCAGTTATCATGGCCCACCTTTGGAGATGGAAGGAAAGAAAGGAGAGAGAAAAACAAACACAAGGTTACACAAGCAGGTGTTGAGAACACACTGAGCATTCACAATGTAAGTCAAATCCCAATACTGAGACTGTTCTGCTCCTTACCCTAAAGAAGGAAGCATCAACATTCCTGAACAGATACAGTACCCAGTTTTTCCTCAACTTTCTTCTAGCTCTAATAACTCTGTTTACTGTGACTGGTCTAACTGGACTCCTCAGCAACTATTCCAGATGTGCTCCAGTCCAGATGCGCTCCATCTACTTGCTTATGAAACAGGTGCACGGCGTGTCAGGAGAAGAAACACAGGGAACTTACAAGAGTCATAAGGCACATGCCAGTACTGATGTCCCACATCTTAATGGTCTTGTCTCTAGATCCAGAAAGCAGGAAAGGCCCGGGCTTACCACTCTTCTTAGTCTACAGAGAAGAGAAGAAGCAGGTTTTAAAAATGGATATTTCAGATGGAAGAAATACCTTTAGACTAAACAAGATGGAGCATTAAAATCAATAAGAAAGTTATCCTTAAAACAAGTAATACTGAGGATAACTATTATGCTATGCTAAATAAATGCAGGAGAACCAGCAAACTGGAGTGGTTTGAATGCTGGACTACGGCCATTTCCGCACTAGACAGTTATAGCGCTATGATTCCACTGTCAACATCCTATGGAATCCTGAAATTTGCAGTTTCGGGAGGGGCTGGCCAGCCCCTCCCAAAACTGCAAACCCCATGATTCCATAGGATGTTGAAAGTGGAATCGTAGCGCTATAACAGGTTAGTGTGGAAATGGCCTATGACTGGAAACTAGGATTTAAATCCCCTCTCAGCTATGGAAACCCACTGGATGACCTTGGGGAAATCACTCCCTCTCAGAGGAAGCCAAAGGGAACGCCCCTCAGAACAAATCCTGCCAAGAAAACTCCATAATAATTTTGCCTTAGGGTCATCCTATGTCAGAAATGACTCGAAGGCAATCAACAATGAAAAACAGATACAGAACCAACAGAAAGGCAGTCTCCAAAAGTACAGAATAGCACCCATCAGATTCAACCATGAAAATTCAAATTAATCCCCTCTCTCTAAAAAAAAACACCAACCACACCTTCTTGACACAGCAAAATGCTGTCCTACAATTAATGATAATTCAATTTTAATTTTTTGGATCACCTCCCCCAAAAACAAACACACAGAGACACAGGATTCATACTGTGTAACAATGCCAATGGGTTTGCTCTGGACATTACAAGCAACCTTCCCCAGCCTGGCACCTCCTGGAAACAGACTGCAACCCTTATCCTTTCCATCCACTGCTTCACATAATGAGAGTCATCATCCAGCAGCATGGGAATTGCCAAGGCCTGTTAGAGAGCGTAACCACTGAGGACAGAAATGGGTAGGAAGAAGATTTTCTACTGATGAAACATTCTACAGACAGTAGATACGCCTCTCGGCTTTGACTTCCATCAACTTAGTGCACCGCCTAAAATTAATCATCCCTTTGCTAATAAAAGGATTGCTATGCTTTAAAAAAAATTCATCTAGATGGCATCATAGCTCCTAGCAGTCTTACTTTCAAAAGAAAGAGAAACCACTGCTGTTACTTGAAATTGTTTTGCACTATATACAATCTAACCTGTTGTCCATAAGACATCTCACAGTCTCGGCTTAACACTGTTACAAACTCCAGACTATTATTTTCCCCTCATCTTGGTCAACGAAAATCCTTTCCTTGTTTTCCTGAACGTTTCCACTATAAGGGCTTCTTTTTTTCTTAAAAACAATCTGTATCAGAATGAACTGGCCTTACTGGGCTTACTCCTGCCAATCTCCCCCCAACCTTTTTTTCTTCCACTGATGAACACGCTTCCCCCTTTTAAATATAGGCGACCCTCCTTCTACCTTGAGAGAATCAGCCCATTTCCATTAGACCCCAGGACACCTTCCTGCCAATGCAAGTTGGCAGTCTAGAAAATTTGGGACATGAATAAGCCTATGTGCTGGATAAGTCCACACAAATAACAAGCTGGGGAAAAGAGCCTGAGGCCCCTGTCATATGATCTGCTCCTCCTAAAATCCCAAAGAAAAAAAGCACAGAACCTCAGGCAAGCAGCGATGGCTGGCACTCAGCTGAAACACAAAGGCTGTTTTTAATACGATGGAAAACTGAATTCTCTTCCCTTAACACACATTCTCTCCATTAGCACACAAGCCAGGATGTTATGAGCCTGGAAGCCTGCTTGAACTTGACAAACCACTCGGCTCTTGTGACTTTGGGGCCATCCATGCTAGTATCAAACCAGTAGAGGGCAGGGGAGAGAACACTGCTGCAGAGAAACAGTCAGCTGAGAAAAGTGACCTCGATTACACCCTTGGAAGTCTTTTTTTTTAATGAAAGTTAAAACAAACCAGTTCAAACTTACTGGCTGCACTAAAGGCAAAATGATAGCAAACTCATTCCCAAGGCTAAAAAAAATGACAACAAAAGGATTTTCATTGGGCACCACCCACTGGAAGTTGCAGTGAACCACTGCCTGCCGGCAGCCCATACCTTCCTGCATTTCTCCCTCTATGTGCATTCTGGTTTGCCCTTCCTAAGACAGCATTTAGCTATCCTCAACCCTCACCCCCACAACAGACACAGTTGCCTGTGGCTCAGCTCCTTCAGACTCAGATTAGAGAAAAGGACTTCCTTGGAAAGTCATCTGGAAAACCGAACAAAAAGCAACCACCAGGCTAGCTGGGATTTGTTATTCTGATTGCCATACATCATTGCTGGTCTTAACCTTGTTGTTGTGTGACTTCAAGTCACTTCTAACTTATGGCGACCCTAAGGTGAACCTATCATGGGGCTGTCTGGGGCTGAGAGTGTGTGACATAGCCACAGTCACCCAATGGGTCTCCATGGCCAAGCAGGGCGTCAAACCCTGGTCTGAACATTGTAATCCAACGTTCAAGCCTACAGAGCTGTAAACAGCCTGGACAAGGACATATACCAGCTCACCTTCTTCCTATATTTATGGCCTATTCACGATGACATTCAGGACATTTCCGCACTAGACTGTTATAGCGCTGTTATTCCACGTGCAACATCCTATGGAATCCTGGGGTTTGCAGTTTCGGGAGGGGCCAGGCGGCCCCTCCCGAAACTGCAAACCCCAGGATTCCATAGGATGTTGCACATGGAGTAATAGTGCTACAACAGCCTAGTGCGGAAATGGCCTCGAGACCTTGATCCACATCGGGCAGAGGGTTGGCAGGGACAGAGCCTGCTCACTAGTGACCCTTGGGCTGTCAAATTTCCTGTTTAGAAGCATCACAGCACCTATTTTTGGTTCAATGCAGTGTTAAAATTCAATTGAATGACTTTCTCAAAACAGGCAGTTTGATATTTGAACCTGAACTATATATTTCAGGCAGCTGATGAAGCAGGTTCTAGTTTGTGAAAGATTATGCTTTAAGAAAACTTTCAAGGTGTCACAAGACTTCCTTGTATTCTCATTTACATGTAGGCTAAAAGTGAAAGCAAGGCTAAAGACAGTTTTGAAGCTTTTTATAAACTTTACTGATTTACATTCATATTTTCTACACTACCTTTCCAAAAAGGTTCAAATCAACTGATAAATAGAACACAACAACCCTACCAAAATAGTGTAAGAATAAAAGCAACAGGGAAAGTAAAAAGGTGACACAACTAAAATGTTAGCAACCCAAGAAATTATGAAATCATAGATCTTTAAAGAAAGTGAGAGAGAGAGAGAGACCACTAAAACAGTTTATGGTCTACATGCCTTTCTGAAAAGGAAGGTTTTCAACCACATAGCAGAAACAGAGAAAATGTAAAGGGGGCTTCCCTTAGGAAGGCATGTTAAAGCCTTCCAGAAATCCCTCCTGAGAACTTCAGAGCCATGACTTCTATTTACTGGAGCCTACCTGAGCTGAAGAAGAGCTGCTAAGGGCAGTACCACCATCTGACAGAATTTCAAACACCACGGCCACTACATCTTTTCTTCTTCTCTAAAACCCAGCTCCTTACAATCAGGTGCCCCTTACGTCAGCCATGACAACTTGAAGATGAAACACTCTGCAGTGTCTAAGTGCCCACCACCACAAATTCCCCTCAAGAGTGTGTAAAATGTTGCAATGCAGACAAGGAAACTACCAACAGAGCAGGTTGTGGAATAGGAGAATGCAGGTCACTTGCCTCAGATCCCGTAGCTTCCGATATGGTGGAATAGGAGCTCTCTGGAGCCCAGGAGATGCACTCTACCACATGCTCATGTTCTCTAAGTTCAGCTTTGCATTCCTTTGTTGCTACCACCCAGACACGCACCGTCTGGTCATTGGAACAACTGGCAATCAGCGTGCCATCCTGATTAGGCCGTACCATACGGACCCATTCTCTATGTCCCGTGAAAGTCTTCACACAGTAGCTGTTTGAAAGAAACAAAAATGGACAGGTTTTAACACAGGACAACTACACAAAGCAAGAATCTGACTGAATCGATGTTTCAGGGCAAGCTGAGCCACTGTGGCCCTCTAGGTATTTTCTGGACTACAGTAGCCATCATCCCTCACCACTGACTATGCGGGACTAGGCTGATGGAAGCTACAGACCAAAAGTTTTCTGGATGGCCACAGTTGCCAAAACTGTCCAAGAGAGAAGGCTGGGACTGACAATAACTGAAAGAAGTTGGTACATTTATTAATGAAAAGATCTAAACTGTATTATGAAGACCACAGGAATTCTAACTGAATGGGCAGGAAGGGAACAGCAGCTAAAAAACCAAAGGACTGAGCAGAAAAAAAACCCATCAAGGTTGTTAGAGCCATTTTCCCAAGAAAAGCCATTTGCAAAATAGGCAAAACAAATAAAAATGCATATTTAGGATGGCTCTCTAAGCTGAGAAACTTGAGGGCAAACATGAAATTGTTTAAGAGAACATCCCTGTAACACCTTCTCAAGGTCCTGGTTCAGAACTGCACATATAATTAGAGGAGGGGGTCAAGACAAGGAAGGAAGTGCCTATCTTTGAACAACATGCCTTAACAACAGATTAGGTGTCCCAGTCAGCAATGAATGAGAGTCCGTCATGAGATGCTGAATGAAGTTAAGATGCCAAGATCATAAACACGCACATTTTTTAAGTGACTTCAGACCTGCACAAATCTGAACCTGAACTCCTCTTCAAAATTCTAGAAAAGCAGTTAAGTCAGGAGTTAATTAGATTTGAGATAAATGAATGTAGTGCTTGTAGGTTATTTTCACAACTTAAAAAAATCAAAATAAACCCTCTTTTCAAGCAAGCCTTAGGTGTCTGGGTATATATACAGCCCACCTCTCTGGAGGACAAGTCTTTCATGTGGCGGAACCACAGCTCTGAAACACTCTTATAAAACTGGTACTGACATTATGATTTTACATTGCCAGCTGAATTATTTTTGGATAATTTTGTCAAGCCATTTTAAAGGCTAATGTTGCCCTTGTCCACTTTGTTTATCTAAACTGTTAATGGGGTTTGTATTTATACTTGGATTACTGCTTTTATTCATGTATCTGTACACTCTCATGGAATCCATCTGGATAAAACACAGCTTAAAAAATATTCTACACACAGATAAATCTTGCCCTTGTTGACGCACACTTTTGTACCATTTTAAAGGCAGCCTTTTGAGCTTAGTAGGACAGGCTATCTGCTCAGGAAAAAACAGAGGTAAGACTATCTGGCTCTGAAGGTCTAAATACATGGCCCATGATCTTTTTAATAGCAGAGACCTATCTAACAGGGCATCTAGTTTTATTTTAACATTGTGTCCCTTGCCTTCTTCTCTCATGCTTCCATGTTTTTCTCCTTACATACTACACTGGTGATCTTGTTTGTCTTTCCTTCACCACAAGGAAGTCTGGGAACTGAAGTAGAGTAAAGAGATTTAGTAATGTTGTTCTTCTGTTTGTTTGTTTTTTCCTTGTTTGGTATTTTCTCTATCTATCTATCTATCTATCTATCTATCTATCTATCTATCTATCTATCTATCTATCTATCTATCTATTTCTGTTGTTTGGTGGGAGGATAAGATACAAATTTAAATAAACAAAACACAAGATTCTTAGACTCCAACCACAATTCTGGAGATTGAAGAGGGAGCACTGCAGGTCAGCTTTCTCTCCTTCCCTTCTCATCTTTTCACTTTAAAAACATTCATCAAGCATTTACCCACCACTCATCAAGCCGTCAAACCATGGGTGGTTTCTACTCTACAAAGTGAAGACCAATGGCCTGTAAACTACCAAGCAGCAGCCATGAAGCCATGTTATACCAGATGACACAATTTATCCAGCTAACCCAGTACTGCCCATCCAAACGGAAACAAGTCTCTAGGATCTCAGGGAGGCAGTCTTGTTGATCACCTTTTGTGATGTTCCTGCTACCTGGAGATAGTAAGGACTGAACATAGAGCGTTCTGCATGTGAATCCTGGACACTTACATTGTACCACAGCCAACAACCTAAGTTCCAAAGATTTCATATACCAAATGTGTTTCTAGGGGAGTTTCATTATTGCAAAACAGACACAGTTTTTCTTCACATCTGTGAGCACTTACCCTGTTTGAACTTCCCACATTTTGATGGTTTTATCCCTTGAGGCGGAGGCTATATGATCCCCATTGGGCATGATGGCTACAGAAGAAACATTATGATCATGACCTAGAAGAGAGAAAAAAACAAAAAGTCTCAGTTAAGCTCTGATTTGATGCTGTTACACTAAAATCTACGTGGTCATCAGTACTGAAGTAACGCAAGCAATACTTTCTGCAGTCCTATATGGTAATTCTCAACACGCAAGTCAGAGGCATGAACAAAAGAAAAAAAAACTTAGTAAAGCTAATGGCAGTTGTACGTACATCAACAATGACATACTGCATGGTTTCCAAAGAATGACTGAGAACATTCAATAATTTCCACAAATACAGTTTCTTAAAGTTACTTGAACTAGAAAGCACACCACTTAAAACAGAAGCTGTACAATATCTGTCCTCTCACACAGGCTGGGAAAAAGCAGTATCACTGCTGCAATTCCAGGCTGGGAGAGGCAGGCTCATTAGCTGTGCAGCATCTTCACTGGTGATGGAAGGAATGATTCAGCAACAAGCGAGGAACAGATTTCTTGTGCTCTACATAGGCAAGTAAAAGGTGACGAAACAGACTTCTAATCTTTGTTGTTGTGGGCCTTCAAGCTGCTTCTGACTTATGGCAATCCTATCACAGGGTGGGGTTGTTGTTTTTTTTGCAAGGTCTGGTCAGAAGGGCTTTCCCTTTACCTTCCTCTGAGGCTGAGAGAATGGGACTTACTTAAAGCCACCTAGTGGGTTCCCACAGCAGAGTAGGGACTCAAACCCTGGTTTTCAGAGTCCAAAGCTCAAATCGCTTCACCATGCTCTCAGCTTTAGACAGTGCGTAAATCTGCAATGCTAACCTTTCTTCAGCCTCATGTAATCATTACTATTGTCTTTTAATTAATAAAAAGGGCAGCCATGTTTGGAATACAAAGAATACTTCCGGTGGATTTTTTTTTTAAAAAAATCTTGGAGCTTCTGAAGGGGTGAAGAATAGTCAAGGGACTGGACCATTGCAGACTGGAGTCTTAAAACAACTTAAGGCTTGTAAGAAAACATGCAGAGGTTCAATACACTGATTCATGACAGGGAAGAAGGATTTTTCTCCCACAGAACAACAGGCAAAAGATGCAGGATAAACAAAGCACAGGATATAAATCAATAAATTATAAATAAATAATTCACACAGCACAAAATCTATAGAATTTGATGCTACCATTGTCTTCTTCAGAGGCTAAGAGAACATGACTTCCCCAAGGTCATTCAGTTGGTTTTCAAATCCTGAGCTCCTAGCCCGACAAACCACTATACCACATTGGCTCTTGCCTTAAGATACAGAAATGATCATCACCTTAAACTGCTTTACTAGATAGTTATATGACTTCATGAAGGAGGAGAATCAGTGGCTATTAGCTGTGGCAGAGGAGAGGAACTGCCACAATCAGAGGGAAAAAATCTCAGCTTCTGGTTTACCATTGTGGGAAATAGAAATCTGGACTAGTCAGGCACTTGCTTTAACCCCAGATGGATCTTTGAGCACTACTGCCAGTGGTACCCAGAACAGATCGCAGTGAACTTAATCGGTGGTGGTTCAGAGACTCACCTCAGAATACCATCACCTCCGTTTCTACTCCTGCTGCTTTTGGGACAGGTGTGGCAACACATCTCTTGAAACTGACATTTGACACTGTTTTCAATGTTACTATTATCACAATGTTAATGGTTTTGTTGTTTAATTTATTGTTAATGACAACTGAAATGGTTGTATTGTTAAATTTCTTCAGCGATGCTTGCTAGCTGCCCTGAGCACTTTTTTAGCCAAAAGGCAGCTTAAAAATCAAACATATGAGTTGGTGCTTCCATCAGATGTTCCTTAGCTTCTGTTTACATTTCTTCCTTACACAAAGTCTACCTCTTGATATCTAAATTTTAAGCCTCCACAGAAGGGAACTTGAAGGAACAGTTGCATTTCCCCCAAATGCCAGGTGGCAGATAGCACCTAGTGGAGCATCACCAAGGAAACAAAAGCCTGCAAGGAGCAGTTTTGGCACAATAGCTGCAGACACCGTAAAAAGTAAATGAGGAGTGTCCTTCGCTGCCCCTCCGATCTCAGGACACATGTGAAAGAGCCGGTAGAAATCAACCTCCCTTGTCTCTCACATAAATATGGGCTTAGTATTAGTGTTATTTCTGCTCATGACTTTCCCAAGCCTAGGGCGGAAGGGAAATCCCTCTTTCCTGCAAGTTTCAGAGCAGGAAGAAAGCAATACAAGCCTTCTCCGGAACTTCTGGATAACACAGCACAGCATTAATAAAACCCCTGCAGCCTTTTGCATGCAGAAAAAGACCTGAGAAGGGAGGACTAGGGAAACCTCAAATCATATTGGGCTTTGGAAGAAGCAAAAGTAGCACTAACATCTGATGCCGATGCTGTTTCTTCTGAAGCTGGCTGAAAGGAAAGAGTCCTCCCCAAATGTTGTGTGGGAGAGACAGTTCTCTTCCATTCTGAACTCTGATCTGCCTCCTCCTAAGCTCACTGTCCCATAAGAATCCAGAATGGGAGAGGGGACTGTGTGATAATGGATGTCAGATTCACAAGGGTCATTTGTCTGTGGTAGGCAGGTCTGTAGAGCTGAACTTTCTCTCTACCACCTGAGAAAAAGCAGGCATTCCTGCCCCCACATCTCTTTCAGTGCCATCACACTCCTTCCAGGGCCACCAAAGAAGGTACAGGAACACATTCTGCTTACTCAGGCCCTTTAAGGACATTCCTAGGCAGCAACAATAAATAACTACAGCTCTCTCCCCATCCACATTATCAGCAGGAGGGACGCAGCTGCGGTGCCTCCACACACAGATGAACAAGCAGAAGTGGAGCTGCACGTGAAGCGGGGGGGGGAGCAACCCTTCTCTAGCCTAGTTCACCCTATCCTTTCACCAACATTTTCTTTTCATGTTTAAATATCGAACTCTTTCAATTCTTATGAACAGCCAATGGCACTCTGCAACCACAACGAGATATGAAAAAGGAGAAAAGCAAGGATTTTTAAACTCAAAGGATCTGTGGAGCAAGAAATTATGCCCTCCTTGGGAAATGGCCAAGAGTCACAGATAGCTGGTCACAAAATGAAATGAAATGTGACGTTTTCTTAACACGACTGCCTGTGTCATCTCATTTCCCTGTAAACTCAAGGAACGGCAAGTACTAAACAGACACCACCCAGTTCAACAATTCAGCACAAAACCTAACATTTCATGTTGAGTAGAGCAGAGCCGAACTGCAACAGGACAGTACAGTCTACTCTCCACATTTGTGGGTTTCACTTTCATGGATTTGATTATTCACGGATTATTTACTGTCCCCTCTGCTGCCTCCTTATGTCATTTTTATTAGGGACTGCAAGCCCCGTGAGACTGAGAAACTGTGAACAAGGCTTCTAAGTGTCTATTAAAAATGGTGTGGGGCAGCAGTGGAGGTGGCCAGCCCCCCACTTCTGCCTTGTGAACCCTGATGCCTCAAAGGAATCCATGGTGTGTTTCTGTGTGTTACATATGGTTTGGGAGGGCCTAGAGTTATTCACTTTTTTTTCACTTTCATGGGGTGTCCTGTGCCCCTAACCCTAGCAAATGTGGAGGGATTACTGTAATACCAAGGCCTGAAAAATACATACAAAATATTAACATAGTTAATAGTAAACATGGGAAGCCTGTATCTGGACCACACCACTTCCAGACTGCAGGTCCCCGTTTCCATCATTTTTATGTTCCTCTGTACAAAGCAATTTTCTGCTAGAACACCACAGAGAAGGCTAGGATAGCACGCTTGTCCCCGAGGCACTAGCAGTTTCCCATGCAGAAATGTTACTTTATGGACAAGTATTTAACCATGTGTATTCCAACCTGTTACCTGAAGGAGTCCAGACCAGACATGTGTTTACTGTGAACAGACCTAAGACACATCCTGGTTTAGCATCCCCTTCTGCACGTCACCATCACAAAGGAGGGGGGCAGGTAGAGATAGTTTTTTTTTGTCTCATAGCTACTGTCCAGGTTTCCTCAGTTGCTCACCGTGCATGGTTCTGATACACTCGAAGCCTTGGAAATCCCATAGTTTAATGGTCATATCCGCAGAGCAGGAAGCCAACAACTTGCCACTGTGGTCAAAGGAAATATCCTGCACAGAGTCTGTATGGCCCTTCAGGGTTCGCTCAAAATCACCTGTCTCATAATCCCACACCTAAGAAAAGACAAATAAATTGGTAATATCCAATCTCGTTACAAATTATTAAAAATTGTCATTTGCATCATAAGCTGCTACCTGGTACTGTGTTTGTGTTAATTCAAGTAAGGAGCCACAGGTGGTCTTAGTGGAAGAGGAGAAAATGAGGGATCCACTAGAGAGCGTGAACACTTTTCAAGTTAAGCATCCCTAATACACGTACAGACACAGCCTTCCCGCTAAAAGCACAGCGAAGTCAGATTTCTTCTTTATAATGGCTACTGGTCTAAGTATGCTTCCACCAGCAAAACACATGCCTAGTTCTCACCAAAGTGCCTGTGGGCTCTGCCAATCCAGCCTGTACGTGCAGCACACACAAATAAACAAACCTCCCAATAATAACCATCGTCCCTACATACAGAAGGTAAGGCCATTTCCGCCCTACACTGTTATAGTGCTGTTATTCCACTTTCAACCTCCTATGGAATCTTGGGGTTTGCAGTTTAGGGAGGGACATTTAGAATTCTCAGTCAGAGAGTTCTTTGGCCTCAGTAAACTACAAACCCCAGAAGTCCACAGGAAGTTGAAAGTGGAATAATAGCACTAAAACAGTGTAGTGTGGAAATGGCCTAAGTGTCAGGCTTGTTTTCTATGGAGATCTGTGCAAGGGCAAATGTGTGCCCTACTCTGCTGTCTCAGAGCACACACACAGGCTGGCCACAATGATAACTAGCTTATGAGATTCAAGTTTAAACAAGTTACCACATTACTGAACTCCATCACCAACAGCTACAACCAAAATATTCATCCTATATTGTTGATGGGCCGTGGTGAGACAAAGAAGGAGTCTATCTAAGACTCTTCACCAACTGAGCCAGCTTAAGGCTGTACAACAGAACATCATTCCCCTTACACAGTGCCAAGAAGTACAGCAGCAAACAAACACGAACATGGGCTTCAAAGAGCTGCTAATTCATTTATCAACCCACACTGACTTCAGGAAGTGAATCACCACAGCATGTATCAAACTGACATTTGAAAATTTTGGAAAAAAAATACTGGGAAAAGCTCAATCTAAAAAGACATTGGAAACCAAACCCAGATTCCGATTGGTTCATTTGTAGCAGTGTGTTTGCCTTGGGACAGCTCTGTCAGACAAGGAAGTTTATTACTCTTTGTCTGAAGCTAGAGTGCTTGCTTCTTCTGCTTCTATAGTCCACCACAGATCATTTGCCACAGTGAATCTACTACATAAGACAAATGAAGTCCCAAAAACACCAAAGACAAAACTAGACCTGAGAATTTACATCTCTCATTCAAAAGCTTGAAGCCCTTCCACAGATCACAATGTGCCCATACAAGGTACAAAGGAGACAAGAGTCCCAAGCCAGAAGAAAGGCAGGGTACAAAGCAAACACACACGCAAATACACAGGGAACAATATCCTACCTTTATTGTTGCATCCTCTGAAGCCGAGACCATAACACTGAAAACTGGATGGAAAATTACTCTTGTGACAGGACTCCGGTGCCCACTCAATGCATACTTTTCTGGAGGACGAGGGATCCATTCTTTAGGGTCTCGCTTCTGTCCAAGAGGTCCGCCTGATGTAAATTCTTCCTTAGCTTCATTTAGTTTGGATTCTAATTCCATAACCTAAGTTTGAAAAGGGTTGAAGAGAGAAGCAGAGGAAGAAACGAAGACATAAGAAGCTTACCAGAGAATCCTGCAAGACTAGGAATGTGGTCAATACAAAATTCATTCACCCTTTGCCTCTGAAATGGACAGCACAGCTTGCCAATTAGTATCAAGTACAACTTGAGTAACTAAGAAGAACAGATCAAAGTCCAAGATCTGCAGTTGGAAATTTGTCTCATTATTTTGAATAAATCCAGCTTTCTTATCTCTTTACTTACAATTTTATTGCAACTCTCCTTTATAGAAAGTCAACAGTAAGTTTGCCAATTTTTAGAAAAAAAAATTATCCTTCACACATTTTAACCCTCAGACAGTACTATGTAATTTTATTATTTTGTCATTCTTTCTTTAACCTTAAAAACAAGAGAATGCCCGGGGGACCTCATCTCTTGCAGCTTTATTCACTAGTGATACAGCAGTGGTTCTGCAGTAATGTTTTACTTGGACAGCTCTGGATCTTGACTGAAACACATTCTGCCTCCAAGTTCAGGCAATATCAAACTCTCTTTAACCTGCTACGCCTTTTCTCACCTGTTCCAATGCTCTATACAAAGTTACCCATCCTCTTTCGTCTACTTGGTGCCTCAACCTCCACTTCACCTACTTCTTACCTACTCTTAGCACTGGTCCTAATCAAGCATTTCCATGATGACTTTAAAGAGAATTCACAGAAGCATTTTAACATATCTGAATCACAATGCCAAGTAAGATGGCAGACAAGATAAACAAAACAAAAACAATGCTACTATACTAGAGAGCAAAGCTCTTTAAACAAATTGGAGACAATGCATGGAATCTTATCAGGGCTTTAAGCTTGTAACCAGGAATTATGCCAAGGGATCTACTTTTTATGATGTGTAAGGAGACACCCAATACCTCCTAACCCAAGAAACGCGATGACTGCCAGATGGTGATGAGGCACAGTTCTGCCGCCAACTCAAACACCACTGACTGACCTCAGGGATGCTCTTTTGCACTTCCACCAGGCCCGTTGCCTCTGTCCTTCCTCCTCAGCATCCACACTCTATGTAAATAAACTAGGAGAACTTTATGCTCCACCAGCTTTATACTCGACCTCAGCCACAACACTCAAAAGATTCTTCTCTGCTTTGCCTACAGCAGTCCCACAAAGAAGGTTACTCTTATACAGCATGTATTTGATTTAAAAAATGTTTTACTGCATCAAGACTAATGATCACAATCATCCAAAAGACATACCAAGTCCAACAGCAGTACATCTTGTGCTTTCATGCCAGAATCATTTTTTTTCTGTAAACCTCAGGATGAAAAGGTTAAGAAAAAACTGAGAGGTTTCCTATCAGAAAACCTATGAATGCTAAAGCCTCCATTTCCATATAAGTTTTTCTGCAGTAGCTTGCATTTCTATATATTACCACCAGTCATTCACAAATCTGGGAAGTTTTCTTTTTTAACCTCACACAGAATTCTCCCAACAGGGTATTTTAGATAGTACTTGAAAAACCACTGCAGTTGTTTTATCACCATTACCTTATCCCCTCTTTGGTTTCTACTTACCTTCTTCTGTAATCTTATAACTGATGTCCATTTTTTTTCCAAGAGTCCAGCATATTTTTTATCTAATTCTTCATTCTGCAGTAAAGAAGATCAAAACAATTGTCACACACCAACACCAATTAACACAGTTTTCTCCCCAAATTAGGATAACCTTCATGCACAGAAAAAGCTTTTGGAAGCTGACTTATCCATCATTTTCTAGACCACAGCTCTAGGCCAAGCAAATATTTTTCACTAGAGTTCTCATCCACCCTAGCAAGCATGCCAATGGCCCAGGATTATGAGATCTGTAGTCCCAAACATATAGAGCGCCATGCTTCCAACCTAGTGCTTTAAAAAGTCATATTGTTTCAAAGATGCTCACTAGAAGCAGTTAATTGTGAACGGTTGATTCTAAACCTTGATTGTGAACCAGTAGGGAATAAAAATGTTAAAGCCATCCATACTAAAATTAAAAGAAACAAACCACAAAATATCTTAAATCTCTTTCCTCAAATACTATTGTATCAGTGATCTTTCTGGAACTTGTGAATTAATACATGGGGGGAGGTGAACGTCATGCCTAAATCAGCCTTTCAAAAATGGTTTACTTTGGGCACAGACTGACATAAGGCCCATCCTATCCAGCTTCCTGTTTCCCACAATAGGCAGCCATATGCCCCTTGGAAGCCTGTGAGCAGGATGTGAAAGGAACTGTCAGGTCAGACACACTCTCTCCGTCATGTTTTAGCCATGTTTCACTAGGTAGGTGGGGGAAAAGACAGTGTGAGGCTGTGATGGGATAAGCTGAGAACCTCAAAATGTTATGGTACTTCTTTATGAAAAGAGCAAACAGACATAACTGCAAGGTCACTCTGTTGGCATGCCACGTGAGAAAATAGGAGGCAGAAGGCAAAGTCCAGGAGAAGGGTTGCTTTGATTTGCTAACAAATGGGATAGCATCGTGCACTGATTTTGAAATATAATCATTTATACAGGACCACAAATCCAATGTTCTGTTAGTCTTGGCAACTATCAATGTGTGTTGCTGTTTCTTCTATGTTCTAAATAAAGCTTTTGAAACCTCTAGGCCTGATTCTCTGAACTTGGAGCTTGCCTGTACATCACAGCAACAGCCCTCTCTGTTCCACCCGAGCAACTGGTTTTTCACGGCATATTACCTCTAATCAAGCAAGTTCCATTTAGGCATTGTGGTTATCAGCTGCAGACAGACCTGTAATCCACTGTGAATTTGTCTATTCTCATTTTGAAGTCATCTGTTTTAGTGAAGATGACCACATCTTCTGGCAGCAAGTCCTAAATCAAGGGTGGGAAACTTTTTTCAACCTGAGGGCCAAATTCAGTTTCAAAGAAGTTTGGGGAGGGGGCTGCATTCCAGAGGGAAGCAGGGCTGAAGGCAAAATGCTGGGAACAAAAATATTAGAATATTTATCTTAAAATACTGGCTCTTACTCCCAGTAACTATACCTTAGGAGAGACATTTCAACCTTTCAGTATGGGCAAAAACTTGTACAAAAGCTGGAAAACCACAAATAATGCTATCAAGGGAATGGTATCAAGGTCTCTGGGAAACAGGACTGGATTTAGCCCAAATGTCTGAAACTCCCTATCCTGTCCTATAGCCATGGAAGAGAAGCAGGACTATTTTTGTCTCTTCTGATTCTGTGCTACACACTAAAACTTGTTTCAATGGGTAAAAGATCATTCTCGAACAGGACATGGAAAAAGAGATTATAAAAGACTCCACAGTTAAATGGTCACACCATTGACATTGACAATTGGCAGAAATCACGGGGGAAGGACTAAAAATTTACTCTGAATATTGGCCTAAAAGAGAACTGTTACAAAATGTTCTATTGTTGGTATATGATGCCTACTAAACTATCTCAAATATATAAAACAAAAGAAGAAAATTGCTGGAAATGTAAAGAAAGTAGAGGCACTTTCTTCTATATGTGGTAATTTTGTCCTGCAACCAAAACATATTGGAAACAAATACATATGTTTATTTCAAAATTCCTGGAACAAAATTTGAACTGAAGCCAGAGTTATACCTGTTGAATATGGTAGGCAACCACCCTATATTGAAAAAACACTCAAAATTAATTCTATACATGGTCACATCAGCCAGAATTATTTACACGGACAAGTGGAAATCAGATGAAAAACCTTTGATAGATAATTGGGTATTAAAAACAACAGACATGATGGAAATGGAGAAACTGACAATGTTACTGACAGAAACATCTGTTCAAAAATTTGAGAGAAATGGGACCTATTCTATAATACATTAAGAAACAAGGAGGAAAAGAAGCTATCAATAAAAATAACTGCAGTCACTTAATGTATCAAATTTTATAGAGTATAATATGTTTAATATATACAATTGAAATTTGGTGACATTGACATAAAAAGATCAAATTTGAGCAACAACTATCATCTGTTGTAGTAATAATTCCATGTGAAAAGCAAAAAGATGGAAGATAGAAGAGGGGTTTAAGACGGTGGGGTAGAAATAAGGGAGGGAGGGAGGTAGAGTTTCATGTTTTTAGCATGAGAATATCTGTAAAAAAAGTGAAAGAAAAGAGTATATGTTGATATACATTTTGATGCACTTATTTTACTCTTTAATAAAAAAATAATTAAAAAAGAACTGGTTACTTCCACAACCAGTTAACTGTATCAAACAGCCACAGTCTTATGTGTGTGTGATCAATGACACACACACAACATTTACAAACACCTATTTCAGCTAGGCAACCAGAACAAGCTGTCTTCACGTTCTTTGTTCTGATGTTTTGACTGACGTTTTAGGTTCTGGAGCCTCACAGAAAGACTAGCAAAAGCAGACATTTAAAGAGGCAAGGGAGTAGGAGAACATCACAGTTGGTAATTGGATTATCTTCTTGGGTAAGAGGCCACTGTGGAGGCATTACCACTCTTCCTGCTTGGGGCAATTTGAGGTTATTTGTGGAACTAATTTGCACTGAAGCCAAATGTAGCCCCCTGAAGCTGTTGCATGGACAGCATCCAATCCGCTGATGCTGGGATTTTTTTTTTTTTAGGTCTTTTAGTTCATTAAGAGTTCTCTGCTAATTCACTCCTCTGATTCAATACCCAGTTCTCTCATAAGGAACAGAAACAGCTTCCCTTATGACTGCTGAGTAACAAGGCTGCTTAGCATATTCAGGACCTCCTTTTACCTTTTGGGGGAAAGATTTTTAATGAGGTTGATGGATAAGCCAGCATTCCCTTCATCAAGCCCCATTTTCAATTACACTTACAATGAGATTACAACCATGACTTTATTTGAATGAGATTTGGGGAAATGGAATTAGAGCCTCAAGTGGGTATTTTGGTACAGTAGAAAAAATTCTGCGCTTTTCCAGCCTGACTGGCAGGCCTGAAGAGTAGTCTGGGAAATTAACATATGTTTAAATTGATCATAGTCAACAGCTATTTGTAAGATTCAAAGAAATGATACAGTATTTCAAGATCTTACTATGATATGTTAGTTGCAGTTCCCACAGAATAAAAGCTGTATATTTTTGACTGAAATGGTTGAGCCAAATGCCTTAAATCTGTAAGTGCCAGTATTTCTACTTAACATTTTGGTAGCATTAACATTTTGGTAGCATTTGGTAGTTTTGCTGCTGAATAGCACTGCAAGAAACGGAGAAGTGTTAAATACTACGGGCAGAAGAAAGCACTGACTTGTTTATACGACACATGTTTAAAAAAGGAACCTAATGGAATTGTTAGACTTTCTAAATTCAAAAACTTAAAAGACAAACAGAAACTGTGGATATTCTGAAGCTCTTGCTAAGCATCACTATGGTGGAGTGCTCTTGCATTTTATAATTTCCTGGCAGACTGAGGAAAAGGTAGCTCTTTTTCATTCTTTTCTACATTGATGCTATTCCAAGTTAATGACCAGACTACTTTACACACCTTATAACTAAGGTAAAGCAGCTAAGCTAATGAAGTCTTCATTTCAGCGGGCTTTCCTCTTCTCTCCTATATGGGTTTCTAACCAAACATTCTCATTCTTCAGCTTTTGATCCAAATATAACGCAAGGTAACTTCAAAATAGGCTGTATACCTTATATAGGGACACAGCTGCCCTAAAAGAATGCCTCAGTGAAGCCCTTTCAAGTGTAACTAAAGACTGCTAGCTTAGATTAAGACACTGATTTATGAAGTAGGGGAAGTCACCAATTACAACTTAGAATAAAATGAACATTAAAATCCCCTTTAGTACATTTAAGACCTTCTTAGAACACATCAAACATTGAGTACAAATTAATTGATATGTCAACTGCTTGCTCAGTATGCCTTGTATTCAGAATGCACAAAGAAAAATGAGGCGTAGTAGAGACCTTAAATTTTCACCCTGAAACGCTACTTACACACTAACGAACAAGAAAACATGAAGTAATACAGAACAGTGAACTAAGATTTGCACATGCAAAAGGGTTTTTTTGCACACGACGTCTATTACCCAGATATGTTAACAATTCCATTTAACCATCATACAGGACTCTCAGACAATTCAGAGTCCATCAGCATGTGTGTGAAGTTAGGGTCTGTATACTTATGCTAAATATCACAGCATATCCACCAAGATGGGACAGCTACAATGTTTATGCTAACAAGCCTGTCTAACAAATAACCAGTGCTAACATCTCACTTCAGAAACTATGAAGGCCAATTCTGTTTTACTGACCCACTCCGTTCCACCATGTCCATTCCACCAAAGCAAGCAGGGAGTCCAGAAAGTTTACAAGATTAACCATGGGTTAATAGAACCATATGCCTTTTAGCAGGAATAAAAGGTCTACTTACCACATCAAGCTCTGCTTCCTTTTTAAAAACAGAGTATGCCTCTTCATAGCCATTAGATCGAAGATAATCTGCTATCGCTCGATTTCTAAACAAAGCAAGATTTGGGTCTCAAGTTAGCATTCAGATTCCCTTCTTCTGCACCCACAAAGCCAGGCACTTCCCTTCTCTTCATATGTGAAAGAGAAGTCATAATTATAACTTATCATGATCTGATTGTTTACAGGAAGTGCATCACCAAGAGATTTTATGAAGCAATTATCTTGTCTTTCCTACAACTTGCTCCTTATTCACTGTAACAAAAAAGAGCTATTACGTATTCACTTAAGGTAGGATAGAGATGTGATCCACCGGGAAATAGCTTGGGGAATGTGCCTTTGCTTCTCAGTCATTTAATGCCATTGACACTGGTGTGAAATGGACTGCCTTTCAAATTTAGGAATTGGAGCATACTGCCTGATAAGCACAAAAGGACTACTTCTTCTCCCACATGCAAGTTATTCTGTACTGTTTTCTATTCTTTCAAAATCCACAAGATGTTAACTAGTAGAGGTTGACTTTAGGATGCTTCAGCATCATAATGTCTTCTCTTTTTTAAACTCCTCTGCAGCAATGGAAATCATGAATCACTGCCTGGAATTAGTAATGGACCAAATGAGCATCAACAAAATGAAATTCAACTCTGGCATAACATAAGTGACAAAAGCTGGCAGGCCTCCCAGTTTGTGTAACTGGCAGAAGAGGTTATACTTCTCCCTGAAATCTCAGACTGGAATTCTTGCTGGTTTCTCAGATGATAATTATAGTTAGGGGTTCCTTTAGATTGATGCAGTACATCAACTACACCCTTACACTGAAAACAGAGATCTGACCAAAGTAATCTGTGTCTGAGTACTATCTATCTTAGTTCAACACAATGCACTCTATACTAGCCTATTTCTAAAAAGCGTTCAAGAGCTTCAGTTGGTCCAGAAGGTCATGACTGGAGTTTTAACTGGTACAAACCCTAGTGGCCACACAACAGCAATCTTGAGAGATCTACAATAGTTTCTGGGCTCAATTCAAGATACTGTCTTTGAGCCTTAAATCCCTACAAGACTTTGATCCTGCATATATTAAATTATGTTTCTTCTTATTGTTCTTCCCTTCTCCTGTTCTAGTGCACCGAGTCTCTTCCATATATGTTCCAAGATAACAACCCCGGGCCTTGATAAGGGGAAGGATATAAATACATGCAGTCACAGCTCAGTCATGAACAGCCTGCACAGAAAGGCTCACCTGGCAAATTCCTCAGGCGTTCTAGAGCAAGTAAAACACTTACTATTTAGGAAAGCATTTAGCTGAGATGCAACCACAGGAACCTACTTTCCTAAGAACTATAAGAAAGAACTATGAAGTTTCATTTGTAATCCCTTTTCCCCTAGCCTGCACAGAACTAAACAAGCCTTACCTGAACTGTCAGAGAATTGTTATTGATGCTGCTGTTACTGAACAGGCCAAGTATTATTATTATTATCCTATCTTTCTTTACTATATGATTCAAAGCAGCTTTCGAAAGTTAAAAAAATATAATTAAACGATCAATAAGAACAGATTAAGAACACTACATTATTTGCTAAAGCAACACATTTGCTTATAATCTCCCTCCTGGCCGTTAATGCAGAGATCACCTCGAGTTCGATTTGTGCTCTAGTGATTCCTTTCCTTATTTACAGGTTTTAAAACCTTGCAAAGCATTCAAGAGAATACTGTAAAACACTATAAAACACTAAGTTGAGTTTGCATTTTATAGTGATCAAGAGTACTGGACTTCTATTCGGGAGGTCAGCTATGAAAGTCAGTGAATGATCCCAAATTAATTACATCTCTCCACATAAGCTGCTTCACAAGGCTGGTGTGAAGGTAAACTGAGGAAGATATATATCAGCTAGAGCTCAATGGAAGCAAAAATGAAAATGTGATTTTGGAACATAAGCATGAAAAAGAAGTCAACTATTTAATGAAATAAAACTTACAGGGACTAATAATCTCGGGTCTTTGCTATAAGTTACTCATGATGGCTTTTGAACTTTTCATGGTGGCTTTTGATCTCTGCATTCTTAAATCTGTCAGCTTGTACCAGTGACAGGACTCACAGCAGGACTACTAAAATTCCACCAACTTGCTAGATTAGTATGGTCCAGTCTTTAAAACACTGTCTTCTATCAGATAGCACCTTCAGCACAAGGGCAGGAAGAGAGTCACTGCACTGATTCGATAGCTTTCCATTTTTCCTTGATGAACAAGTTCTTCATGCTGCCTGTTTCTTTACAGTGTCACATTTGCTAGTGTGACTCATACAAGGCACATTACCAGGAAAAAAAATGAACAGCATAGCATGACAGGCGTTATTGTTTAATATCATCTGGAGGACAGCACATTGGAAAGGCTACCTAGAACTACATTACTGTGTGCTTACAGAGCCTATTTCACAAATCATAAGCGCTTCACATTACACTCTCAAGTAAATTTTACAAACACCATATAGACTAATTCAGGATACCCTTCTCCAAAGTGCAGGGAGGCATAGAGGGAGAGCTGCCTAATGAAGATCATTCAGTAAGCTCCCAGTGGAGGTAAGACTGGAACTGGGCTAACAGCAGCCACCCTTAGCTATTAGTGTGTGCTTCAAGTCGTCTGCTGATTTATGGTGACCCCATGAATTTCACAGAGTTTTCTTAGGCAGGAATACTTAGAGGTGGTTCTGCTAATTCCTTCTTCTGAAATATGGCCTGCAGTACGTGGTATTCATTGCCAGTCTCCCCTCTAACTGCTATCCAGGGCTGACCCTGCTTAGCTTCCAAGATTAGACAGGATCTGGTGCCTTTAAGAGATTTATTATTAATCCCTCCAGTTAATAATAGGAATGATTCAACTCCTGTAAGGCAGGGAGGATTAGTGTCCACTATTTCCTAGATGGGAGTCCACAGTTAACAAGTTAATTGGTCTGCATTAATATGACCCTTTCCACTTCCCACTTCTACCAGTATCAAGATTCCGCACTTTTGGAAATACACGATGGACTTATACAAGACTGTAACTTAAAAATTCCAGAGATGCTACAAATGATTAGGCCTGGCCTTCACATCCAGCAAAATGAGGTGGAAGAGACCTGAAGCAGTAGAAAGGATTGCACCACTTTTCAGCTGTGGGGTAAGGCAACTGATTCTGAACATTGTCTAATTGCTGTCCAGCAACTAGAAAAGTAGCATACCAGGGAATGCACTGAGATGACCATAAAAAGTAGGTGGGTTCAGAAAAGTAGAACTGCTCTGTCCTACACAGATCCTTCATTTCTTAATACAGTACCAATATTCTTTACAGCAGCAATCTTATGAGCACACTTACTAGGAAGAAGTGCCTACTGAAAACAGTGGATCAGACTCTTTAGTAAAAATGTACAGAATTTCAGTGTGTGTCACTCTCAAAATGATGCAACAAAGTCTTGTGAGGTATGTCACCAAAATCATAAATCAGACAGGTACAGAAAGTATGTTTAATTTTGCTTTATAGCAGCGGAAGAGACAATTTGTGTCTTCTTATCTCTCTACTCAATTCATTATATTTTTAAATAATTTGCCAGTTATTAATCTCACTTGAGCCCTAACACCCCTTCCACAAGTCTATGACCTTAGATTATTTATCATGAGCAACCTGAACATGTGTTACAAAGTCTTTAAGCCTGGAATAACAATGTGCAGGAATTCAGCAGAAAGCTTTCTAAATAACTCCTATTTAAAAACACAAATTTAATTCCATGACCAGACACCTCCTAAAATGCCACCTGACACAATGTTAAAATGCTGCTTAGCTACAGGGTTCCAATTAGGATGAACAAGTAGCAGACAGCCAATATATTACTGCTGTCTCAGTTGTTTAATATTTCTTTGGGAGTTTGTGTTGTTCTGGGGTCTGTAGTGTTTGGAACAAACACGGACCACATGTGCCCCCACCTGTTTTTGTGAGCCTGCAGCAATATTAATCAATTAATTGGGGGACAGATTGGTAGCGGCGGCAGCAGCAAATGAGCAAAAATAAAACAGCCACGTTTTGATGCATTTTAAGATAATGAATCTGGGCAGTCCACAGCTTGTTTTAAAGCAAAAGTACTTCAAAACACAGCTATTCTTTCCCCCAACTACCACTCTGGGGAATTTTGGCAGCAATATGTCTCCTTTCAGATCCTGAGAAGGGGATTGGTCCCCAGGTCCCCAGGCATCTCCCACTATACAGATTCTGAAATAGAGCCTGATTACTGACAGCAGCTAATTGAACACAGCAAACTTTTGCAATGCGACACTGAGTTACTCACAGCTCATCTCGTTGCCTCTGTGACAGCACCATTGTGGCTGCAATGTCAGGTTAACGTGACTCAGCTGTCTCGTCAAGCTGCTCTGGGACTCTTGAGATCCACAATTTGGTTTGCCACGAAGTGGTTCCAATCAAAGGACGATTCTTTTCCACAAGTAAACTCCAAGAAGAAGACTAGATGCATTCAACAAGGATTCATTCCATCTAAAAGAAAATTGTAAGGATAAAAAAATAGATTTTATTTCGTAGAACATAGCAACAACTGCACGGAACAGTGACTTTTTATTGAAAAACTGTGACAAGAGAGTGTGCAAAACTGTAACTATTTTTAATTGCTATAAATCATGGCACACTGAAAGACAAAAAGTAATTAAATTACAAAGAACCCAGAACTGGTTTGGGGGGAGGGGGGTTGGTCATTCAGCTAGATGGGATTGCATCTCCAATGTCAACTCCCTCTGAGATGCAGCATTCCGCTCCAATTATTTTATTAGTTATTGCATATATACATACAATTGGCCGTCCACATTTCTGTGTTTAACATTCATGGATCTGATTATTTGTGTGTTTCTCTAATCCCACTTAAATGCTTCTTTTCTGGGGAAACATTCCTTCTTGACATCTCCACTCAAGCCACACAGCCCTTTAAAAACCTGCCTCTTGTCCTTCTCCTGCCACCTACTGCCTGGCCAGCTAAGGACAGCTGGCAGCCTGATTTCTTAGCCCCACAGACCCTCTCCTGATGTCCCACACAGACTCAGGGGAGGAGATGTCTCCTTTCCTTGACCTACTTTGGACCCTGAGGGCCCATTCCCCCCACCATGCCTCAGCTCCCTTCCCACACAAACAAACACATTTTGATATTTGCCTTTTTTTTTTCACTTTTATGGGGGGTTCTACAGCCCTACAGGCAGGGCCACCTGCATTTCTTCCCACTACCTAGATACCAGTTACTCTAGAAATTATTTTCCACATCCTTTCTGGAAACCAAGTAGCCCTCCAGATGTTGAACCACAGCTCCCAGCAAGCCTCACTACTGGTTACACTGGCTACAGCGCCTGCAATCTGCAGTGAAATAACATCTGGAGAGCCATATTATTCCCACTACAGGTATTAAGACAGATTATTCATTTTGATATTGGCTTTATACCAGAGATGTATCCAGTATTAACTTATGCTAGAGGTCTCATCAGCAACGCAACTTCTGGACAATGCCTTATCACACCTTTCCCCACCCCATCCTGCATTATCAATGGCCACTAATTGGCCTCAGGATCCCCTGGGAACAGTCCTTCACACAACTGCTGGCTGATGTCTTCTGTCCTCCCAGTATTGAGGACCTCACATAGATTCTCTGTGGAGCTTTATGCTATATGATCTCTGCCACTGTTAAGAGAACTCCAGTTCTGAGGGGGAGAGGAGCGTTATGAGGCAAAGGAATTAATTAAAACAGCCAATTCTACAGCACAGGTTACACCTTCTAACTCTTCATTCGTCTTCCTCACTTTCAAGATATTTACATAAAATGAATCTCACAGTAATACAGCTCACATAACCTCATTCAAGTAGCGCATCAGTTGTGATCAAGAGACATCAGCAAAAGACCACTGACAGCATCCCCTCCCACTCATGTTCTTTTACATGTTCAATGTCCAAGAGATCAGCAAGAGAGCTGCAGACTGTGACATAATGAAAGAAGATAAAAAGTAAACACTTTGGCACGGAGACAGAAAATACTGACTAGCTCTAATGGTTTTTCTCTAGATTCAACAGCATTATTACAAACTTTCAAAAGCCAACACACATTTCACAAAAACCAAGAGCGGGTGGTTGGTTGATGAATGACAATGGCTAAATGCTTCTTCTTTTAGGCAGAGATGCGGTGCTGCTCAAAATTTTCAACATACTGTCCAGTCGGAGATACTCCAACAGTGAACTGATCTACTGAAGATCAAGAATTCCTGATTCAGATCTCCCATCTACCATGAACTACCAAGTTGGCTTTGAAAAGCTATGATCTCTAAATATATATGCTACCCACATGTAATATTGGGGAGTAACCCACTCCTATATGGAGCACAATCTAAAACACTATTAAGTGAAAGCAAATTAAGATTCTGTGGGTGTCGACTTCTACGCCATCTCATATGCCACATATACATCTATTAGTGTGTATATGTGGCATAGAGATACAGCTAGCACACAATGTACAGCCAGAATATCTCTACATATCATTCTTCCCAAAAATACATAGGTGCCACGCTATAGCTAGGTGGACATGAAGCACTTATATTTTTCCTGGAATTCTACTCACAGAATGCAATTTAAACTATTAAAAATTTCAATAGAAATTCCTTCATGTGAGTCTTGTACAACCACTATTTTGCAATATCATTTTTCATCCTTCAGATGCTGAAGCTACAAATTTCAAGATGACCAAGAAAAGTTAGAAGGGGCATAATAGGCAGCAGTGGCATGACTCTTTCAAAGCTATGTAGTGCCTACCTTCTACCATTTTAATCAGCCAGGACAATTAATTCGAACAGAACGTATTCACTATGTACATTGTGTCAAAGCTGAGTTCAAGAAAGGAAGAGGCAACTGGGGTCATACTGGTAACATGCACAGAATAATTGACTGCACCAAAGAATTTCAGAAGAAAATCACCCTGTGCCTTATAGATTATAGCAAAGTTATTGATTGTACAGACCACAAAAAAACTATGGGTCCTTCTCAAAGAAAGGGGGTGCCACAACATTTGATTTTTCTGATGTGTAACCTGAACTCAGGACAAGAGATGGTTATCAAGACAAGATACGGATAAACAGAATAGTGTCCAACTGGCAAGGTGGTCAGGCGAGGCTGCATTTTATGATCCTGTTTAAATTGTATGCTGAACCTATCATACGAAAAGCAGGATTAGACTTGCAGAAAGGAACATCAACAATTTAAAATATGCAGATGACACTATACTACTAGCAAAAAAAAGAGCAAAGACTTGGAATGATTACTGAAGAAAGTCAAGGAAGAATGTGCAAAGGAAGGGTTACAGCTGAACATTAAGAAAACAAAAATAATGACCAAAAGTGACTTACATAGCTTTAAAGTAGATGATGAAAACAAAGTCCAAGATTTTCCATACATTGGGTCTCAGTCCTTAATAAGAACAGAAAGTGCAGTCAAGAAATCAGAAGAAGACTGGGACTTGAAAGGGTAGCTATGAAGGAACTACACAAGGGTAAAGATAGATAATTGAATACTAAAGTTAGGATTGTCCACGCTATCATATTTCCAAGTTCTACGTGTGCTTGTGAAAGATGTCCAGTAAACAAAGCTAATAGGAAGAAAATCAAATCATTTGAATTGTGGTGTTGAAGAAAAGTTCTACTGATACTGCGGGCTGCCAAAAAGATAAATGAATGGGTCCTAGAGCAAATCAAGCCCAAAGTCTCCTCAGAAGCCAAGATGACTAGATTGAGGCTGTGGTACCTTGACCGTATCACAAGAAAACATGATTCACTAGAAAAAGACAATAATGCTTGGGAAGGTGGAAGGCAGTTGTAAAAGAGGGAGACTGCATTAAAGATGGATAGACTCAGTCAAAGAAGCCATGGCCCCAGGCCTGTAAGACCTGAGCAGGGCTGTTGACAACAAGGTCTCGGAGGTGTCTCATTTACGCAATCACCACAAATCAAAGTCAACTTGATGGCAGTTAACAACAAAGGGTTATTAATTCTAACAAAACATACTCACATATATATCTGGCTTCAACTCTTTACTAGCATGATTCTGCTGATGCAGTTCTGAGGGAAAACAGATGTGCCTTCTGACAAAGAGCTGCTTCTACAGGCTTCAAAGGAAGTGCAGGTGCTGCTGTTGCTATCTAAACAGGAGTTGTCGTCGTCATGCATTAAGCACCACCAGCCAAACGCTGCTTGCTTCTCCATATGCACCTTGACAGACAGTTCTGCATACCACTAGTCCCCCAGTTCACAAAGAGGAACTACATCTCCCAAACAAATCTAGATAAATTAGATCTAGGAAAAGGGATCAGGTGCACACAAAGGCAACATTCTAGCAGAGATCATTTATAGCCATCCAGTATAAAATGAACTAGAGTAAAAGTTGCTTCTCCCCAAATAAATACAAGCAACGACATCCAGAATTCTGCACTAATATTCCAGGACAAAACAAAACATACATCTGGAGTAATCTATACATACCAGATTAACCCATATTACTAGATCTCTTTATCCTAGGGATTTGGCAGTTATTTTAATCTTTAGGGGGCACAGATAGTCACTTATTGATGAGAACTAACCAATGGTTTAACCCAAACTACCTCTAATGTCAATCCAATTATCAGTCTCGACAAACTAACTAAAGATTACATATTATTAACATATTACCATTACTATTGCACCACTGAAAAATGTGGGTTCCTCCAGACTTGCCTGAAACGAGAGCCAGTGCTGTTTCACTCCTTCCCCTCTTTTGAATGTTGAGCTATGAATCCCAGTGTGAGACATAAATTGACCTTCCTTCCAGACTTTACTACCATTACAATTGGGACACGATCAAGTTCAAGATGTTATTATCTCTTTTCCACAGGCGGAGCTGAACAACTGCAACTCCATCAACCTAAATAGGTAAATGTAAAAACAAATATAAATGTAACCAAGAGGAAAGCTCCTCCAGCACACATCAATTCCCAGGTAGATGAATATAGCGAAAGAGATCCCTTCAAGGACTAAGGTCCCAAGGGCTTGAAATAACTTCACCAGTGACATGAATTCAGAAGTATACTGGCAGCCAGGGCAACTCCTTTAAAACTAACTTAGATGATTTCTGTACAATATTTCAGCCAGCAAAGTAGACCCTGTGTTTTGCACTGCCTGTAGTTTCCAGGAAAGTTCTGTACCCCAGTTCTTGATAACCCAAGAATGTTGTAGTCTTAGTATACTACTTTGATGCATCTCAACTCTTAGTGAACATAACATCTCCATACAGGGCCATACAGGACTTACAAAGTTATAACCAGCACCTTGTATCACATGGGCAAACAAATGAGCAACAAAGGAGTTGTGTGTTCCATGGAATCGGTTCTGATCGGCAGTCTGGCAGTTACTTTTGGGGATGGATTAAGTTCCCAAACATTCTTCAAAGCCATCCCCAAGGAAAGTTCTGTACCCTAAGCCACCGACAAGCTGCTCAGCTCTAGGTCTCTGCACAGGTGCGAAAAACTCGTATGTGTGAGGCATAGAGGCCTCAATGAAGAAAGCATGTTATAGGAATCCAAAACAGAGCTTTGAAAAGCTACTCTTCCTGCCTGCCCCTGCCCAAAAAATTGCAATCCAAAAAAAGGAACTTTTCCCAGGTTCTCTATTCAATTGTGTCTCCTCCCCACTCATTTTCCCACTCAGAAATGAACCAGTGTCAATCTACACAGCTTCCCCTCTCAGAATCCATTTACTTGTGTAATGCTGGTTTGCACCACAGACCATGCCCCCGGTGATGAAAGATGCTTTCAAAAAATATTTGAAAAACTTCTCTTTCTTTTGTGATTCTCAGACATGTACAGACTATAAGATATCAGTCTGACCTATTTAAAGAGAGAACGTTTATGATTAGAAGTTATTTTTAAATGACAGTTGCACCCATAACAAAAGTTGGAAAAATATTTTCAAATCCAAAATGCCTCTATCTAGCTGTTAAATTAGGTAATAAGGCAGACATGGTCTATCCAGCCCAGCATGGAAGCATGTACCATTCTGAAAGGATTTTTTTTAGTTCTGGGCTTTGCTTTTACTGAAGAATTTGAAGCTGACAGCTAAAATCTGAGATTACCTATGAATGATATGATCAGATTATAAAAAAGAGAAACTTGAATTCAATGAAGCAAAGCCCAGAAAAATCCAACACTATTAAAAAATACATGCATATAATGCACAAAAATTGGAAGCTGTTTAGACTTCTACCTTTTGAAATCTATTTCCACCCACCAACAGTCATTGTTTACTAGCATTTCTTTACCTCAAGTTTATTGTTAAATCCATTTCAAACAAATTACTACAAAATATGAGTTACCAACATGGAATTAAACTGCAAAAAAGAAAAGATTACTTTAAAAGATAGTCTTTTAATGCAAACTTTCTTCCTAATAAATATAGGAACACACACAGCCAGGTCTAAATAGAATTACTGTGGTGCATTAGCTGCTATTTACATGCTAATACCAACTGAGTAAGAGAGAGCAAGGACCCTGACCTTTTGATCTGGTTAAAGCACATTTACTCCACAGGGATGGCTGTCTACACACGTTTACTAGGTCAGTCAAGCAGATGGACTGCTTTTCGATTCAGCTATTAATGAAGGAGTAGACAGTACTATTTGTTTAGTTTAGTTTGTGTGCCACCATTCTCCCAGAGTGGGACTCAAGGTAGCTCGCAAAAAAAAGTTTAAAATGTTTAAAAAAATAATACAATTAATAATATTTTAAAATTTTAAAATAATAAAAACTTGCAACATTTTTTAAAAAACAACTTGATAAAAAAAGCTCCTCTGTTCACATATTAAAAGCCTACTTGAAAAGAAATGTTTTTGTTCGCTGGTCAAAGGAGAGAGGGGGCCAACATAGCCTCCTGCAGAAGAGAGTTCCACAGGGTGGGAGCAGCCACTGAGAGGGCTCTCTCCTATGTCTTCACCAGGTGAGCCTGGGACGATAGCAGGACCAAGATAAAGCCTTCTCCTGCAGATATTGAGACTTTACTAGGTTCATATAGGAAGACACATTTTTTCAAAAAGTCTGCATTTAAGCCATATATAGGGCTTTATAGGCCACGACCAGCATTTTGAATTGTGCCTGGAAACACAGGTAGCTGGTGAAGCTATTTTAACAAAGGAGTTATGTGCTCCCTGTAACTTGTCCCAGTCAGCATTCTGTCAGCATTCTGGCTGCCAAGTTCTGAACTTGCTGAAGTTTCCAAACAGTTTCCAAAGGCAGCCCTATGTAGTGTGCATGACAGTAGTCCAACTAAGATGCAATCAAGGTGTGTGACTGCATAGCCAGATCTGAAGTCTTAAGGAACAGGGGCACAGATGGCGCAGAAGTTTTAAATATGCAAATGCATTCCTGGCCACTACTGAAAACTGGGCATCCAGGCTCAGAGATGAGTCCAAGGCTGCAAGAATGAGATTTCAGGAGAAGTGTAACCCCATCCAGCACAAGCAAAGTTCCTGTTCCCTGATCTGCCTTTTGACTGAGCAGAACTCTCTCTGCTTTGTCTGGATTAAGCTTCAATTTGTTTGCCCTCATGCAATCCATCACTGACAATAGACGTTGGTTCAGTACTGAGACAGCTTCCTTTGAATCAACTGGACTATCTCAACTACAGCATCCAAGTCAGAACGAATCTGAGTGTCTGTAAAGTATCTCACAAATTCATCACAACAGGTTGTAGAGTGGTCATTATTTTCATCTTGTGGCCCAAAATTTTGTAAAAGGCCCTGCCCACTTGAAACAGCTCCATTAGACAGCACTGTGAAAATGCAATGGTGGCAAAGAAGTATAATCTCTTCTCTGCCATCATTACCACAGCACAGGCCTTCCAATGGGCTCTAGTCCATGTTTAGTCAGACTCACTTCAAGTCTTCCGCCAACACTGCTCTCGTCTCCACCCCATTCATTTGATCACCCTCAGCTCCCTAGTAAGCCAGGGAGCTCATCTGTCTCCACTCCGTGAGAGGGGAAGCAATAAATGTCCACCGCACTGGACATTTCCTTATTCCAGAGATCAGCCAAGGTTTTGACGGGATCACCTGCCACTGGCAACAGGAAGCTCTCCAGGACCCATCAGGAATCTATTCGGATCCATAAGCCTCCTGGGGTGGACCAACTTACTCCCGTCCCCACGCCCATTCCTGCAGCAGCTTCAAGTCCAAGTGAATCTAACCCACCAGGTAGTGATCAGTCCATGACAATGGAACAACAGAAAGCTCCTTCACACCTAGTTCACCATCATCCTGCACAGAACAGAAAACCAGGTCCAGAGAGTGTCAGCATGGGTGGCACCAGCTATCACTTGGGACAGGTCCATGGTTGTCACAGCAGACACGAAGTCCTGAGCTGCTCACAACTGTAGTCCTGGCATGGACCCTGAAGTCCAGAACCACAAGGCACGGGGACTCCAACACCACCGCTGAGATCAGCTCAGCCAGCCCAGGAAGGGAGACTGTTGAGCAGCAGGGTGGGTGGTACACCAACAGAACCCCTACTCTGTCTTGACCACCCACCTTCAGAAACACACACTTGAACCCAGCAGACTGAGAGAAAAGAGCAGGGTTCTGTCCTGTGGCTAGTTTTGTTTAACATTTTTATAAATGACTTGGATATGGATAGAGGACAAACTTCACCAATTTGGAGATACAGCGCATTAGGAAGGGCAGCCAATATCCCAGAGGACAGGATCAGAATTCAAAATGACTTTGACAGACTGGAGAACTTGGCCTAAAGTAACAAAATGAATTTTGGCAGGAAGAAATGTAAGTTACAGCATGAAAAAAAGTACAAATATAGAATGGGTGAGCCCTGGTCTGAGAACAGTACATGTCAAAATGACCTGGGGTCTTTGTAGACCACAAGCTAAACAATTCTAGGCTGCATCAAGAAGAGGACAGTGCCCAAATCAAAGGAAGTAATAGCATCACTCTGTTCTGTTTTGGTCAGACTTCACCTGTAATACTGTGTACCACAGTTCAAGAAGGCTACTCACCAGCTGGGATGTATCCAGAGGAGGGTGACCAGGATGGTCAAAGGTTTGGAAAACAAACCCTATGAGGAACAGCTTAGGGAGCTGGGAATGTTTAGCCTTCAGAACTGAGAGGAAGATTGATATTACGCCCATACTTAAATATCTGAAGAGATGTCATGTAGAAGACAGAGCAAGTTTGTTGTCCTGTGTCTCAGAGACTAGAACACGAACCAACTGATTGAAATTACAGGTAAAAAGATTCCACTTAAACATCAGGAAAAACTTCTTGACTGAAAGAGCTGTTTGGCAGAGTCCTTGAACAAAGGTTGGATTACCATCTTTCAGAAAAGCTTTAGTTTGGTGTTCCTGCATAGCAGGGGGTTGGCCTAGATGGCCACTGTTATCCTTTCCCACTCTAGAATCTCATGCAAAAATTACCATCACAAAGTAAGTAATGCAATGGGATTGTCAACTATTTGTTGAGATGCATCTGATAAAACTGCCTAGGTCATGGTAGCCCATGATGTAATAAGTATGTTACTCTTTAATGTGTCACAGGCTTCTTTGTTGTTTTTTGTTGCAAAAAGTAGCATGGCTACCCCTTTGGGGAAAAATGCACCCATCAACAGTAACTGTAAAACTCTTAGAGGACAACCTATATAGAAAAAGAAAGATCAGTTCCAGCTTTAATTCACAGCCTATGTGCAGTGCTAGCATGGTTTATGTGACAAGAAATGAACTTTACCTGATGCAATTTCTTAAGTGTTAATTTTTCCACAATGAAAACTTCTCCCACTCCTATATCTACCACTTGTCCCTATAACAAAATAATTCAGCACATTTGCAAAAACCCAACAGTAAGGATTGTGCACACATTTCAGATTTTCATCTCACTCTACTGTAAATGTTCAGAGCAATTACAGCACACTCAGAATGAAATTTCAAATAGTAGCAACAAGATCAAACCCACCTTGAAAGCTGCTAGCCTATGCCAGTTATTGGACTGGTTATTAGCCAATCTTGGGATATTTCTACGCTGTGTTTAAAAAAAACCTTAAAAAATAGCTAAAGAAAGGGGAAGAGGACCCACAGATTCAAAGTAGCATTGTTGTTGTATGGCTTCAAGTTGTTTCTGACTTATGGCAACCCTAAGGAGAACTTATCACACGGTTTTCTGGGGCTGAGAGTATGTGACATGCCTGAGGTCACCCAGTAGGTTTCCATAGCTGAGCAGGGACTCGAACCTGGGCTCTAGGCTCACAAAGCAGGGTACCATCAAGGAAATTCACAAGTTTTTTGTGTACTGATAATTATTACTGAGTATCTAAGTAGCCATCTGTGAGATAACGCAGTCAAGATACCAAGAGCCCAAGAATGAGAGAAGAAACAATTTAAACAAGCATGTCCTGCTTCTTTTAATGGGAATGATCTGCAACTGAATTTCAGCATTGCAGCAACAAATGAGTATACTGTAGGGCAGGCTTCAATATGTATCTGCAAAACTGGCACTGCACCTGTCAAGGTTGACCACACTTGACCTAACTAAAAATTCTAAGTTTAAATTTTGTGCATCACTTTATTGTGCTTTCTCTTGGAGTAATGAAGAAGTATCTACAAAGTATTCTAGTGCATTCATCACAAAACAGCAGAGTTAAATCTGACAGACGTAAGCACCTAAAATTTGGCAGCAAGGACCCTGTTTCACTTGTCAGTCACAATCAATACAGCAGACCACCTAATCTATCATATTAAACTTTGAACTGTTTTGTAAAGCATTTTGCTATGCTTTACTGCCCCCCCTTTTTTAAAGCTGTAATGAACACGTATTTACTGCCCCACTATAGCATTTCAATATGTTAAACTTGAATTTTACATCTGTCTTTATAATTTGCTTTTTCTCGTGTTAGTCTTTAACAGTCAAACCTTTGACTACACTGTTGGCACTATTTACTATAGTTTATCTGTAGGCAAGATTAAATGAGCAATATCGCCAATACACTTAATACTACATAGAATACAATTAAAGTACCAGGTAAACACCTGTAAAATAATTGTGGCAAGAGACAGACGTGTGTTTGTCATGATTCCATTTTATAATACAGAGATGTAAAGGCTAAAAGGGAGGCAGGCAACACAGAAGTTCAATTTCATCTGAAGCCTTGAACTACAGTAGCCTCCCTACATTTGTTAGAGTTCAGGGTGCTGAACTCTTGTAAAAGCAGAAAAACTGTGAATAAGCCCCCCCTGCTATTCTCGTCTATTGGTCCTTCCTTCCATTCCTTTGCTTCTGGCCCCAGCGCTGGGAAGGGGGAGACAAGGTAAAGGGCTTGTCCATACTTTCCCTTCTAGATAGAGAAAAGTAGAGTTCTAGTTTTCTAGCTACTTCCAGCAGCCATCTTGAAAAAGGAGGGGTAGGAGCAAAGAGAGTACCTGACCAATCAGCAGCCATTGCACAGCAGAATGTGCAGCCACAGGGCAGAGAGGACACACCTCCAGTAGTGTGAAGGGCTTTGCTCAAGTCCATTTTGAACACAAGCCTAGTAAGCCTGGGATGAGAATGCAAGGGAATGTGAGGAGGAAAATTGGGGGGGGGGGCAAGCACATGCCTTGCAAATGAGCAAATTCATGAAGATCAAATCCATGAATGTGGTGGCAGGACTGCATTCTGCTATGTGAAGCTAAACTGGGCAGGTTCAACAGACATTGTGTTGTTTTGAAAAGCATTTACAACTCATGGCAAGTAAGGACCTAAGTGCCCTAAAGGTACCAGATCCCACCTGATCTTGAAAGCTAAGCAGCATCAGCTCTGTTTAGTACCTGGATAGGAGACCACCAACAAACACCAGGTGCTGTAGGCTACATTTCAAAGGAAGGAAATGGCAAAACCACCTCTAAATATTCCTTGCCTGAGAAAAACCTATGAAACTCATGAAAGTGTTATCAACTATTTTTGTTAATTTGACAAATATGTGGGCAATCTTGCCATGTCCCACCCCCACTCCCACTGTTTTAAACCCAGGGAGTCATTTTCCAACAGCCAATGTGGTATAGTGCTTTGAGTGCTGGACTAGGACCTTGGAGAGCAGGGTTTGATTCCCTGCTCAGCTACGGAAACCCAGTGGGTGACCCTGGGAGCATCACACACTTTCAGCCCCAGAAAACCCCCTGATAGAGTTGCCATAGGATCGTCATAAGTCGGAAACAACTTGAAGACACAAGTCATTTTCTTGTTTTGCTGAGACAGCCCTCTCCTAGCCTGAAACAACCCAGGAGTCACAGAATCAGAGTTGAAAGAGACCCCAGAGGCCATCCAGTCCAATTCCCTGCTATGCAGGAACACCCATCAAAGTATTCCCAACAGATGGCCATCCAGCCTCTGCTTAAAAACCTCCAAAGAAGGAGACTCCACCACACTCCATGGAGGCAGCAGATTCCACTGCCAGACAGCCCTGACTGTCAGGAAGTTCTTCCTGGGGTTCAGGTGGAATCTCTGTTCCTGCAGCTTGAATCCATTGCTCCTTGTCCTAGTCTCTGGAGCAGCAGAAAACAAGCCTGCTCCCTCCATCCTAAAACATCATAGAAGAAACACCCACATCCCTCTGGAAACATTTTTACAAAATAAATAAATAGATAAATAAAAAAAATAATGGGGGGGATTCTGGGATCATGGAAAACAGCCCTAGGACAGTATGGAGCCTGAAGGCCTCACTTTTGAACCTCTTATGCACCCAATTACTACAGCAGTATTTACACATCACAACTGGTGCAAACCTAATACTTCACTGGACCAAGGGGAGTTAACTCCCTTAAAGTCATATGGACAGATGTGGGAAAACGTATTTTTTTTGGGGGGGGAATCATATGAAAGATCATCTGGTCAATCTTAAATTGTTTCTTTTTTAGAAGACTACCAAGCAATAAGACACTCTCTAAATACTGGTCTTTAGCAAACATTCTTAAAATGCCTACTGTTGCTGAAAAATAAAACTGTTATTTTCCACTATGCTTTACTACTTGCTAGGTAAGCTCCTCCAGGCTCTTGTTATACTGGAAGATTAGACCACTAACAATAAAGCCATTTATTTATTTATTTTTGAAAAAACAGTCTCGCTGTAGTTAGACAGGTTTATGATTGGGTACAACTGAAAAACTGGAACCAGTCTGAATCTCTGCTACACTTAGGCTTTTACAAGTTCAAATGCTTCTAATCCAAGCCTCTTGTAAAACTTCAGTTTTTACAAATGCTTAACTATGAACACTCAAGCACTTGGCCCCAAACACGAAAGCTACAATTTGCATGGCAGGTATTAGAATTAACAAGACAGAGTTTTACAAGTTTCCCCCATATCCACAGTTAGTGGAGTACTATGAAAATTAACAAGATAAACTTGCAGTCTCACTAGAGCTAGGCCCAAAGAAAACAAAATCATTTTTAAAAACGGACTGCCAAATAAACAAATGTCTAGGTGAAAACCTACAATGCTGTACAACAGCTGTACAGATAAAGAAATTAAAAACTGTATGCACAATGGAAACATTCTGGACAACATCAGATTATAATGCAGCATTCCCTTGCCTTTTGCCCAGGTGCAGAGAAGGAACACACACGGGCAAAAGGCAAGGGAATGGGAGAAGGATAATGGAGGAGGCGGTGGCAGCACATGGGCACCCTGTGAGTAATCAAATTCATAAAGATCAACCCCATGAACATGGAGGGAGGTCTGTAGTCCGCATTATCCACTTTCATTCATTCTCTGAGAAAAACAGCACCCAAGGCTGCCAACAACAGCAATAATAATAATAAAAAAAATACTGAGAGGTAGCCATGTTGGACATGTAGCAAAATAAAATCTAAAATGCAAAAGAGTGATCCCTTTATCGGCCAACTAAGTGACAGTGTTAGAATGACAGGCCTACATTTTGTACCAGATGTCGCTGCTGTTGTAGTTCAGCTGGTGTGAAGGCATCTCAAATCAAGCTGAGCAACTCCTCCCCTCACTTGACGGCATGGCCAACACAGCTACCCTGAATATATTTCCTAAATTTGAAGATGCCAACTTTAACTGCAGCAGGGACTAGGACTTAACTCTCTGAGGTTTCCACCTCCAACCAAGATAACACTTCATCTGGACTAGGACTGGCAAGATCTACTTACACAGCACCTAAAAGTTTTTCCACACACAGCAATACAAACTTCTTGAGAAATTTAATGTTCTCTGTTTAAGAAAGGGCCCTGTGGCTTCACAAAGGACACAGACACCCTGGGTCCCAAGAGGAGTTACTTTACTGCTGCTAATGCAGTTTCAGACCCCTCCAAACCAACTGTGTTTCAACAGAAAAAACATCTGATACGTTGGCCATTTCCACACAACAATGCTCTTCCACATTGTCACGCTACAATTCCGGGTACGGAAGTAAGCGCATCAGCAATGCTCTCCTCCGCACCTGCTCGCTCCCTGCGGAAAGGAGAATGACGGCCCCGCCTCTTCCTTTTGCAGCACAGCCAGGGACTTGCCACTGCTGTACTAGGACAGGAAGCATCGCAATTGCGCTTCCACACAAAGGTTAGTACAAGAGTGCCGCACAACTGGAGGTGCAAAATGGATTTTTTTCTGTTTTGCAAATGCCACCTGAGTGTGATGTTTTGTGATGGGATGGCAGCGGGATGGTGATGATGTCATGTGGAAGCACAACCTTCCGACTGTTGCCATCCGGTTGCAGAAGCGGCACAGCAACATCATGAGGAAAGGGCCAAACTGTAGACCCCTCTGACTCTAACATGGTCATTTTTATTCTCCTGCATGATTTTTAACATCATTTGCTTGATAGTGAAGCCAGTGGAGCCCTAAAAGCTTGTAAGAGATATTTTGTGCATTCTGGCTGGCCAATAAGGATGGCACTCCCTAGTGCTTTTCAGATTTTGTTTAGTAAAAAAACAAGTAAAGCTATAACAAAAAAAAGCTTCTGAACAAAGCTAAAAATCTGATCAGTGGGCCTTCAGTGACCACTGTAGGATGTTTATTTTCTAATAATATTCTCAAAGGACATTTCTTCCATTTCTGCAAAGTAATATCAAGACTATATAAAAATCCAACATCTAAATACAACCATACTACTCAGGTAGTATTTTTCCCCCTTAACTGGATAGCTTAGATACTTTAGGACATAGCACCTTACAATCGTGTGTGTGTGTGTGTGTGTGTGTGTGTACGCACACACACACACATCCAATTGTTTCATTTAAGTGTTATGCATGATCCCAAGGACTGCTCTACCAATGCAGTGATCTTGTGACCCAAGGTCTTGATTCTGGGTCAACGACTGGATAAGAAAATGAGCATTAATTATGACATTTGATGGCCATGGAAGAAATACAGCATTTAAAATGCAATAAATTTTTAAATCCACGAATACTGCAAAGCAGTCATAACATTATGTCCCATCATCTTTATACCACAACAGGGGACTATAGTTGTAAAAAACAGCAACAAAATACACAGTCCAACTTTAGAAATCACCACTGTATAAATTTGTATACTTATCCAGCAATAATACCTGCCAGAGACTTAATTGGAAGCAGATATGCACAGGGTCAGACTCATGTCACCTTTACTTTCATCAATTCTGAAAGTCTTGGCAGCAAACTAAAGTACCATGCTGCTTTTAAAGAAAGAGAATGGATTTTCATGAAGCCACTTTAGGAATTTACAGAAGCATTCCTCAATTCAGTACTTTCAAGATGTGTTGGGGTTATTTCTTCCATCATCCCCCAGCTAGCAGAGTTAAGTGTGCTATAGCAGTTACCAGATCAGCCCAGGACCGAAGGACATGATTTCAAGTCCCACTGAGCCCTGAAATTTACTATATGACTTAGGCAGGTGAACCTGACCAACTTTACAGGATTATGAAGCTGAAGAGGGAAAAGAAAGCCACATGTGCCACCTTGAAATCACTAGAGGGACTATACAAATGTGTTAAATTTGCTGGATAAAGATTACAAAAGTTGAAATTCCAGCATATATGAAATGCACTAGAATGGACCCTTATAAATTTCCTTTTTCAATGTATCTTTAGAGTCAAGTACAGTAATTGATTTTTAAATACTTTTTTTAGTAAATTAACTTTTTTGGAATCCACACAACATTGAAAAAGGAATTTTAAGTTATGACCTCAATTTCGCTACACATGAATGGCCGTTGTAAGTAACAAAGAAAAGCTATGGGGACCTCACTTTTAAGCAATACAGGTTAAATGTTACGCTTACATGCTCAACTTTACACCATGTTTCAAAAGTTATGTTTCAAAGCAATCACAATTTAGGGAAGGAAGGTTGTCTGAGGCAACAGGATTGAAGATAAACCAGCCAAAAACCCATGGAACACAAAAACACAGTAAATACAAAAGGTCACACTATGAGGAAAAAAAGCTCAAAGAGTCAACAGTAAATAGATATAAGAACTGCCATTAATTAGTGACAGTATGCTTCTGCATACCAGTTACGAGATAACAGTGAGAAGGTATTGAACTCATGTCCTGACTATGGGTTTCTCAAAGGTATCTGGCTATGAAACTTCGTGGACCATTAGTCTACTCTAATGTCCCTAAGAAATGCAAATTTAATCAGATGAGGTGACAGGCTTTGTGTATATGTACCTGTTGGACTTACAGTGACTCCATGAATTTCACATGGTTTTCTTGGGCAAGGGATACTCGGGGTGGTTATGTCAGTTTCTTCCTTTGAAATATAGCTGACAGCACCTGGGATTCATTGCCCATCTCCCTATCGAAGTACTAACTCAGGCTGATGATACTTAGCTTGCAAGATCAGATGAGATCTGGTGTCTTTAGGGTATTTAGATCTTTAGAAAGCTGAAAAGTTAAAAAAAAAGTATTAACCACTATCCCACTAAGACTAAATCACTACTCTACTGTTTCTGATGTAATTATGCCCACATCAAAACAATGAATAAGAACAGCAACTACCCTGGATGTTTAACGCCATATTCCCTTTGGCAATCATGGATACAAAGGACCATTCTTGTTTCTTGAAATACAAATAGTTTTTTACCTTTATCTGCATGTATTCTACTGGAGGCCCTTCAAATCTTTAAGGCTGCTTATCTCAAGAACGCTGATCGGGGACCCTAGAAATGCAGGACTTACAGAACAGCTATGTAAACATGGTCAGGACAAGTGCTATAAGAAAACTCGGCAGCTTCCAGAAGTTGTATCTGCAGTCATTAAATGATGAATGAATCCAAATTCATCAGAGTATGTGCAAATTTACTCTAGGATGTTGACTATTATATGCAAATTATACTAATCTATTACATGCATTCATACCTGAAAATCTTAAAAATTTTAAAAGACAGAATGTTAAAAACAAGCAAAATCTGCTATGTTTGTTTGTATGACCAAAACATGTCCATAAAGATCTCCTACTCCCCATACTTTCCTAAGAACCTATAGTTTAGACATGAACACAATTCTAGAGCTATCACTACTCTTGTTCAATATAGATTTTAAGCACTTCATTGCAATGCATTATCATGGCTGGGCAGTGCCTTCTCAGATTAAAAAGTAACTACTTGAAATGACCCACTTCAATTTACATGTTCACCAGAGAGCTGACTGCAAAAAAAGTAAATCACTAGAAAAGGCAAAAACACAACTTTTAAGATTCAAGGTTTAAAAAACTAGGTTCTTTCACAGATAGCTGTTTTTGCAATATTCCATCCCCTACATACGGATCAGAAGAATTTTCCTTACACTTCAAGCAACCTCACAACATTTCTGCTATTTCACAAGTTCCATTCCCCACTTGCTTTCCTCATGACACTGGCAGTATTGAAGCTATTCTTTATGGCCTTGTAAGGAGTAAAAATACAGAAAATGATGCTTTGAAGAGGATACCTGTCTCAGTTTTGCTCAAAGCAATATGCAGCTAGATTTGAGACCACTCTACAAATTCCCCTTTTCACTGGTTTCCCATGGATGTTTGGAATAATTCCTGCAACTCAGTGCAGTGAGGAAATATGATTTAATACCAATGTAACATCAATGGAGTACAAGGTTTATATAGCAGGAGTGACACTTCCAGTGGCACTTGCACTAATTTAAGTTATTTGCTAATCCACAAGGCTTGTCTTTGCAACCAGCAGCTGGATTCTTTTACTTGTCAGTGATAAATTATTACATGTGAAATTCTTTCAAAACCATCCTGTTTTAACAATATGTTTTAGGCCATCATGGCGCCCCTAGTAGGAAGAAAGGTCAGTTCTTCAGACCTATAGAAGATTAAGGTGCCAAAGGTTACCTCTGTCTAGCTCACTTATTTAAAACACCACAGATTTAGAGAGGCGATAAACCACTGTAACCCATCTGAAGATATGATCAATGTCAAGTTGGTTTTCCACTGCAATGACAAGGTTGGTAATATTGTTGCTAGTGAGCAGGTCCCTAACTGAGATAACATATTAGCAATTCTACAGCATTTCTTCCTTAACATAGAATATTTTAGAAATATTAGCAACCAGAATTTTAATACTGATTGAAGTTCAACTTTAGACAGAAACACTCTTTGAACTCTCTGCCAGGTTCATTGGAAAGTCTTGGACTTTAAAAGCAAACAAAGAGAAGCCTGTTCACAAAATCAATTCAACACTAGGATAGGCAACTTGCAGCCTTTAAGAAAGCCAAATGGGATTAAAAGAAGGTGTATTATGAGTCAAGTAAACTGATGGACAGCATCATCTTCATTTTAAAAAGAGATCTACTCTTCAAGAAGGAAAACGTTTCTGTGATATGAAGCCTGAGGTATCTACTTTAGAAATAAACCTGAGAAGAATGCTCACCTTAACTCGTGTAAACTGAAAGTTCCAGACAGTAGTTCAAGCAAGCAAAATCAACATGTCTCTTCCCTACCAAGAAAATGCAAACAGATATACTAAAGATAAACTTCCAGACGCTATGCTACATTACAATTTAGGAGATATGATTGTCCCTGTTGCTGGAAAGTAACTTATTTATCAATGTCATCCATAAATATCCTTTCCCTTTTCACTCTCCGGTTCCTACGATATTGACAAATTTCACTTCTACCTGTAATGACTGAACAAGCATCTAGCATGGAATTTAGGGCCATCTCTTTCATTTCCCTTGATTACAGCAACAGAGAGCAACAACTTCTAAATTCCAGGAAAATAAACAGTTCATTAACAGGAAAAAAAGATGGATTGAAGGAGCCTCCACCATACACATATTCCTAAGAAGTCAGCCCTTCTTCATCTAGATAGCAACATACTACACATGGCAAATATACACCATGTTAGAGTTCTTCCATTTCGGGGGCTCATTTTATGCCACCTAGCATATTCTGTACTGTGGCACTGGAGCTAGTAAGATTTACATTTCTGCTTCAAATAATCAATTTTTTTTTTATTTAGTGATTACTATGAATCTTTTTTGAGGAGGTCACACAAATATACTAAAGATAAAGGTAACAAACTAGAAAAAAAGCTAGAAAAAATTGTTTACATTAATTAATAACTAATTTCAAATGGGGCATTTGAGCAGAGTCATCTCCTTGAAAAATCAGTTCAGTTTTACTGATATTTGTTTATTCACAGCATTTATACTTCATCCTTCAGCCAAAGTCTCCCAGAGCAGCTTAAAATTTTTTAATTGATCACACGCTTTCCAAGGCCATTGTTAAACAGCAGTTGATTCAGATACTGTGATATTCCAAGGAATGAAAATGTCTGTGGCTATAATAGCAACGAAGACCTCTACTTCATTACACGTGTATTGGTTACACTGGTCTGCCGACTACTATTCCTCTAAGTGGCACATTAGCCCATTATGGTTGAATTAATACATCAGACCAAACTGATTTACATGAACCAGACATACAAACTACCCATAGTTTACAGCTCTTTTTCATTTTTTGCTTTCCATTCTCTCACTTTTGTATGTTCCCTCATTTCTATGGTTAAAAAGCCTATGGATAGGAATAGTTTTTACCACAGTTACTGAACCACACTACAGTTTGAAAGCCACTTCAAACCGTGTGCAATTTAAAACTCCGCTTTACCAGCTGATCAGAGACTGTGCTTGGTCAATTTAGATGTTTCAAAAGAAGACGATTAGTGTCCAACCACTGTTGGATTTACCTGCTGCTGGCTACTAGTGGGCTACAGAGAACAACAGGAAGCTGTATTCTTCACAGCTAAGCCTGTCAAGTAGATCTTAAGCAGTTCTGTAAGTTAATCAGTTTTAAGTCCACAAAACAGCTAGTACAAATGGTCCCATTCCAGGAGAAGGGAGGCATAAAATAAATAAATAAAATGCGGATATATCTTCAACGGCATTCAGCACTTGTATATCTAAGCTCTGCCAGGCATTTTAAAGAACAATTTTGGAACTATTATAGAAAGTAGAGAATGTTTGATTCACCTTTAACTATAGTAACAGGGCCAATGTTTCTATGAAGCACCAAAAAATAAAAAAGACATCTGACATTCCAGATATAATATCTTCAAAGGAGCCCTGGAGAACCAGTAATTGCTTCCCTCAGAGAGAACCCTTCTCTGCTCCTGAAGATCCATCCAAGAACTTAACCGCACAATAAGCTTAAATAATTCATTGTTAGCTAAACAAAGAGCACACTAAGTTTTATAATGGTCAAAACGATTCTTCCTTTCCCATTTAGAAGAAACACATATTTTAAATGGTCTGATTACCCAGCACTGACATCTTCCAACCTGATCCTGAAAATTTAATTCCTCAAATAAAATGACATGCTTAACCAATAGCCTTGACTGCGCCACTTGCCCCTCCTCCCCAAAAAAACCTGCAGGAATTTTAGAACTGAAGTCTAAATGTTATTTTATTTTTTCAATTTTAATTATACAAAAAAAAATTTGTTTAAAAGGAAATATTCAATTCAAACACATTCAAAACCTGCAACTTTTGGGTATTTTGGTAATTTTTAAAAAAAGTGACCTAACAGTGAAAATATAAACAGAGAAGTACAGGAAAAATTCTTGAATGATTGAGCTTCAGCATTATAATAATTTGTGTACCTATTTTGTAATCAGAGGCTTTCTACTGGACATAGACCTTAGGGACTATCGGTCCCCAATCTGTTACTGCATTCCAAGAGATGTCATCTGATATGAATGAGCTGGTACTCCTGTTTATGCCCACTTAGAGTTCTGTGATGTGTTGAGTCTTTAACCACCCAACAAGTATTGATACTGTTTCTAAAAAAGAGTTCATTTATGAGGTATGTAACATAGTATTGTTAAGCACAGTTGGTTCAACTGAATTTTCTTTCAACTACATGAGCATAATAATGCAGCCTAGCCTTTGAATTCTGTTTCACAATTGTGTATATGTACAGACAAATAGAAAGCCAGTATGGTCTAGTGCAGTGGTTCTCAACCTGTGGGTCCCCAGATGTTCGTGGACTTCAGCTCCCAGAAGCTCTGAGCATTGGCCATAGTGGCTGGGGCTTCTGGGAACTGAAGTCCACGAACATCTGGGGACCCACAGGTTGAGAACCACTGGTCTAGTGGTTTTACTGGCTGAAGACACCAGGAGACCAAATGCCCAATCAGTCACAGCAACCCACTGGGTGACCTTGGTCAGATCACATTCCCTCAGCCTGAGGAAGGCAAGGGCAAGCCCCTCGTAACAAATTCTGCCACAAAAGTCCAATGATAGCTTCTCCTTAAGGTCTCCATAAACTGGAAATGACTTGTAGGCACACAACAACAAAACAACACAAACAGAAATGTATCTTGACTTAGACAAGTTAAAAAGACACATGCACAGCATGGCCAAAGGTTTTGGATTCTGAGCCTATAAAGGCTGATTCAGCAGCTATTACTCAACCGCTGTATTTATATTTACATTCAGATTTTAACGTTATATGTTAACATTTAGAACAAATTGTTGTAGCTATGCTTATTCAAAAATATTTTCAAAAGGCAAACATGATTTAAATAATTTATTTACATTAACTTATACAGAAATGATCCACATCAACTTTTAATAGGCAAATACAAGATATATATGCCACTTAAGTCAACCAAGCTAATGGTGAGGGATGCTCCAAGTTGCAGGCCAGCAACATCTAGAAGATCACACAGTTCTAATCTCTGATGCAGACAGACCTCATCCATACCTCCGATAAGGACCCTACTGGTATAATTGTTTTGAATGTGGGTATGTTTGAGCAATCTTAATAAGTACTGCGCAAACCAAGTCTGTCAAATTACTAATAAGCTTTTAATGTTATTCTTCTATAAAGTAAACAGTTGACTATGTCAGGTGTAGCATGAATCAAACAAAGGCTCATCTGGAAACTTAAATTAATAAAATAAGAAGAATTAAGAAAAATCAGTATTTGACCAGCATTGGTAAGCACGAATACTTGCCCAGTCAGGATTACTTTAAGATGAGCCACAACATCTAGAAGTACAATTCATATCTACAGTCCTCATCAAACATATTAACCCATTTAAACCACACTATTCAATGTTCAATTCATAAAAACAGTAAAGAAACTTTCCCACGTAAGTATCTGTGATACTCAAGGGTAGCTAAATACCATCTAGCCAACAGAAGCAGAATCAACTATGACTGGTGGCCTACAAGGTCAGGACTGTTCTTCTTTTCTACCATGATGTTGTAATCTTTGACTTTCCTTTATGGTTCACTTGAATCATAATACAAATTATTCCTATCTATTCATTTACCCTTGCATTGTCAGTTCAGGCTGCCTACGGTTTTTAAATTTACATTGTTAAAATTATCCTATTAATTTTCAAATGCTTCAGAAAAACACAGTAATGTATGTTCCTCTCTCACTCCACCTTTACAACCATCATCTCTCACAACCCTTGGGTTAGACACTGTAGCAGAAGGTCAACCTCTAACTGCATAGTTGAGCAGGGATCAGAATCTGGATTCCCACACTCTCATTGGGCTAATAAATTATTCAGTGGAACTATTTGGTGAAGACAGAACTCAATCCACATTTCATAATCGTTCTAGCAGATCAAAGCTTATAACCAAACTAGAGACATGTTATCCCCTTTCACAACAAAACCAGCAATGTTCTGAGTTGTATACCACGAAAGGCAACGTGTATTAGAACTATTTATATCACAATTCCAATCAGACATAAAAAAAATTATCAATAAGAACCATGAGTATACCATGCACAACACAGACATTACAGAGTTAGTCAACTATTCTAGAAGGAGAGTAAGGTGAACAAGAGTGAAGAATGTAGAATGAAAAAAATAAAGGATCATACCTGTTTTGAGTCTGCGCTCTATTCTATAGTAGACTATACACTATGTATGACAGACTACAGCCCCAGTGAATACAACAACACTAACTTCCAGACAATATTTTTCAAAGCATCAAATTTAATTACATATTACTCCTGCTACATCATAAAGCTATTTTAGGTACACTTCATAGATAAACGAACAGGAATTCCATAAGATAACACTATCATACACCATGTTTATAAAAGTATAGATGTTTATAAAAAGTTAGCAGCATGAAACAGGCATTGTTTCACTAAAGAAGTTGCCCTACACTTCAGTGGGGCATAAGTATATGACTCAAGATTGCAAATGTCTGTCTCTTACACACACAAGAGAAGATGATAAGTTAATGCTAGTCCATTCACAACAGCTACAACCTTTGTTCTACGCTTGCCATGTGTCACCATCACAGATTATCTACCTGTGTACTTTAAAAAGTAGACAAGTTCCACCTTCTGACAACACTGATTGTGAGAAGGGTATTAAAACATGCCCAAAGGGCTATTAATTCAATTAATTTACATTATATGGCAATAAAAAAGTACAGAATAATTATTTTGAGATAAGAATCACAATTAAAAGATGTGAAGCAGCACTGCCTAATGAAAAGTGAATGCAAATGTAACCTATTCACAAATAAAGCACCTCTACATTGAGAACTATATATAAAATCATTCAAATCTTCTTGATTCCTGGATTACAGTAAAAAGCAACATGTGTGACCCTTCAGTTCAAGCACAAGGATATTAAATACCTTACCATGGACTTCACTGCATTGCACATTTGAACACATCTGGATGTCCTTCAACAAGGCCAGAGGACAGAGTATTTGACCAAATCACATAAGCATGTAGTAAACTGAAGGTAAATAAATAAATAGTGAGTAAGTCTGGGGGGTGGGAAGAAGCTGATTTGACATTCCACCTACTAATGTTCCAGAGGCACTATGATACTGAACACATGGAGCATTATCTAAAGAATCTCAGATAACTTACAACTTATAAGCTACTGATATAAGGTACAGAGGGGTTAGACTTTTCTGAATAGATCCATGATACTACCAACTCCAACCCCTTCTTTCCATACACAACATTTCCTTCCTATATCAAACACAGTGTCAACTCAAATCTCAAGGTCAATCTGGATTCCTCTTATGATGTAGGCACCCTCACAACTAAGCCCTCCTTGGTCTGAAGAAATTCAAGAAACAAAGATCAGGAGGCATACTGCAAAAGAACTCCTGTAAATTACAAATGAACAGTTTAAATATGCACTCCACAATGATAAGAATCAAACTGTGCTTTGTCTGATACAACCTATGTATTTTCACCCTGCTTAAGGATTGGATTTGCCATAACAAACATTGAATTTCAATGAGAATAGTGTCATCCTTCATTAGGTAAGTATGGGAACAAGGAAACATCTTGTTTATCATTTCACCAAAGAATTTTCCATACCTTTTGTCCTGCATTTCTACTATGCTCTTGAAACACATGAAACAGAACAATTAGCAAACAGAACTAAAAATGTATCATCTGACAACTGAACAACCATGTTAAATTTCATCATACTGGAAAGGGTGAAATAGATAGTGAGGGCAAGGTAGCTGCTGACACCTACATTCATCCACAATATGGAAATCTGACATTAGTATAAATATCCTACACAGCCATATCTAGATATTTAACCTACACTGATTTACTCAAAATAAAATCAGCAAATAAAAGCTAGTCAACCCTTGAGAAAGATAATGAGACAAAAAAAATCTCTTCGTTTTCAAGCAATGACTGGTCACTTTTACTGCTAGACAAATCAAGATTCCACCCTGCAGGAGGAAAAAATACATACAAGAACATTACATTTGCTTGATTTCTGCACCACTAGACTCCTCCCTACAGAACAGACTTCATTGTTACTGCAATTACTATTCCCTTCACCCTGGCAAAAACACAAGCAGAAAGGGGGGTTACTATGAAAAGGGTAATCTAGCAGTTTCACAGCTTCTGCCTTACTCCACCCTGTTTCTCCTCTGCTCAATGGCTGTACTCACCCTCCGTAAACATTATCCAGCTGAACAAGAGCATACAGGAACATCCCTGACAAACTAGAGATCTCTGGCAAAGGCTTTTGTTAAAAGTGTCTTCTTTGTTCAGCATCATGATTTATTCCAGGGATGCTCAGAATCACTTTCAACGTATCTGGAAATTCTTATATTAAGAGAGTCCTCCCACCAGACAAAAGGCAGTTCAGTATCCATAAATATTTAATATATAATAAATCTTGAGAGAATACAGATAGTTTTACCCTCCCCCCATATACAGATCCTCGAACATTCTACAAATGACATTTGCAGAGTAGGAAGATATTTTAAAATTACAGATAAAAAACAAATATGCGAGTTGGTTACTATATCTAAACATATCACCATTATTTTTTTCAGGGGAATACTCAAACTATAATAACACATCATTTAGTAATCAAACATTCACTGCCCAGAAAATTCATTGCGAAAATGTTTGACCTGCAACAACCAAGCCCTACTGCAGCACCATCAGGACAGGTTGTTTTTTTTTAAATCACTGCTACTAAGGCAAAGAGAGTGTCACAAAGGCTGAGTGCAGCATCTTCCCCCACCAATACCACCCAACCTCTCTGTAAAAATAAGCGAGACACCCCCAACTTTTTCATACAGGTCATAAAAGTAAAGATACTCCTCAAAACTAAAGGTTTCCAACAAGAGATGCACTTTCAACAAGCACCATAATAAGGGCATTTTTAGTATTATACTTTATTCCCATCACATAAAGGTGTTTCCAAAAAAGGGAAAAAAGTCTAAGCTTCTAGCAACAAGGTGACACCCCCCCCCTTTATCTTTGGTCCCTTAATGTTCCATCACATTCTCCTCCTCCCATTTTTGCTGCAGCTTCCTTCGAAGGTCTGAGCCATCTCCTATCACTGATTTATCTCTTACTCACACTGCAGGGAAATGGGTGGGAAAAAGGCCTCTTGACAGAAGACCAGGTTAGAGTTGCCAGACATCCTTTTATTTTCAAGTCCACAGGTCCCTTATTTCAGTGATCCAAGCCCCTAATGCTTTATTTATTCCTTTTATCTAACAGTTGGGCCACCCTGCCAGTGACAGTACTCCTCCCACCTTTAATAAATAAATAAAATAAATAAATAAAATTATAAGGAACAGCAAGAGTGAAATAGATCTACGATACAGGGTCTAAGATACTGCCTCAGTTTGACTATTCCTCTTTAATTCTAGGCCTTTATGAGGGCCATTATTAGCATCATCTTCTCCACCCTTATTTCCTGCTGGGTCACTACCAGAAAACCACATCAGGGAATGTAGATCAAGTAAAAAAGGCAAAGATAAACATAAAGAAAAGATACTAAAAATCTAGGCCTGGAAGACAAAGCTTACAGAAAAGCTGTATTGAAAATTTAACAGGCTTATATGGAGGTGGGATGTAGGGAGGAGTGAACAGATTATGGGCTGGCAAAGCATGGGGTTATACCACTGGAAGATGCAGAGAAATCTAACTGTATGACATGGAGAACATGAATTTGGTTATGTGGGATTTACAGAAGACAGAAGCAACATAATAGGGGTTATATTCAAGGAGAAGAATCTACTACAAAAATAATACAGATATTCTAGTTTTAGCAAGCTGGGAGAATGAGCTCACTGTTATGAAGGTGGTCTTTTTCAACAAGCAAAAAAGGAGCACTTGTGTTTTACTGCAGGAAACGGCCTTCTGGGCGCTAGCATCTAACAAGGCAAGGGCTGGTGGAATGGAAAAGAAACTGGACTGGAGAGCAAAGGGCCTTCAGAAAAGCAGTACGAGGTTTCAGAGTGACAAAGCAAATTAAGGGAGGGGGGACTGAAAAAGCTAGGAACAGAGGATGCTGAGAGAGGCTTTGGAGGTGGAAGGCAAAGGTACAGACAAATTAGGTTGAAAACATGCCTGGAGGATGAGGGAAAAACAGAGAGCAAAGGAAACATGGAAGGACAGAAGAAGAACAGGGAGTGAGTGGTACATTAAAACACAGGTGTAAGGCCACCTCCCTTCTTTTCAACAGAAAATCATTTAATGGGCATATAACAGGTTCTCCATTAAAAACAAAAATAGGAAAAGAGTACTGCACCTGAAGCGAGGGGCCATCTATATCCTTTATCAGCAGACAAGATGCAGAAATGACAGACCATATATTTCTTATTAAATTTTTATACCCCACACAACACCTAAAAAGGGCAGAGGAATAGGAAGAAAAAGTCCCTTTCCCATGCCATTAGAAGATTGGAAAGTGTCACCTATCAGAGGGGTATGGAAGGGAAGAAGCAAGGGGCAGTCACACCTCCATTAGAAGGGGGTCACTTTTAAAAAGGGAATCCCATTTAAAAGAGAAGAGAGGCAGAATGAACACAATAATAATGTTTATCCCATTACAGAGTGAGAAAGGGTCATCTACCAGGGAAGACAGTACTTTTTTTAAAAAGGGGTAATCAAAAGCATCCAAACACCACAACAAGACTAAAAGGGGAAAGAGGCAGACATCATCTATTTTGAAATGAGGGAATTATGGAGATGGATGAGAACGGGGGAAGTGAACATGCAAAGTGGACAAAACATGTATATGGATGGATGTGCAGGAAGAAGAGGGATCACCGCCTGTGGCAGGGAGGAGAAAAAGATGTGATGGATAAATGTGTGTTAGTGGGGTGAGATGCTGAAGGAAAACCATGTGCTTGAACAAGAGCAGCTGCATGAAGGAAAGAAGATGGTCCTAAGTGTGTGCATGCAGAGGTGGGCAAGTGAAGGGAAGAAAATCACAGAATCAGAGCTGGATGAGACCACCCAGGCCATCCAGTTCCTATGCAGGAACACCCATCACAATGCATGTGGGTGGAAACAGGTGGAGGCAAAAGGAAGGGTGTGAGAGCCAAGTGTGGACCAGAAGGTGTTGGCTAAGAAAAGGGGGAAGGGCAGCTCCATCCTTCCCAAAGGTATCCAACCTCCTCCACTTTCCTCATCTGGTCAACCACGGAGAATCAACAAACAGGGGCGGATACAGGAGGAAGGGCGGGCGAGCTATTCTATATATTCCATAAACGCCTCTCATAAATCGCCGCCTCTGCCACAATCCCTCTTCTGGGGGGAAAATGAAAAGCGTTGTGACGAACATAAGAAGAGAGGAATAAATATTCCACAGAGAAAGAGAGAGAGAGATTATATATAATATATACACATACATATATCGATTTGAAGGGAGAGAGAAGGCAAAAAAATAAAGCCAAATACAGCAATACTGAATAAAAACGATGGGGACGATGCATCTGTGTTGAGGAGGGGGGGTAACCCTTCCCGCCATGATGATGATGATGATGATGATGATGCGAGGGGGGTCAGCAAAGGAGTCGCCCCCTTCTCCCTCCTCCTCCTCCCCCCTCCCTCTCTCCATATCAACGGGCGCGGCGGCCATTTTGAGAGCGAGCTGGAAAGGAGCGAGGAGGGGAAGGCGGCGGCGGCGGCGGCGGCGGCGGGAGCAGCCCAGCCTCAGGCCTCACCCTCCCTCCCACCCAGCCACCCACCCACCCAAGAAAGCGAGGTGCGGGGGAAGAAGCAAGCCCCCAAGCCCCTTCTTCCCCCCCTCAGAACCGAGACAGCCGGCCTTACCCGAATTGTTGCCGCCGCCGAGGCCGCTCCCACTCACCGGCCGGGTTGCTGTCGCGTGTATGAGGGGGCGGCTCGGCCCGCTGCTCGCCTCTCCCTTTGGGGTTAAAAAACGGGGAGGGAAAGAGGAGAAAGGCGGCGGCTGGCCACGCCAGAGGAGGGGTCTGGGCCCCCCTCCCCTTTGCCGGCTCGTGTGGAGAAAAGAAGATGGAGGAAGCCCCGGGCGGCAGAGGAGGAGGAGGAGGAGGAGCAAACGGCGGCGGCGGCGGCGGCGTTGCTTGACGGGCGGCGTTGGCGGCGGCCCTCCCCTTCTTCTCTCTCTCAGCAGCGGCGCCCCGGTCTTGTCAGTGGCGCCCCGGCCGCCAGGAAGGAAGGGAGGAGGAGGAGGAGGGAGGGAGCGAGGCGAGCGAAGGAGAGGGCAGGCTCGGCCCGCTTCAAGCACTGCGCATGTGCGGCAAGGGGAGGGGACCGGCGCCCGGAGACCATCTTGGGGGAGGCGAAAGCTCGCCGCCGCCTCCCGGCGTGCGTTGCGGCTCGGGGAGGAGGCGGCGGCGGCGGCCAAAGCAGTTGCCGTAGCCGCGGAGGCCGGCCGGGACTCCGCTCCCGGCATGCAGCGCGGCGGGCGGGCCAGCGCGGGTCCCTCCATTTGTCCCATCGGGAGGGCGTTTTCGTCCGTCTTGATGCGGCTCGGTTCTAAAGCGGGATCAGCTCGTACGTGTGGATCGCGCACACAGCCGCAGAGCGTGACTTTCCCCTTGTAAGCGAAAAAAATTGAGAAGTCTTATGTCATTTCTCCTTCCCGCACATACACCGCCTAAATCCCCCTTCCGGCCATTTCTGCGCTGGGCCCTTACAGCGCTCTCCCGCCACCTCCGACCTCCCATGGAATCCTGGGGTTTTAAGGACAAGCGCCACGATTCCGGCGGGGGCTCTGCGCCTCCGTCAGGGCTTCTTGCCCGCGGAGGCCCCAGGGGGACCTCTTCCCTGCGTGCGTTGCTTGCAAGGGGAGCGCAGAAGCTGCCAAGTCCGCGGGAAGACTCTGCGAGCAGCACGCGCGGCCTCCCTCCCTGCTCCCTCTCTGGTCCCTACCCTGTGAAGATAAGTAGGGGAAGCTGGCAATTAAAAAAAATAGGATGGTTCTCTACCAATCAGCTTTCATAGAATCATGGAGTTGGGAGAGACCCCGGGGGCCCTCGAGTCCAACCCCCTGCTATGCATGACATCATAGACATTATAAATCTGTCATTTATAACGAATGAAACAGGAGAAGTAAACAACTCTTTTAAAATTTACAATTACAGCGGGATGAAGACCAAGAGGTTGTGTCTTACTGAAGCCAGTGATTTTGACTGCTATGCCCATCATACTCCTGGCTGTCCTTGTAAGGGAGGATGGGTATCTGAGTCCAGATATATCTAATTCTGATTGGCCGTAACATCACCAACCCTGCTTTGTTCTCTTGTGACCATCACATAAGACCGTCCCATTTTTTCCTTTCTCAGACCTCTGGCAACTCTCAAAATTATATGCAAAGGCATGCACTGTATGTGCCCCATTCAGTTGTCCCCCATTTGATTTATTTCACTATCGGGTTGCAACCGCAATGGGATGCCCCACAAAGCAGCTTGCCAAAGAGACACAGCAATACCCACTAGATGTTCACACCGCAGTGAGTCATTTTAAGTTCAAGGAGACTTAGGCCATTTCCACACTACAATGTTACAGTGCTATTATTCCACTTTTAACATCCTGTGGAATCCTGGAGTTTGTAGTTTAGGGAGGGACATGCAGCATTCTCAGCCAGCTCTTTGGCCTCAGGAAACATCAAAACCCAGAATTCCATTCAATGTTGAAAGCAGAATAATAGCACTATAACAGTGTAGTGCAGAAGTGGCCTTACAAGAGTATATAGCATGGATGAGAACCATGTTGCCTGTGAGCTGCATGGACTCCCACCAATGCCTCCTGAAGGTATGATGCTCTCATTTCAAGATGTGTGTGTACTTGGAGGGGGGAAGAAAATTGCCTTTTCAAAACCAAAAAAATGACCATCAGTTCATTTACAGTTTCAGGAAAGTGGGCAGGTCCAGTCCCCAGGGACCTTCTATGGAGAAACAAGAAAAAAGGAAGGGTTAACATGCTCAATTAGTTGATAATCGGCTAAAAAAAATGTAATTAAGTTTGGATTGAATTTGAGTGAGTGAATTCACATTACAAGTGAGGAATTAAGTACATGTTATATTGCCATTTTAATTTAATTTAAATGCTTCCAATAAAAACCAAAACTGAAAAATACTCAATGCATGATTTTACCCTCTCGCCATCCCTTTTCTCAGCTTTGGAGAGAAGGAAACAGGTATATGATTGTTCGAAAACCCCGTTACTCATCCACACCATTTTTTTGTTCTGTCCCTGTCTTATAATTATACTGCTTCAGGCACACCATTTCTTCAGCTTACTGGTTCCCACATGGGCCCCAACGAAGATCCCAAATTGTTCTTTATTTCACTTTTTATTCAACATATTACCATCCTGTAAACAAATACTAAAAGAAACATAAATCCACATCATTATCGGAACACAATTTACAATGGCTGAAGATACTAATGTTCTTACTATATAAAATGAAATTCATCACAAATAAAAATGAACCAAGTATCTTCAGATGCTGAGTTAAAGACTTCAAAATCCAGTTTTCTAGGACAGGGGAAGAATCCCCATGGGCAGTCTGGGGTAGAACTGGGATACGAAGAAATCTGCCTTCTAAGCTGCCCTCAAGTATCAAGGTCCCAGGCCATTTAGGGCTTTAAATGATATAACAATTCAGACTAGAAATGTATTTCTAGTCTGTATTGGCAGCCAGTGCAATTCTTTTAAGCCTGACATTACATGTTGTCTCTATGATATTGTAGTCAGCAGTCAAGCTATTGCATTTTGGACTAGCTGCGCTCCCAAGTCTTCTTCAAGGACAGCTCCATGCAGAGTGCATTACAGTAGTCTAATCAAGAGGTTACCAGTGGATGGACTATTGTGGCTAGGTTATCTCTATCCAGGAAAGGCTGTGGCTGGTGCACTAGTCAAAGCTGGCTCCACAGAGTCCAGTGACAAAGACTGATCTAGGAGCACTCTCAACCTACATATCTGGTTCTTCAGGAGGAGTGCAAGCCGATCCAGAACTGGCAGTTTATCCATTCTCCAGACCCAAGAACTGCCAATCCCACACAGCTTCTGTCTAATTGAGATTCAGCTTCAGTTTATTGGCTGTCATCCAGCCCATTATAGCATTCAGACACTGGTCCAACATCTGCACAGCTCCAGCTGACTCTGATAACAAGGAGAAATAGAGCTGGATGTTATCAGCATACTGATGGTGCCCCAGTCCAAAACCCCTTATGACCAGTGGCTTCATGTAGATGTTGAACAGCATATGGAATCAGTTGGAAGCCTGTGGAATCCCACACCTTAACCCCGGTGATATTCTCTGGAACTGGCCCTCCTTGTAGCAGAAGAACCATTGTCAGAACAGTGGCCTCTACTACCATCCCACAGAGTCAGTCCTGTAAGATACCATGATCAATGGTATCAAAAGCCACTGAGAGATCCAAGAAGATCAACAGGGTAGGACTCCTCCTGTATTTCTCCTGGAGTAGATCATCAGTCAGAGCAACTAAGGCCATTTCAGTGTCATATCCTGGCCCAAAATCTGGTTGAAATGGAACCAGATAATCTTTTTCCTACAAGAATGCCTGAAGTTGCCAGCTACCATATGCTCAAGTGTCTTGCCCCAAAAGGGAATATTTGCAGTAGGGGGGGTTTGTTCCCATATGTACCTCTAGGTCCAGAAAAGTCTTCTTCAGGGGAGGGAGGACCACTGCCTTCCTCAAGACAGTGGGTATCTCTCCCTGGCATAGTGACGCATTTGCCACTCCCTGGACTCACCTGGTCAATCCACTCCTGTTAGATTTTATCATCCAAGGTCTAGCTTCCTTGGGGCAGTGATGTATTTAAATCTTTTACTCCAAGTCTCAAGTCAAGTCTCAAGTCAACTCTCAAGTCCCTGCAAGATATTTCAAGTCAAGTCTCAAGTCTGGAAGCCAGTTTCTGAAATGGGGAATAGGATCCTTCTTATTTCCCATTTCTGAAGCTGGAGGCTTTTCAAAAGTGGGGAATAGGATCCTTCTTACACCCCATTACTGAAGCTTTAAAAGCTTTAGAAGGAAGGATCCTTCCCTGTGCTCTGCAGCTGAGTCTTGGGCCCTTTCCACAAAGAAAAGGTTAAGAACTACTGAAGTAGAATATAATCCACAGAAGCGTATCTACTACTCTATTCTGATTGGTGCCACTCTATTCTGCATTGGTTAGACCTCATCTGGAATACTGTGTCCAGTTCTGGGCATCTCAATTCAAGAAGGATATCAACAAGCTGGAGCATAACCACAGGAGGGCGACCAAAATGGTGAAGGGTCTGGAAGCCATGAAACCCTATGAGGAGTGGGTTAGGGAGCTGGGGATGTTTAGTCTGCAGAAAAGAAGGTTAAGAGGGGACATGATAGCCCTGTTTAAATATCTGAAGGGCTGTCATGTCGAGGAGGGAGCAGGCTTGTTTTCCACTGCTTCAGAGACTGGGACAAGGAGCAATGGATTCAAGCTGCAGGAAAGGAGATTCCACCTGAACCTCAGGAAGAACTTTCTGATGGTCAGAGCTGTCCGGTAGTGGAATATGCTGCCTCTGAGTGTGTTCGAGTCTCCTTCTTTGAAGGTTTTTAAGCAGAGGCTGGATGGCCATCTGTTGGGCGTACTTTAATGTGTGCTTCTGAATAGCAAGGGGCTAGACCGGATGGCCCCTGTGGTCTCTTTTAAGTCTATGATTCTACGATTCTATGATTCCGAACAAATGTGAACAACTTTTTCCTTGAAGCACCCAACAAATTTTTCATAGCAAGTAGCTGTGGATTGCATAACTGAGCTCTCTGGGCCCATACCCAAAGGATTCCTCACCACTTGGAAAAGTCCCACATAATCACCTTCCATACCTCCGGGGGTGGAGGAAGAATGCTGAAACCGGCAGCCAGGCCAATATCACCATCGGGATCATCACCACCATCTCCTTGTAATTAGTAATTATTTTCATAGCTGCATTGCTCTCCAAACTATACAGTTCCGAGGTGACGTACATTGAACCAAAAATGGAAACTATGGATTTTGAGTCCGAGTCATCACATATTAGATCAACTTGATGGAGGAGGTCAAGACAAGCCTACACAGAGAAACTGAAGCCCTTGTTTTCTCTTTCCACATGCAGCTTAAAAGTTTAAGCTAAAATTACATACGCAGCTTGGAAATTCGAAAATTAAACATTAAGAAAATGTTGAATATAACCACAACAGCCCTATAAGGATTTTGGAAACCATGTGACCTAGAATTGACCTAGAATTACGTTTTGCTAAAATCAGGGCTAAAATAATATAAAATAACAGCTTTCACCTGCTGCCTAAAAGATAGCTGTTTTGTGTATCATAGTCTTTCTGACATACAATATACCTAACATACATGTTCTCAGTATAAAATATGTACCAGTGTTACTAATAAGATTATATAAGGATATTCAGCTTCCAGATTTTAGAAGATTCAGGCCATTTCCACAGTACACTATTACAGCGCTATTATTCCACTTTCAACCTCCTATGGAATCTTGTGGTTTGCAGTTTAGGGAGGAGCATTGAGAATTCTCAGTCAGAGAGCTCTCTTGAGCCTCAGTAAACTACAAACCCCAAATTCCACAGTATGTTGAAAGTAGAATAATAGCATTATAACAGTGTAGGGCAGAAATGACCTGAGAGATTGAGTGGTCCCTCTTCTCATAGAATCATAGGATCGTAGATTTGGAAAAGACCCCAGGGGCTATCCAGTCCAAGAACACACATCAAAGCACTCCCAAAAGATGGCCATCTAGCGTCTGCTTGAAAACCTCCAAAGAAGGAGACTCCACCACACTCCATTGAGGCAGCATATTCCACTGCCGGACAGTTCTGATCATCAGAAAGTTCTTCCTGAGGTTCAAGTGGAATCTTCTTTCCTGTAGCCTGAATCCATTGCTCCTTGTCCTAGTCTCTGGAGCAGCAGAAAACAAGTCCTGCTCCCTTTAAATATTTAAACATGGCTATCACATCCCCTCTTAACCTTCTCTTCTGCAGACTAAACATACCCAGCTCCCTAAGCCGTTCCTCATAGGGCACAGCTTCCTGACCTTTCACCAGTTTGGTCGCCCTCCTCTGGACACGTTCCAGCTTGTCGACATCCTTCTTGAATTGAGGTGCCCAGAACTGGATACAGTATTCCAAATGAGGCCTAGCCAATACAGAATAGAGTGGTCCCATTACCTCCCTCGATCTAGACATCATACTCCTATTGATGCAACCAAGGATCGCGTTGGCTTTCTTGGCTGCCACAGCACACTGCTGACTCAGGTTCAGCTTGTGATCTACCAAGACTCCTAGATCCCCTTCATATGTACTGCTATCCAGCCACATGTCCCCCATCCTATGTTTGTGCATTCCATTTTTTCTGCCTAAGTGTAGGACTTTACATTTCTCTCTGCTGAAATTCATTTTGTTAACTTTGGCCCAGCAATCCAATCTGTCAAGGTTATTTTGAAATTTGATCCTGTCCTCTGGGGTATTAGTAACCACTCCCAATTTGGTGTCATCTGCAAATTTGATCAGCATGCCCTCCACTCCTTCATCCAAGTCATTGATGAAGATGTTGAATAGCATTGGAGCCAGGACAGAATCCTTGTGGCACCCCACTAGTCACTTCTCTCCAGGATGAAAAGCAGCCATTGGTGAGCACTTTTTGGGTTCAGTCAGTCAACCAATTACCAATCCAACTAACAGCAGCCCTGTCCAGTTCGCATTTTACTAGCTTCTTTGCAAGGATGTCATGGGGAACTCTGTCAAAGGCCTTACTGAAGTGAAGATATTCCACGTCTACAGCACTCTCTTCATCTATCAAGCTTGTAACCCTGTCATAAAGAGAAATAAAATTAGTCTGGCATGACTTATTTCTGAGAAATCCATGTTGACTTTTAGTGATTACGGCATTACTTTCTAAGTAATTACAAACTGACTGTTTAATGATCTGCTCTAGGATTTTTCCTGGTGTTGATGTCAGGCTGACTGGGCGATAATTATTTGGGTCCTCTTTTTCGCTTCTTGAAGGCGGGGATGACATTTGCCCTCCTCCAGTCTGCTGGGACTTCTCCTGTTCTCCAAGAGTTCTCAAAGATGATTGCAAGTGCTTCAGAAATGACTTCTGCCAGTTCTTTTAATATCCTTAGATGTAATTCATCTGGCCCTGGAGACTTGAATTTATCTATTTTAGCCAAATATTCCTGTACTACTTCTCTACTTATTCTGTGCTGCATTTTCCTCCCCTTCCTCACCTGCTCTCCATCCCCCAGATTGATTACTTCTATCCTTTTGGGAGAAAACTGAGGCAAAGAAGGTGTTGAGTAGTTCTGCCTTCTCTCTTCCCCCCGTTATTAATTGGCCATCTTCTCCACGCAGTGAGCCTATCATTTCCTTGTTTTTCCTTTTGCTGCAGACATATCTAAAAAAGCCCTTTTTATTGTTTTTAATGTCTCTGGCAAGCCTGCGTTCATTTTCCATCTTCTCCTTCTCTCCCTCTTTCTCTATCTAGCACCTCTTTCTCCCTCCCTTATCTTTTGGGCACGTCCTTCTCTCTCTGTCTCTTTCTTCTTGGCACCCTTTTCTTTCTCATCCCCTTAGGCTACCGGGGAGGGATAAGTTGTTCCTGCCTGATGAATGAAACAATTGTCTGCACATGGCTTTTGAGGGCCATGTGAAATTTTACCAAAAGTTGGGCCCCACAAAATAAAATTTACACAGTTGAGAGCAGTCTCTGTGAAGCACAAGTGAACAACAATGCAACCATACAAACATGCTTTTTTTAAAAAAAAAACTATTTGTTCATTTTTCCTCCCATATGCCTCCTAAGGTTCTCTAGGCAATTTCACCATATTTTTAACCGTCTCTGAGCCATTTTCAGAGGGATCAAAACATAGCAGCTAGAATGCTGAACGGAGCCAGTTACAGGGAGCACATAATTCCCTTGTTGAAACAGCTTCACTGGCTACCTGTTTATTTCCGGGCATAGTTCAAAGTGCTGGTCATGACCTATAAAGCCCTATATGGCTTACGTCCAGACTATTTGAAAGACTGTATCTCCCTATATAAACCCGCGAGCACCCTAAGATCTGCAGAGGAAGGTTTTCTCTCTGTCCCACCGCCATCTCAGGCTCACCTGGTAAGGACACAGAACAGAGCCTTTTTGGTGGCTGCTCCCACTCTGTGGAACTCCTTTCCGCAGGAAGATAGGCTGGCTCCCTCCCTGCTCTCTTTTCGCCGACAGAGGAAAACATTTCTCTTTAAGCAGGCTTTTATACGAGCTGGGGAACTTTTTAGTTCTTAATTACCTGTTTTTAAAATTGTACATTGTTACAGGTTTCAATATAATTATATATCTTTTTAATGATTTTAATTGTTTTAAATGTTTTTAACTTATTTTTGGAAGTCACCTTGGGAGAAAAGGCGGCATACAAATATGATAGACAGACAGACAGACAGACAGATTGATTTTAGGTCCAGTAAAGACCATTTTTTTTACAAAAGGAATTCATCCCGAAGTCAACTTCTGGATTGCTTCCTTGCTGGAAACAAGCCAATTCTGGGACTAAACTGGTTTGAGGGAGAGAGAAAAAGTACCAAAATTACCTCCTTCACCTCCTGGGGGTATTTTGGGATGTTTGGAGATTTTAAAAATGGGAGAGATTTTTTGGGAGAGAGATTTAAGCTTCACAAAAAAATAAGGCAGAAACAGAGTTAAAGGTTTGCCAACTAAACTGACAATACTAAACTAAACTAACACTTGATATGCTCCGAGGGGGGAATATGTGAATTTATGTCAGATAATATGTTCACATATTTTATAGAACAACTGCAAATAAGGGCAGGCTATTCAAACGTAGCGGAACAAAAGTCCATTTTGATATGAGTCAGAAGATATAGAAGTTTCCAAAAAAAAATAAATGATAGGACTGATAGAACTACTAAACCCAATTGCGTACTAATGAAAGAATGCAAGAGGACTCTTTATTTTATTTTTTACGTATTTCTTTATTTATAGAATTCCATAAAATACATACGAGCAGATATTGTGCTATCTATTTTTACTTTTTTTAAGGTATTCAAAATTCTAAAGGTCAATGATACAATAGGATAATATTTTAAGTTTAGTAACAATCAGATTACAGGTACTGTTTAGTTCGACGACTTGTTCTTTATGTGACTCTTCTTGTTTTATGTTTTGTTTCATGTGTATGTTTAATAAAAATTATCACCAAAAAAAGGGGAAAGATTTTTTTTTTCAGCAAAAGCTTTGGGGGTCTCCGGGATGTCCTGGGGTTCAGATTTCCCAACCCTGCTGTTAAGTCCCTCTCTTTTCATCTGTCATTGGAACAGAGGGAGAGAAGTGCTATCAATATACCCAGGTAAGCTCAGCTTCTTTGATTGCAATTAGCCAAATGCCTGTCCGCCCTGGCGACAAACACTTGCTGCTCCTCTATAAGCTATCGCAATCTATTAATGGCCCTTAAGTAACAGATCAGGTCTCCCTGCCATCTTGACGGCGAGACAAGGAAAAAAGCACACTACTAATGAAAGGAACCCAACATGCGCAGCCATCCCTGGAAGGGTTGTTTGTCTCTGTGAGTTTGTTCTACGGGGAAGATGAGTCGAAAAGAATGAATTGACTGGAACCTGTTATTTTAAAGCTCACCTGGCACGATTACAGGAAAGATCAAATGATGTATGAAGGCAGAACAACACTTTAAAAAAAAAAAGGATAAGAATTTAAACCATGACTCCGTAACGCTCTGAAGCTGTGGCAGGCAGATTTGTGTGCTTAGCATCAGGGACTCCTCTTTGTGATCATCTACGAGGTTTAGTTTCAAAGAAAAGAATACTTCATGGGGGGAAAACATACTATCGCCTATGCATGGAGCGCTTATATTATACCGTTGGTTTCTTTTCAAAGCATATAGACATTTTATATGACAGGAGTCTAGTAAATCTACTGAGTGCAAAACTCTGTAGTCTTAGGGCTTGGTGTGGTTTTTGTTTCCCTCGCAAAGCAGAACAATTGTTTTTCCCATTAGCAAGATCCAGTTTGCCTTGATTAGTATTTGATCCCATTGTGAAAATCAGATGTGCCCATTAGGTTAATTGCAGCCTGTGCCAAAACAAGGAGGCGAGAAGAATGAAACTGCAGGCAAGCTTCTGTTCTCCATGGCAAAATTTTGCACTATGGGGTGTATTCCATTAATCCCTTTCTGAGCTAAAAATAAAACATGAAAAGGGGTTACAAACTAGTTGGCTTGCAATGGAGATGTGAGTAGCGTTAATTTGGACACCCTGCATCTGAAAGGTGCTGCCCTCATCCCGGTCTCTGCACATTTGTGAGTAGTTGGTGACACGTGGTTGCTGCAGGCAAGTCTGCACATGTTTAGAAGCACTTTCTTCTACCGCCATCCTTGAAGAAAGATGCAGAATAGATGCTCTCTGGATGTGAGAGAACGGGATGGACACTTGATGCACGTTACTAGAAGAAATATTCTGCTATCAACCGGACTCTGCTAGCAAAAGGCTGTGGTGGAGAATCTGGTGTAGGAAGAAGTAGAAATACTCCTGTAGTGGAGGAGCTTTATCACTACCTGTGGTCTTGCAGTGACTGCATTGTTTAAGCAAATAGAAATATACCAGTATGGAAACAATCCCTTTTGCACCTTTTCTGCAATAATGCTGTGGTACCACTTTGGTGAGGCCCATACCTGCAATCAGTTTTCCATACTGTCTTGCTGAGTCCACCTTCCTGCCTGTGTTTGTACTGTTTGGCACATGTACACTGTTTATTTAAAAAATTTTGCCCCAGTTGTGCAATTTCAGTCCCCTGTATGTATTTCTTTATGCTTTGCTGTAATAGCATAATTGCAGCTTGCTGGCAGCTGCAAAAACAGCACAATTGCACAATTATAGAATCATAGAATCATAGAGTTGGAAGAGACCATAATGGCCATTGAGTCCAACCTCCTGCCAGGCAGGAACAAACACTCAAAGCACCCCCAACAAATGGTCACCAGCCTCTGCTTAAAATCTTCCAAAGAAGGGATTCTGCCTCACTCCACTGAGGCAGCATATTCCACTGTCGAATGGTTCTGATTGTCAGGAACTTCTTCCTGATGTTTAGATGAAATCTCTTTTCCTGTAGTTTGAATCCATTGCTCCATGTCCTAATTTCTGGAGCAGCAGAAAACAAGCTTGCTCCATCTTCAACATGACATCCCTTCAAATATTTAAACAGGGCTATCATGTCTCCTCTCAAGCTTCTTTTTGTCAGGCTAAACATACCCAGCTCCCTAAGCCTCTCCTCATAAGGCAGGCTTCCAGTCTCTTCACTTTTTTGGTTGCCCTTCTCTGCAAAACAAATTTTAAAAGATGTACTAATAAACAGAGTAAAAGCAATGTTGTTCCATGATGTCCTCTTTGGGCTTTACCACACAAGGCAGGTAAATTGCAATTCCAGCAGGATAATAGTGTCTTCGGCAGGGACTTTTCACATGACATCATTTCTCTTCTGTTCTCTTTCTGGTGGGAGACTGTTTGGAAAGTGTTTCTTTTAGAAAGGAAGTTATTAACAGATTAATCCATTTAATGACCTCCTTTGTAAAAGAAACGCTTTCCAAATGGTTTCCTATCAGGAGAAGAACAGAAGAGGAATTACGTCATGTGATAAGTCCCAGCTAAAGACACTATTATCCTGCTGGAATTGCAATTCTCCTGCCTCATGTGTTAGAGCACTTTGTCTGGACACTGAAAACGGAGTGACTTTACTCTGCTTGGGGTTACAAAAGGAGATAAGAGGAGAACTATAGCACAGGACTATTGGAATATCAGAACTGCAGCAGAATGAAATGATTGCACCGAGAAGCAGTAGTTGAATAGCAACAGCATTGGAGCCGTTAATGGGTTTTTCCCATCAATGAAAAGATGCAATCCAATAATGATCGAATTGTAATGCAACAACTGGAGAGTCATGATGCGCGTGCATGTGTGCACACGCACAAACACACACACACACAGAGTCAGAAAGCTCCTGCTCTCTTACCTTGGCAATTTGAAAACAACTCCTTACGTTTAGCAAGTGATGTGTTAATTAGTGGGATAATGGCATTTTCTATGAGACCCAGGAGACAAGAAGTTACATTTGGCCAGTTATGTGCTTATTCACCCCCCAGGAGGCTTAACTAATTAATACACAAAGCTTTACCCAATCTGACAGTTTCCAAATGTGCTGCACTACAAATCCCAGCATCCAGCCATCAAGCAGATTGTAGTTTAGTGCACCCAGGAAGTGCAGAAACTGGGGAAGGCCACTTAAAAACTATAAAAGGAACACTTTTAAATGAGACAATATGAAAATATGTCACAAGGGGAAAACCAGCCACGAAATTCTCTGTGATTTACATGTGTGCGTATATGCGGCTTCAGATCGCCTGTTGACGTATGGTGACCCCACAGATTTCATAGGGTTTTCTTAGCCAAGGAATACTCAGAGGTGGTTTTTCCAGTTCTTTCCTCTGAAATCTAGCCTACAGCACCTGGTATTCCTTGGCAGTCTCCCATCCCATGTAGGGAGAAAGTCAGAAAAGCTAAGGCATAGAATGAACTCAAGCTTGCCAGAGACTTTAAAAACAATAAAATGGGGTTTTTTAGATATGTTTGCAGCAAAAGGAAAAACAAGGAAATGATAGGGTCACTGCATGGAGAAGATGGCCAATTAATAGCGGGGGGGGAGAGCAAGCAGAACTACTCAACACCTTCTTTGCCTCAGTTTTCTCCCAAAAGGATAGAAGTAATCAATCTAGGGGATGGAGAGCACGTGAGGAAGGGGAGGAAAATGCAGCACAGAATAAGTAGAGAAGTAGTACAGGAATATCTGGCTAAACTAGATGAATTCAAGTCTCCAGGGCCAGATGAATTACATCTAAGGATATTAAAAGAACCGGCAGAAGTCATTTCTGAAGCACTTGCAATCATCTTTGAGAACTCTTGGAGAACAGGAGAAGTCCCAGCAGACTGGAGAAGGGCAAATGTCATCCCCGCCTTCAAGAAGAAGAAAAAGAGGACCCAAATAATTATCACCCGGTCAGCCTGACATCAATACCAGGAAGAATCCTAGAGCAGATCATTAAACAGTCAGTTTGTAATTACTTAGAAAGTAATGCCGTAATCACTAAAAGTCAACATGGATTTCTCAAAAATAAGTCATGCCAGGCTAATCTTCTCTCTTTTCACAATAGAGTACAAGTGTGATAAATGAAAGGAATGTTGTGGACATAGCATATCTTGATTTCAGTAAGGCTTTTGACACAGAGTTCCCCATGACATTCTTGCAAAGAATCTAGTAAAATGCAGGCTAGACGGTGCTAGTGTTAGGTGGATTTGTAACTGGTTGACTGACCAAGCCCAAAGGGTGCTCACCAATGGCTGCTTTTCATCCTGGAGAGAAGTGACTAGTGCGGTGCCACAGAGTTCTGGCCTGGGCCCAGTGCTGTTCAACATCTCCATCGATGACTTGGATTAAGGAGCAGAGGGCATGCTGATCAAATTTGCAGATGACACCAAATTAGGGGGGGTGCTAATATGCCAGAGGACAGGATCAACATTCAAAACAACTTTGACAGATTGGGGAGCTGGGCTAAAGTTAACAAAATGAATTGCAACAGAGAGAAATGTAAGGTCCTATACTTAGGAAGAAAAAATGAAACGCACAAATATAGGATGGGGGACACATGGCTGGATAACAGTACGTGTGAAAGGGATCTAGAGGAGTCTTGGTGGACCACAAGTTGAACCTGAGTCAGCAGTGTGATGTGGCAGCCAAGAAAGCCAATACGTTTCTTAGTTGCACCAATAGGAGTATGATCTCTAGATTGAGGGAGGTAATGGTACCACTCTATTCTGCTTTGGTTAGACCTCATCTTGAATACTGTGTCCAGTTCTGGGCACCTCAATTCAAGAAGAATATCAGCAAGCTGGAACGTGTCCAGAGGAGGGCGACCAAAATGGTGAAGGGTCTGGAAGCCATGCTCTGTGAGGAGTGTCTAGGGGAGCTGGCTATGTTTAGTCTGCAGAAGAGAAGGTTAAGAAGCGACATGATAGCCATGTTTAAATATTTGAAGGGACATCATATCGAGGAGGGAGAGCAGACTTGTTTTCTGCTGCTTCAGCGACTAGGACAAGGAGCAATGGATTCAAGCTGCAGGAAAGGAGATTCCACCTGAACCTCAGGAAGAACTTCCTGACGGTCAGAGCTGTCCGGCAGTGGAAGACGCTGCCTCGGAGTGTGGTAGAGTCTCCTTCTTTGGATGTTTTTAAGCAGAGGCTGGGTGGCCATCTGTTGGGAATGCTTTGATGTGTGCTCCTGCATAGCAGGGGGTTTGCTTTGCCCACTCGTAGGATATAGCACCCAGATTATTACCTGAAGGGATTGTGGCCCTTGACAGAGAAAAGAATGTCTCTTCTTTGATTTAGGGGCCAAGTGCAGCATTTTTATTATTACCCCTCAAAGCAATATCATCAACTGGTTTTGTGACATGCACAGTTACACACAAGGACCTGGAGTGAGAGATTAATACTTGGCGCCTCCATCAGTCAGACATAAATCTGGTGGTACAAACATTGTCATAACTTGCCGTCCATATATTTACAGAAGGAAATCAACTCTGAGCAGTGGCTTACCATTCAATTTAATGAGTCAGTGGACATGCCTACCAATGTCATTATCTCTGTCAGCAGCATAGATCACGCAGACTTCATGGTGGCAAAACCCCAAAGCCTAAAGCTCTCTGCATGTTATTTGTAGGTCATTCCTGCACAACTGAATTGTGTTTTTTTTTCTGTTTCTGAGATGGCAAAATTTCTTAGTGAGGAAAGACTCAGTCTAGGAAAGGCTGCAGCAGTGTGTTTTGCCTGAGAGTTGTGTCCAGTTCTGGGCACCTCAATTCAAGAAGGATATTGACAAGCTGGAACATGTCCAGAGGAAGGCAACCAAAATGGTGAAGGGTCTGGAAGCCGTGAAGCCCTATGAGGAGCGGCTTAGGGGGCTGGGTATGTTTAGTCTGCAGTAGAGAAGGTTAAGAGGGGACATGAGAGCCATGTTTAAATATTTGAATGGAGATCAGTCGAGGAGGGAGTAGGATTGTTTTCTGCTGCTCCAGAGACCAGGGCAAGGAGCAATGGATTCAAGCTGTAGGAAAGGAGATTTCATCTGAACCTCAGGAAGAACTTCTTGATGGCCAGAGCTGTTCGGCAGTGGAATAGGATGCCTTGTGGTGTGGTGGAATCTCCTTCTTTGGAGGTTTTTAAGCAGAGGTTGGATGGCCCTCTCTCAGGAGTGCTTTGATGTGTGTTCCTGCATGGCAGGGGATTGGACTGGATGGTCTCTGGGGTCTTTTCCAGCTCTATGATTCTATGATTCTGGGAAGGGCAAGATGTTGTCCCTTCCTCTTCCCTCCTCTCCACCTGCTGTGTTCACTGAGTGCCAAATGCATTTGCACTTTAAACTCTGTTTGCACCAGCTGAAGTAAGCTGAGGACTTAGGGGGAGATGTGAGGAGGAAATAGAAACTAGGGCAATTTCTGCACAATGTCGTTATAGCACAATAGCAGCTGTTTGTTTCTGGTCCAGGAGTTGTGCTACCACACAACGTCATTGCTGTCCAGCTACTATGCCATCCCCACGTGTCGCCAAACTGCCATATTCTATTTCCAGAAAAAATCCATTAAGAGCCTCCTTTGGTGCTTCAATCCCACCAGCTGGCCCAGCGCGGTTGATAGCACTGCCTGTTATCGCAGATCCAGCACTGGGCAGCCTGTGGGTGTGCCCAGGTTGTCCCTCTCTCTGCGACTCCCATGGTGTGGTAAGTTCGAAATCTATCGCCTCTCCATGTTCATTTTAAAGATCTCCTTTGAGTTAAAACTTTTTCTATGTTGTTTAATAAATTTTTAAGCATTATAGTGTGAAAATGCAATAGTATACTGGCGTGTCCTGCGGTTAAAACATTGCTGCGCTAGTATGGCTTCCAAAGACACACAAACGAAGCAAAAAAACCTAATCGGGGGTGGTGGGGCAGGGTGAAGTCAGGGAAAAGGAGTGGGCAAGGACACAGTAAGGTGGCAATAACGCTACTCATCCACTTAAGGTGGAAGGGTGCAGAAAAGAGTTTTTCTAACCAGCCAGCATCATGCGATTGGCAATTGTAATGGTACAACATGTTAATGGCGTATAGTACAGAAGTGGCCTAGGACATTTAAAAGCAGCTGATGAAGTGGAGTGACAGATTGCTGCCAAATTGGGACAGTTGGACAATATGCAATAGCAACATCATCAAGAAGATTCATCCTCATTCACACCCATACATGCTCTATTGGACAATTCCTTCTTTTTTGGCCCTGCCTAGATATTTTACTGATATGTGGGGAGAGGATATGGAGTGAAAAGGTTTGAGGGGGAGATTGGTCTACTACTCCAGAAATGCTCCACAGCTAGTGTGTCTTCTGGCCATGCTGGCTGGGAGATTATACGATTGTAGTCCAAAAATAACTTTTCCAACCTCAGCATACCAATGCAGTACTTCCCAACATTGGCTTCCCAGATGTTGGACTGCATAAATATCATTTTAGTCTAGCATTCTGCCCAACAGATGTCATTGGTGAGCCCAGAAAGAGGACATGACGCAACTCAGTGTTCAGAGTCATAATGCCCTCAGAAGTAGAAGGAATATATGATGAGTAGTCATTGGTAGCCCTATCTTCCATAAGTTTCTTGAGTCTCTCTTGTAAAGCTGTCCAGTTGGAATCACAGAGCTGAAAGGGACCCAAAGTGTCTTCTCCAACTAGATGAACAGGGCAGGAATACCCAACTAATGCGTCTCTGATGGCCATTTCCTCCCAACACTCTTATAGTGCAATTATTCTACTTTCACCATCCTGTGGGATTCTGGAATTTGTAGTTTACTGAGGCCAAAGAGTTCTCTGGCTGAGAATTCTAAATGCCCCTCCCTCAACTGCAAACCCCAGGATTCCAAAGGATATTGAAAGTGGAATAATAGCACTATAACAGTATAATGCGGAAATGGCCTGATAAGTGGTCATCTAGGCTTTACCTTCAAGTAAGGAGAATCTACAGCCTCTGTTTAAAAGTTGCCAATGAAAGAAAGCCTTGGTCTACCTGCTGTGTCTCGCCATTTTATGGCACATGTCCATGCTCCCTCATCACCGAAAAAGTCACACAGGAAGCATCTGGCCACAAACTGTTCATCATATTAAGCCCCTTGCTTGATTCAGTAACAACCAGTTATTTTTCCTATTCTGAAAGGTGTGATGAGGGAAGCGAATCAATTGACAGTTTGTTAACTCTGTCAAAATGAGGAGAGTTTGGTTCATTCAGAGAATCTTCCCTGGGGAATCCTCTCCGAGCATCCTGTCCCCACCGCCAGTCCCCATCCCAGTTTGTTTGTTGTTGTTTTTAATTTAATCTCCATCCACTTCTTTGGCGTTACACAGCAGCTCTTCAGCATTACTCTGGTTCTGTAAGAAGTGTATGAAATGTAAGCATTTTTGACATTTTCTAAAGCAAGAGAATGTAGCAATCATTTCAATATCCTTCTGACAGGTTGCAAAGCGTAAGCCCAGTTGTTGCATTAAAGGCATTGATCCTGGGTGTGTGCAATCAATAGAATGTTTCTCAAATGTTAGCGTTATTGAACGGGCCTCTTTTTCTCTTTGTTTTAAGAAAATAACATGCCCTTTTAAGGAGGTGCTTGGAAAGGAAGGAGGGAGGGAATCAAACAAGGAGAGTGTGCCAAGTCAACAAAATGAGAATTATGTAAATCTGAAGGTGTCTCTTTCTCCTCTCTGCTGGAGGCAAAGTTATCCACCCCATCTCTTCCACCCACCTAACACAGATCTGGGAGAGAACCCAGCATATGAGCTCAATTATTTTAAAGATTTTGTCACATTCCGTGGAGAACCTGAACAACGATACAGGTCAGGATGCAATGAATAGGCTAATGCACCAAGCCCCCTCCCCAGGTAACATCCCAGAATGGCATTTAGAATGATTCCTGGGGATACAAATGCATGAAAAATGTTTAGGCTGAATTTCTTTCCATTTGTTGCCTTGCTGAGCTGGTGACCTGTTTCCTGGGAGATCTGGCTCATGGGATCACCTCAAGGAGAGAAAAAGTTTAAAAAAAAATCCTGCCTGAATAATGTATTTTGAATACTTGCATCACAACAGCCATTTCTAATCACTTAATCAGTAAGATTAATCAACTGACAACCTTTACAGTAGATTAACAGAACAATCTGTGATGGTCGCTTGGAAGACCGCTAAGGTTAAGTTGGGTGTCATGGATTTTCTTCTGTCAGAGGGAACATGTACAGCTAGACGTCTACTTGGAAATGTTTTGGAGGCAGCGGAGCCAACATGAGATGCTGGGGTGGCATATTAAGAGACAGAGTCATAGAATCATAGACTTGGAAGAGACCACAATGGCCAGCGAGTCCAGCCCCCTGCCATGCAGGAACAAACACTCAAATCACCCCCAACTATCACTACCTGTGATAGTGCTTCAGCAGTGCAGTCCTACACAGGTAAGTAGTTAGACCAGAACACTGCTTGGGTTTCCTTTCCTCTCGATGATTTTAGAATCATAGAATCGTAGAGTTGGAAGAGACCCCAGGGGCCATCCAGTCCAACCCCCTGATATGCAGGAACACCCATCAAAGCACTCCCGACAGATGGCCATCCAGCCTCTGCGTAAAAACCTCCAAAGAAGGAGACTCCACCACACTCCAAGGCAGCAGATTCCACTGCCGGACAGCCCTGACCATCAGGAAGTTCTTCCGGAGGTTCAGGTTCAGTGTGCACCCTGTGGTTTCCAGATGGTTTGGGTCACAACTTCTGCAATCCCTACACATTAGCTACACTCCCTTGGCATGCTGGGGGTTGTAGTCCAGCCACATCTGGAAAGCATTTGGTTTGGGTTTTCTGGCCCAATCATTTGCAATAAGTCGTTAGAATTAGGTTTTGAATTAGGTTGAAGATATTCAAACATGACGTTGCACGGTTTCAGAGTGGGTGAGGATGAAGTGAGCCATCTCTGGGTGTCTTTTGAAGAGAGTCCTGTGATTGACATCTGTCTCACTCTCATTCTTTATGGAATTAACCCATTACATATACTTGCATTGGAGCTTGCTGCCTTTGAAACTGGCAAAATGTATATATTGGCTTTGTGTGTTCTCCAGTCTTTGCTTGAATCAAACAGAAACAGTCAGATTTGTTCCCTCCACACTATGGCGGCATTGGTCAGTCCTTTTTCTCACCTTTTCCTCACCCCACAGCTCATGACTGGTAGCTTTTTGTTTTTCTTGTAAGCCCTACTAGCGTAGCAAATATTGTAATGGTATAACCAGTGGCAGAGCTTGGAAGGTGGAGGGGCGAGAGGGGGGCAGGGCTACGGTGCGGGGGCATGGCCACTATGCATGGGGGCATGCAGGGGCATGATCATGGGCCAGGACACCCCAAAAACATTGCCGCCTAGGGCGAATCGCTCCCCCATCCCTACGCAACTGGCCATGACACACCAGTACACTTGCTTTTGCACACTATAATACTAAAAAATGCATTAAAGTAAATACAAGATTTCAACTCAAACGAAAAATTTAAAATAAACACGGAGAGGAGATAGATTTTGAAGTCACCAGGCCATGGGAGTCGCTGAGGGAGGGACAACCTGGGCATGCCCATGCCCCATGATGGCGGGAAGCTCTATCAAGCGCTTTTACGGAACCACACTGAGCTGGCTGATGGGATTGAAGTGCTAAAGGAGGCTCTTAACGTTTTTTTTCTGGAAACGGCATAAGGCAGTTTTCCAATGTTTGGGGATGGGATAGCAGCTGGATAGTGACAACATCCTCCGGTAGCATGCTTCTTGGACCAGGAACAAGCTCCTGTTGTTGCTGGATAGCAACGTCTTGCAGAAATGGCTCATGTCTTCCATCCATTTTTTGGCTACTACAGATAGGATAAAGCGGTGTTGTCAAAGTTCTATATATGAAGTGACAATGGATTGATGGTTTTAAGCTGATTGCCACAAGGAGTCCAAGCTTTGCTGTATTTGTTTGTTTCATTATTTACATCCTGCAAAGTGGTTAAGAAAAAGGGAAACCAGATTCCCCCCACCAACTTCACTTAGGCCATTTCCACCATACCTTGTTATAGTGCTATTATTCCGCTTTAAGCATCTTGTGGAATTCTGGGGTTTGTAGTTTACTGAGCCCAAAGAGCTCTCTGGCTGAGAATTCTAAAGCACCCTCCCTAACCTGCAAACCCCAGGATCCCATCGGATGTTGAAAGTGGAATAATAGCACTACAACAGTGCAGTGCGGAAAGGCCTTTAGAGAGGCACACCAAAGGCACACAACACTAAAAATATATTTTAAAACCGCACCAAACCAAATGAATCGGAATGTGCCTAGGAGGGGACTCTACCTCCTTTTTTTAACCATTATGATTGGTTTTTAGCTATATTTTGCTTTGCTGTCTGTTGCATACTACCATGAGGCTGACATTAGGAGAAAGGTGGTATATTAATTATATCATTAATTAATCAGTCACACAAATATCTAATTGTTGTCCCAATTAGGATCATACTCCTTATATATACTCTTTCCATTGGGGAAAAAAGCTCCATGGGAAATTTTCACTGGAGTTGAAAGCACAGGAATGGAGCAAGAAGATTGCATTGCATAGTGACCATGGCCATTTCCACACTACACTGTTATAGCGCTATTACCCCACTTTCAACATCCTATGGAATCCTGGGGTTTGTAGTTTGGGGTGGGGCATTTAGAATTCTCAGCCGAAGAGCTCTTTGGCCTCAGTAAACTACAAATCCCAGGATTCTACAGGATGTTGAATAATAGCGCTATCAACAATGTAATGCAGAAATGGCCATGAAGTTTAAAACCTTCCCTGCTCCTTCAACCACAGTCCTCAGCAGCATTTGCAGACAACATTAAAAATAATGACATTTATTGTAGCGGTACTTTTAAAAGAGGTATTCCCTTTACTTGCTGGCATTGGAAAGAGAATGATGTGAAATTTATGGTTTGTTTGTTTTTTCATAACAAGTAACAATTAGTGATGGTTTTAAAATGTTGCTTTAGAGGGACTGGGAAGAAGTAGCCATTAGGACAAAAACCACTTGTTTCCAACCAGCAACAGCCGAGGAATAACATGCAAACGCCGGCCATTTCTGCATGACAGTCTTATAGCATGATGATTCCACTTTCAGTCTCCTATGGAATCCTGGGGTTTGCAGTTCCGGGAGGGGCCGCCCGGCCCCTCCCGGAACTGCAAACCCCAGAATTCCATAGGAGGTTGAAAGTGGAATCATCGCGCTATAAGACTGTCATGCGGAAATGTTCTCAGTCATTGTGAATAACATGCCCATGTAAAATATCCTATTTTATGCGTGGAGATTCCATAAAGTAGCTTTCCCAACTCTAGTCATGAGTTAGATCACGCACTCACAGCTACACACACTCACCCCACATCTGTGATTTGTTTGCTTTGTCGAAAGCCACTCATGCCTTTGTTATTTGTGTGCCTTGCCATTGTGTTCCGGCCAAGTCCTGCAAACTCCCCCCAGAAGCCGCTTTCAGACAAACGCTCTCCTTCATGCCTTCACGATGACAATCCATTCACGAGGACTGGGCTGCTGCTTCGTGATGTACGCTGGCACCAGCCCCCTGTTTCCCTAGCTACCCGGGCCTTCTCTGAGAAATCAAATGGAGCGTGTCTGTTTTATGTCTTTGTATTTACCCGCACCACTCTCCTTCCTAACCGCCAAACCTATATTGGGAGGAGGAAAAAAGGAAAAATCCAGATACGTTAAAGACATGCTGGGGTGCATCCTCTTTTGGGTAGAGCGTAATGCCACCTGATTGGCTTAAATATTGCTCCTGGAACCATAATGCACCAGGCCAGGCAGAATCCAGGATCATTTAATGAGATGCTCTAAGCCCTGCATTCCAGGAAAAGACCTTGATAGCATTATCTGTCATTACTTACACATACTGTGCCGATTACTGGGTAGAAAAATGTATTCCCATACAACCTGGACGAGCGAAATGGAAAGAGTCTCAAAACAATCTGACCCTGTTCTGTGTTTGCATTTGACGAGGCGAGAGGAACATCCGAAAAAGAGGAAAAGGAGCAATTTGTACTGACTGAGGCTTTTAAGGAGCACAAAAGAAAAAATAAATAGTATAGCTTTTGCTTGGTTAAACAATTCTTACCTGCTTAATTCTGAATTTTATTAAAATCTTCCCTTACTGTTGTTTGCATTTTTCATTAGAAACCAGGATATTGTCACCTGCACAGACGTAATCTGTATCCCCAAATTTCAGCAAGGCATCCTTCCCTGATTTGGGGCCCATTCACACTACAAATTTGTTGTTGTTGCATGCTTTCAAGTCATTTTTGAGTTATGGTGGCCTTAAGGTGAACTTATCATGGGGTTTTCTGGGGCTGAGAGTCTGTGATGTGTCCAAGGCCACCAGTGGCTTTCCATGGTCAAGCCTGGAATTGAACCCATGTCTCCAAGGTTGTAGTTCAGTGCTCAAATCACTGCATCACACTGGCTCTCACTGCAAAATTAGACGGCTATTATTCCACTTTTGTTGGAAAATTCCAGCATTCTCTCTCCCTCGCTCTTGTTCTAGGGCATATGGGGCTTAGCTAGCATAAAGTCTATTTTTCCTTTGTATGTCATAGTCTCCTGCCTTCTCACCTAAAGCCTCACTCTTGCTCTTTGTATTATTCAAATGCATGGCTGTGATATCTAAGCGACCAGACCATGTGATCCAGGATAGCATTGGTTTTATATAAAAGACTCTGTTTCTCAGACCTCTCTCTCTTTGCCTTTTTGCTTCCACTTCCTTCCCTCTGTCCATGTTTCACCTCTCCACCAAGAAGATGGTAAGTTAAGAATGAAGCTACTATTTTACCTAATCTTTTTGTTAGCTAGTTAGGATCTAGGCTCTCCAATGCATATGTAATTGTAAAATTCATTAGAAAACTTTTCTAAGTTTGTAACCAGAAACTGCCTGCCCTGTTTTGCTTTGTAAGTCAGTCTCAGTTCAGGGAAGCCACACAGAGATTGGGACATGCTTTTTCTGCTAATCTGCAAAAAGAAGGTTGATTTCTAACAGTTTTAGCTTTCATAGAATTTCACCCAAAGGGCTAATACCCTGGGAAACTCTAACTCTGAACAATTTTAACTCCCATGGTTTCATCCTATGGAAATCCTGGGATCAGCAGTTCATGAGGAACAACGGGAATTCTCAGCCAAAAGGCTCCAGTGCTTCACTAAACTATGAAAACCAGAATTCCACAGCATAGAATAGTTAAAATATCAGTGAGATCTGCTGCAAAATCTGCTGGCTCCAAATTTTCCTTGTTCTGAAGGATCAGCATCCATGTGATGCCAGATTGTTTTGTCCCCATGAAATCAGTGGCCAGGTGGCCAGACAGGAGGACTCCGCGCCCCTTGATATTTTTGGAAATACTGATGTATAAGCTTTTGGGAAACACTGTGTTACTCTTGAAAGTGATGGAGGATAATGAACAAGATGCAAATAAAATGGAAGGGAGAAAAAGTACAGTTTAATGCATTCGAGGAGCTGGTGGCACGATAGCCATGTTTAAATATTTGAAAGGATGTCATATGGAAGATAGAGCAAACTGTTTTCTGCTGATTCAGAGACTAGGACACAGACCAATGCGTTCAAACTACAGGAAAAGAGATTCCATCTAAACATTAGGAAGAATTTCCTGATGGTAAGAGCAGTTCAACAGTGGAATACGCTGCCAGGGAGTGTGGTGGAGTCTCCCTCTTTGGAGGTTTTTAAACAGAGGGAATGCTTTGATTTTGTGTTCCTGCATGGCAGGGGGTTGGATTCAATGGCCTTTGTGGTTTCTTCCATCTCTCTGATTCTGTGATTCTGTAGAAACATCACAATACATGGACTGGAGTCCCACATCAAGGGTGTATGTGGAGTTACACATTGATTGTGTTACAGGACTCTTATGAGGAATGGTAATTTTGGGCAACCGAATGCACCTTGAAATGAACATACACCTGTGCAATGGCACTGCAGGTACAACTCCTGCTCTGCAACCCTTCACTGCATGCTGATGTTCCACACCAGACAAAAAGGTTCAACCATTTCTATAGGGAAATATATGTACAAGCAGGACAACAACCAAAGAGCTCCAGTCCAAAGAACCATTAGGTAATTTTAGAATCCCAGACTCCTGGTTTTATGATGAGGAAGCTCTATTTATACAACTTTACTTCTTTAAAGCCATTCTTGCTGCTGAAAGGCCTCCCTGATAATTCTGCTCAGTGGGGTCCTGGAGGTCTGCTCCCCAAAATTCTGCCCTGATAGTGTCCGTGCACACAAGAGATGTTGAATGCCACCTGCATTAAGGATAGGTGTGCCTCCTTGTTCAGCAGCACTTTCCTAGCTGGAAAAACTGAAAGCCCTCTCCTGGGTGCAAAAGTGCTGACCGCTTTTGGAGGATCTCGGTGTCAACTGAGTAACTTCTCAGAGTCATGTCTGGAAGGCAAAAAAACAAAGCAGCAACCACAGATAACTTGAGTGTGTGGTCTTTCAGCCTCTGAAAAGAGCAGTGAAGCCCAACACTGTAATCCTCCTCCTCTTCTGCTCTTTCTACCCACCACCCTGGTGCACAAATGCATTCATGACCTCTGTAGAGGCAAACGAGGGCAAGTCTAGGGAAGCAAGTCCAAAACAACAAAAGGGGGTGCAGGAAAAATAGTATCCCTAGCCATTCTTCAACAACAGATGCTTAAAATGGGGGAGAAGTTGCAGGGTCTGGGGAGGATTAGAATAAATGACAGGATCAGAATAAAGCAAGAATGGGCTATCTCTTTCAGCCGCAGGCCAGATTCAGTTTCTCTATTCTCAGAGGAAGGAACTTCTTCCTGGGGCTGCCAGGGTCCAAGGCCAAAGAATGGGACCAAAAATAGCAGCTTATTTTATTATAAAGCTTTTACTGCCGGAAGCTAAGATTTAAGAAAGGCATTTCATCTGCTTAGAATGGGAGGGAGTAGGGAAAAGCAGTGGAGGAGACTTGCTAGAAGAAAACGGGTCTGCACACACGATACCATTGAAGAAAACGTAAAATAAATATATCTATCAAGCTTGGGTTATGGAGAATCTTCTGATGCAAAACCTGGAATTAGGAGCGGGGAGTAACGTGGTCACCTTGCCAATGACAAAGACAATGCCAGCACGGTACACTAGTTTGAGTGTTGAATTCTGAGTGACCCAAGTTCAAATCCCTGCTCAGTCATAGAAACCAATTGGGTGACCTAGGGCAAGTCCCACTCTCTCAGCCTCAGAGGAGGCCAATGGGAAACTACCTCTTGATAAATCTTGCCAAGAAAATCCCACAATACGTTTACCTTAGGTTTGCTATTAGCTGGAAAAGCTTGGGTTTTTTAAAAAAATTTCACGTTATGTACTACAAAACTATGCATAAAAAAACACAGACATATGGCCCTTTCCACACGGGGAAAAAAAACGGTGTAGGACGACCTCACCCGGAGGTCGTCCACACCATGGAGTGCGCGGGGGTGGTATTAATTGTTGAGGTTCCACACCTCAAACCACCCTTGCATGGCCGCAAGGGGTGGCGCCGCATGTTTTTTAAAGACCACATTTCATGTGGTCTTTATAAAACACGAGCGAGCTACCCCGTTGCAGCGCCCCGTGTAGAATTGCAGGCACGTGCAAGCGCATCCCTGCAGAGCTGCTAGGGGGCGGGCTTCCGGCTGGCGCGCTTCTCTGATTGGCGGAGAGCCACCGGAAGCCGGAAGCCGCCATTTTGGGCGCTGCCGGACGCTGCCACAGTGTGGAGAGGCGAACGCGCGTTGCTCCTCACGGCGACGGAGCTACTCGGATTAAGGTAAGCTCCGTTTCCGCGTGCACTGCCCTGTTTCCCCCGTTTCTCTCCCCCACTTGTGGAAAGAGCGTACGTCACTTGTGATGCTAGAAATGGGTGTGTACAGTCACTCCGCACACACACCTCTCCCCTTTTTGTCTCCCAGATGTATTTCCACCTATGTTGCAAAATGGCTATGAATAGCAAATTGCCTCTCTGTTTTACAGCCATCTTCTCCTGCTCTTTGAGCTGTAAGGGAGCTCTCCTGGTGCCAAATCTCTGTGGGGACAGGACTCAATAGTGAGAGAACTCCTGTACAATTGAGCCTCCCAAATGCAAAAAATATTCCCATCTCACATATCTGCTGATGAGCTGGCAAGAACTGACCAAAGGATCTGGGGCTCATGGTTGCTATTTCTTAGAAGATCACTCGGTCTGTTCAGTGTCGCTTAGTGCCAAGTATATGTGTATAGGACAGATTACATGTGGTCTTTCTTTGTTCGGGGAAGACTCAACTACAATAGTTGTCTTAATAATTTTGTGCTTAATGTAATTGCACATCTAATAATTCCTGAGGGGGCTCAACTACCTTAAGAGTCTCGGCGATCCAATTTTGGCCATTTCTGCATTATGCTGTTATAATGTTGTTATTCCACTCTCAACATCCTGTGGAATTCTGGGATTTGTAGTTTACTGAGGCCAAAAAGCTTTCTGGCTGAGAATTCTAACGGCCCCTCCTGAAACTGCAAACTCCAGGATTCCATAGGATGTTGCAAGTGGAATCATAGCACTATAACAGTCTAGTGCGGAAATGGCCTATGTTCCAACTACGGAGGCAGAAGAGGAAGAAACTGAAAGATTCCACACTGGAGTCCAGGAAGAAACAGATCACACACCAAAATAAGACATTGTGATTGCCGTAGGCAATTGAAACACAAATACAAGAAACAGAGCAGAACTAAACATTGTAGGACAATTTGGCCAAGGATCAAGAAATGAAGGAGGAGAGTGACTGATTGAATTTTGTGAGGTGAACAAGTTGTTCCTTACAAACACATTCTTCAAGCAATCAAACAAACCATACTTCACTAATGGGCATGCTATAAGAACTTAAATTAGCATTAATTATTTTGTAGTTCATGACTAGTCTGACAGAAAAGGAAGAGATGTTTTGTGTGGGCTCAGTAGCAGTATTCATTTTCCAGAAATGTTGAAGCCAGGTTGGGGGAGATTTATTTTCTGTTTTTTTTTTAAAGAAAATATGGAAATTTATTGAAAAATATATTTAAAAAACTAGTATTAGCATTCTTTACAGCACATGTGTCAAACACAAGGCCTGTGAGCTGAATCCAGCCCACTAGGCCATTTCATGTGGCCCTCGCACCTCTCCTGAAGCTGTGGCACTCCCTCCACCTGGCGAGCCCAGTCTCCACATTGCAGACCCCTGGCTGCTGGTATTCTGAAGAGAGGCCCAGTAGCCAACACTCACAATCTAATTCTACTTCTGACTGCTCCTCCAAGTCTCACCATCAGAGTGTTGCTGCAGGTTACCATGGCAACACTCCATGCAGCTCACAAGATTTGGACAGAGGAGCAGTCAGAAGTAGAAGCAGATTGTGAGTGCTGGCTGCTGGGCCCATTTTTAGAACACTGGTAGCCAGGGGCCTGCAATGTGGGGATTGGGCTCACCAGGTACATAGGGGCAGAAAGAGGAACAGTGAAGGGGGGAGCAAAAAGAGGCACAGAGGGGAGCAGAAGGAGGCACAGAGAGCTAGTTATTACTAAAACCAGTAATAATCGAATGCAGAAGCAATTATTTAATATAATAAAAGAGTAGATACATTTATATAGTCTTACAGATACAACCGGCCTTTTGAGGGCAACCATAATACTGATGCAACCCGAGATGAAATTGAGTTTGACACCCCTGCTTTACAGGTTGAAAGTCACTTTGTTACTTTAGGAACAGAAAATACTTTATATATAAGTTGATTTGGCCTGTTTGATATAGTGAAATTATACGTTGTTCAGAATATAATTAGAAATTAAACTTACTTTTTACATTTTATTTATTTATTTATTTACAAATGGAACTACATCAGTGGTTCTCAACCTGTGGGTCCCCAGATGTTTTTGGACTTCAGTTCCCAGAAGCCCTGAGCATTGACCATAGTGGCTGGGGCTTCTGGGAGCTGAAGTCCACAAACATCTGGGGACCCACAGGTTGAGAACCACTGAACTACATGGTTCTGAACTATATATGAAGCCCCTTTGGTTTAAGGAGCAGGCAATGCTCCCCTCTTAAAATGTAATAATAAAACTAGAAGAAAGCATCAATGTTAGTAAAACACAGAAAATTATTTTGTCTTCACTACTTTTTCCATAGTGTCAAGCAGGCAACATGCACTCGTTCTTATGAAAAGAACTGAGAAAATGAAACCAAGACCAGGAATTGTAACAATCTGGGCATGAAACACAGAAGTTTTCCTCTCAATTTTAGAAATTTATTTTAGGCACAGTAAAGATTTGAACATCTTATCTTAAATATTTTTTTCCTTCAGTCTGAAAGAAATTATTTCACATTTTTTTCCAATTTCTATTGGAAAAAAGTATTCAAGAAGGTTACTGAATTTTTCTGTTGTTGTTGTTTTTCCTGCACCATCACATCTCTGGTTCAGTTTCTGCTCCTTGCACCATGCCTTTGTTGAGAAAATGCAGCCTTTGGGCTGAAAAAGATTTCTCATCCTCGATTTAAATTAGATTGATCTTCCATTTCCCTGCAGCCCTTTTGTTACACTTAAAACTATTCCACGGACAAGGTACCATTCAGTATTTTCTACCATATCCTTTGATACCTTTGCGGGAAAGAGAATTTCTGCACAAGGTCACACATCCTGAGTATTAATCTCTCGGCTCAATTAACCGGATTAAGGAGAAGCCCCCTTATTCCCACCGTTAACAAACGGCTTCATTTCTGGATAACCTAATAACAGATCCTTATCTGTGACTATTACATTTCCGACCGTGCTCTTTGTATGAAGAAATGAATTTCTGTTTAACATTTTGCTGAATCGGTGGAATCTCTTGCAACTGACACTTAGCAGAATGTGCTATGGGACCGGACCCTATGGATAGAAAATAAAAAGACAACTCTTTTCAAAAATTGTCATATTTTTCCCCTGGTCTTGTTCTTAAATCTTTTCTGATGGGGGGCTTATTCTACTTTACTGAACTCAGAATTACGGAGGCAAAGTGGAGCAAAGAGGAATGTATTTTTGAAAACGGTGTGTGTGTCTGTGGCCATTTCTGCACTAGAAATGGAAATGGCCCTGGTCTCCAGGGTTGTAACCCAATGCTCAAACCACTACATCGTGCTGGCTCTCAAGGAATCCTGTGATCTTGGAACTCCTGAAAGACGCCCATCCAATCTCTCTTTAAAAACCTCCAAGGAAGGAGAATCCATCATCAAACAGCTCTTACACTGAAGAAGGTCTTCCTAATGTTTATATGGCATCTCTCTTTTAATTTGAATCCATTGGTCTGTGCTCTAGTCTCTGGAGCAGCAGAAACTACACTTGCTCCATCATCTGTGTGACAGCCCTTTTGACAGCTCTGCTCACAGGCACTCTTCCTTCCTTTTATCCTCCCAACAACCCTGTGAGGTAGGTCAGTGTGAGTGCCCAAGGTCAACAGCAGGGTGCTTCAAGCACACACCTGAACCTGGATCTTCTAAGGCCATTTCCACACCACACGGTTATAGTGCCATTATTCCACTTTCAACATCCTGTGGAATTCTGGGGCTTTTAGTTTCCTGAGGCCAAAGAGCTCTCTGGCTGAGAATTCCAAATGTCACTTTCTAAACTGCAAACCCCACGATTTCATAAGAGGTTTAAAGTGGAATAATAGCACTATAATAGTGTAGTGTGGAAATGGCCTTAGTCTTGGCAGAGCACTGCAATGGTAGTGTCTTTGCAGCCACAGTGCCCGAGTAGCACAGAGGAACTGTGGATCACTACCGGCTCAGAAAATGGCACCGTTTGAGACAACAGTTCTCAGAAACTCTCAGCCGGCATGACCATTGCCCACACTGACAGCTGTCACCCAGAAAAATAACTTTCCCAAGCTCTGGGCAGATGAACACCACTTAGCTATTTTAGCCTCTAAATGAATGCCTTGAAGCAATAATGGACTGGATAAGGAAAAACAGACTGAAGCTGAATCCAGATAAGACGGAGGTACTCGCTGTTAGGGGCCCTAGCCCAGGTATGGAGGTTTGTCAACCAGTCCTAGACGGGGTCACACTTCCCCTGAAAGACTGTGTCCGCAGCTTGGGGGTGCTCCTGGACTCGCCGCTTCGGATGACAGCCCAAATTAATGCGGCGGCCAGGAGTGCCTGTTATCCGCTCCGGCTGATACGCCAGCTGCGCCCTTTCTGGAGCTGGAACACCTAAAAACAGGGGTGCATGCGCTGATAACTTCACGGCTCAACTTCTGCAATGCGCTCTACATAGGGTTACCATGTGCTTAGTCCAGACACTTCAATTAATTCAGAATATGGCAGCCAGGTTGGTCATCGGTAGACCTAAAACTGACCACATAACACCAATTCTGAAGTCCTTACATTGGCTGCCTATTGGTTTCCGGGCACAGTACAAGGAGTTGGTCCTTACCTTTAAAGCCCTTCATGGCTTGGGGCCAGCCTACCTGCGGATCGCCTTCTCCCATATAATCCGCCCCACACACTAAGGTCCTCTGGGAGGAATTTACTGCAGCCGGTCAGAGCTAGGTTGGCTGCGGTTACCCAGAGGACCTTCTCTTCTATCACTCCCAAGTTATGGAATGGCCTGCCAGAGGAGACCCGGCACATTACCAGTCTTGACTGCTTTAAAAAAGCAGTCAAGACTGATCTCTTCCGACAGGCCTTCCAAGACTAGCATTTCCATCACCTCCCATCAATTGTCTTGCTGTTTTGTTAATAGTTAATTGATTGACTGTTAATTGTTGTGTGTTTTAAGGGGTTGGGTTAGGTGAGTTGGTGGGTGGGGAGGATTGAGTATGTTTTTAATGTCTTTTAATGTATTTAATGTATTTCATATTGTTTGCCACCTCAATCTATGTGGAGAGGCGGGATAGAAATAAATATTATTATTATTATTATTATTATTATTATTATTATTATTATTATTATTATTATTTTGAAAAGAAAGGCAAGGCCCATCCAGATATTATTTCTGTAGTTTCCAACTACTTAATCTTTTACAGGTGCTACGAAAACAGAAAGACCAATTTCACCGGTGTACCCTGTATAAAATTAGTACCAAATTTTGCATCACAAGCAAGTTCCGTGCTCCCAAGGTGAGACTGCATGGTTCTTTCATTCTGGACCATAACAAGGAAGAACATTTGGGTTCTTCACTCCTGCCCAATTCCACGGTGCACGAAAATAGATGGAAGGAGGAAGGGGGAGAAGGACAGAGATGGGGGAGAGGAAGAGAGAGAGGGAAGAAGAGGAGAAAGAGAAAAGAGAAGAAATGATACTAATCAGCTTTGATTTAAAAGATAGGACAGGTGATGACATGGAGCGCCTTGCTCATCAGAAGTGATGGAAATTGGAAGGGAAGCGAGAGCTACCTCTGATGCTCGTTTAAAAATTATGAAAGGGCCTCTCTTGATCCTCGGTGGCAGGCAGGACAGGGTGAGCCAGAGGAGTCTCTTTCCTTGGCTTGGAGAACACGCCAGCCGGGAGAGCCAGCTGAACCGGAGCAGAAAAGAGAGAAGCCACTGTCAACATCAACCATAAAGCGTTGCCTCATCGGGCTGACAGTCTGGCCAGTGAAATGTTCCACAGTCCTTTGATTAGGCAGGTGGCCTGTTCTGCACTTCGCTTGCCAAGCGAGCCGATCCGGCTGCAGGGAGCCAGACAGAGTGCCAGGTGGCTAGATCCATCACTTAGACTCCAATTAACACCCAACCTGGTGGGAAACCAAAGAGAAACCCACCCTCCAATCCCTCTTCCATTCGTGGTTTACCACATGCCACTCTTGATTTGCTACATGGGCAACACTCCTGATCTAACTGGTACTGAAGGCACTGCAAACATCTGGGGAGCCGGGTGTCAAATAGGGGATTAACATGCAGGACCCAATGCCAATTTTGGGGAGGGGTACATCTCTCTCTCTATTCATGTGGCTTCACAGAAAGAATTATCAACCAAAAGCCAAAAGGAGTGAAACGGGTGTCTTTGTTTTCCCCTCTCCCACTCTCTCTCTATTTGTTGGTCATCACCACACTACAATCCCCATTTGCAAGGCTAGTTGGAGGTGGGCTGGGGCCTTGGAGCCAAAGTTGGACTCCTGTTGTGCACAAGTGTCTGCTATTCTTGGAACAGAGACATAGACATTCAAGAGTACAATGGACTAGAGGCAAATCTCGGGTGGGGCAAGTAGGGTATATGTCCTGGGTGCCAATGCCAGAAGGGCACAGAAAAGGGGGGTACAAAAAAGCTTCCAAAATTTTTTTGCTATCCTGCAAGTCCACCGCATATGAAAATTTTGGAAGGGGATACATGATGAAATCCAAAGAATTAGTAATCTGAATTTTGAAATGAAACCTGAGTTTTATTTGCTAAATATCCTAGGACAACAAAGAGAAATAAGATGTCACCAGAAGATATTATTATATTTAATAACTGCTGCACGGTTGACATATGCACAATATTGGAAAGAAAATAAATATATTGATATTGAAGAATGGAAGTTAAAAGTTTTAGATATGGTAGAGATAGAAAAGATAACATTTTCTTTGAAAAATAAACCTATCCAGAATTTTGAAAGGGAATGCAGAGTAGTTCTGGACTGGATAAAGATTTAAAGGTAAAAGAAATTGAAAAGAAACAATGTAATGTAATCGTTTTCCTTTTTGTTAAGCAGAAATTATGCATATATGAACGTATGTAATGAAAATAAGCAGATTCAACTGGAAAATGTAAGCTTGGAAGTGGGGAGGAGGGATTTTATTTTCAAATTAAATTTTCCATAAAAATATTTTTTTAAAAAAAAAAGCTGTGCCAGAAGATTTAGCAGCGAAGGCCCTGGAAGTAGGGGCACAACTTCCACGCTTGCACTAGGCACTGTTTATGCCCGATACACCACTGCAATGGACAGCAAACACAAAAATCTTAATGCACAAACCGATCTTCCGTCTTGCAATGTCAAGGAGAGCAACAGCTTGATCCCATGCATTTTTATTCAGTTACTCAGGAAAGACACCAAATATTGATGATAACAGAAACATCAGCAGATTTGGAGAGTGACTGGGGGAGAAGAGAGAGCTGGTAATATCTTTTCCCATTGGCACCAGCTACCAGCTACCAGTTGGGCCGCTGATAAACAGAGCTGGGCAAGCCTAGCTGAAGGCAGCTGATCACAGCTCAGAGAGTGCCATGAAGGGTGGCTTGCAGAGGAAATGTTACAAAAACTGAGGGCCTTTCCGCACTATGCTATCATAGTGCCATTATTCCACTTTGGACATCCTGTGGAATCGTGGGGTTTGCAGTTTAGGAGAGGGACTTTTAGAATTCTCAGCCAGGGAGCTCTTTCGCCCCAGGAAACTACAAACCCCAGAATTCCACCAGATGTGAAAAGTGGGATGATAGCGCTACAACGGTGGCCATTTCCGCACTAGACTGTTATAGCGCTATTATTCCACTTTCAGGATCCTATAGAATCCTGCGGTTTTCGGTTTAGGGAGGAGCCTCAAAAGCCCCTCCCTAAACTGCAAACCCTAGGATTCCATAGGCTGTTGAAAGTGGAATAATAACACTAGAACACTCTAGTGCGGACATGGCCAATGTAATGAGGAAAGGCCCTGAGGATTGTCTCTGTCAGAGGGCAGATAGGGAAAAGCTGACACCGAGATAGGGAACGGATTTCGGAGAGATGGGAGCAGATGGAAGAGAGACCAAAAAGTCAGACAGAGGGAAGGCCTGACTATGGTTTTGGGGAGCTATAAATTCTTTACCAGTTCAAGGCTTTAGTGTATTATTAATTTGTATATTAATAAACTTCCGCTTGTTTGTTTTAACATTGTTTCTGTCTGTTCGTATAAAGTTTGGAGGAGGGCCTAGTCAGGCTTACTACAGGGCACACAGCAAAACAATACAGCCACTGGTGCACAATGGGGAGGGGGGTCACCTTGAGGACCAAGTACCCAATCCAGGAAAGGGTAATGATGGGGGGGCAAGAACCCAGGGCTGGAAGTGCAGGGCCAGCTGGCAAAGGGATCCATCCCATTCTGCTACCAGAAAGTACTGCAATTCCCCTGGATGTGGCGAAGGCGCCATCACACAGGAGAGCATCCAGGGTGAGACCAGATTCAGTTTCAAAGAAGTTATTTTGGGGGGCGGGAAGTGTTACAGTGGTGGGAAAAATGGGAAGGTTCAAAAAGAATACATTTTTGCTTGAACTTCTTAATGGCCAATAACCAAGCCTTCCCAAGGCATTTTGACTTTTCAGAATGGAGGGGGGAAAACACACAATCTAGGAAAGCTCAGAAAAGTGGCATCATGTGGATGTGGGCTGTGCTGGAGTGGGACCAGAGGCAGGGCTATATTTGGCCTGAGATTTCCCACCCTTTGATCCAAATGAAAGACAGGTTGCTAGTTCCATTTTAAAGCATGCATTGATTCTCACGTTGACCAACAGGGAACAGAACAAACCAAAGGAAACATGACAAGGAATTTCAATGTCGATGCGAATTTCAAGAACAGTTCATCAGTTCTAAGAATGTGCAGCAATAGCACAGGGCAAAGTTCTGCCACCCAGATGTCAATTCTGAACAAAACTGTGATTAATATTTAGCAACAGGTCCAGTCTGCTTCCATTCTGCCAAGAAACTGTGGGGGAAAATGAGACTGAACCTGTCAGGATCCAATCTTCATTTAGCAAAGTCACACAGAGAAGCGGTAGAAGTTTTATCTAATGACTTGTGGCTTCAGACTGGTACTTGGAATAAACACAGACGCAGGTAGCTTTGAATAAAAGACTAAATACTTTACTAATGACTCTTCATTTACATCTGTATTGAGAGAGCCTGCTACCTGTCTAATCTAGTGAATAGGAGATTCTTCAGTTTAACTCACCATCCTCCTTGATGGGACTCAAACTCGGAGCATGCGAAGAGTTCAGGGAAAGCAGCCATTGAGAACAAAGAGAGAGAGAGCTCTTTTCAGAGAGAGGGAGGTCTTAACTTTTATAAGACCGATGACCCAAGCAACTGTCCTGGGTCACATGATCTGAGCACCAAAGGTATTTATGATCATGCAATAAAAGACAGAGAAGCAAATGGAGAAGATCTGGCATGCAACAGAAAGGGAGGCCCTATCTTGCTATTGCCCATCTCTTCTAATAACAAGATGGAGCGGGGAGAGAGAATGCTGGTAATTTTTCCAACAGAAACTTTATTTAAAATGTTCTTAAAGAGCTAAAGAAGCCTCTCTCTGAACATTTCCGCATGACACTCTTAGAGCACAATGATTCCACTTTCAATCTCCTATGGAATCCTGGGGTTTGCAGTTCCAGGAGGGGCCGGCTGGCCCCTCCCGGAACTGCAAACCCCAGGATTCCATAGGAGGTTGACAGTGGAATCATCGCGCTATAACAGCCTAGTGCGGAAATGGTGTATGACCCTGGAAACCGGGGTTTGATTCTCTGCGCAGCTATGGGAAACCACTGGGTGTGTTACACATTCTCAGTCCCAGAAAACCCCATGATAGGGTCACTTTAGGGTGTCATAAGTTGGAAACAACTTGGAGGCACACAACAACAACCACAGAAGCAGTGCCTAGATTTATGGAGAAAGGCCCTACCACCTGAAACCCCTTAACTTCTATCCTCCTTTGAGCTGTTTCAGTCCTCTATAAATAGCCACAGCAGCCCAATCCATCATCCTCTGGGCAAAATCTGGGGGGACTGGGCTGGAACAAAACAGTGGTTGCCTTACAGCCAGGCCTCCACGTTTGCGCGTTTCACGTTTGCAAATTGGATTATTCGCAGATTCCTTGCTGTCCCTTCTGCTGCCTCCCTATGGCATTTTTAACAGGGACTGCAAGCCTCGTGAGACTGAGAAGCTGGAAACCAGTCTTCTAAGTCCCTATTTAAAATGGTGTGGGGCAGCACTGGAGGTGGCCGTAAGCCCCAATAACCCCCCACTTCTGCCTTATGAAGGGACCCTGGTGCCTCAAAGGAATCCATAGTGGGCTGAATACAGTGATCATACTTCTTTTGTGTGTTAAATATGGTCTGGAAGGGTCTAGAGTTATTCATGGTTTTTCCACTTTCTCGGGGGTCCTGCACCCCTAACCCTAGAAAATGGGGAGGGAGGACTGTGTTACACTTTGCAGGAGGTTTTTGTGTTTGGGGAGTATTGGTGGCAGTTGATCTGTTTTATATATGCCATCATTTTCTCAGTCTGGGATTCAAGGCAGCTTACAAAAGATCCCTTCTTTTCATATTATGTCATGTGTCAGATTTAGATTTTGATCACGGTGTACTCCTACATATTTTTTTTCTGGCAGGGCTATCATTTTGGATTATCAAATTACTTTATTAGACAACAGTACTCAAAATGCGAGTACTTCTCGTTGAGAATAAACGTTCATTCTCAATTAACTTATTTCTTATTATACAACATTTTTGTTGTTTTTTTTCTTCCTCTTTTTGTAGTTGTATTTACTTATTGAATTACTAAGATATATAGGCGGTGGTGAAGATATCCACACAGATTTACATAAGAGATTTATACTGCAGTGGCGTAGAGATGGGGGGATGAGGAGGGTGGTGCGCCCTGGGCGGCACTGTCTTGGGGGCGCTGCCGCCTCCCCCATGCTGTTGCCCCATCCACATGTGCCGTCGCCCCCACCTCATTTGCGCCAAGCTATGCCACTGTTATATTGGCTAGCTTCAATACAGTAATAATAAGTGTGTATCTATTTAACATTTTATTCTGTCCCTCTTCAAACAACTTACCATTGTCAGATTCTCTGTATATTTCTATTGGGTTAGCTTATAATGCATATACCTCAGTTATTTAGACTACTTTTATGTTTGTCCAAAATTTCTTTAATAAAAAAGATTTTTAAAAGATATGAGTACTTCTGGCTGTTGAAAGATGTGGATATTTCTTGTTAAAAGAATAAAACACATTTTTGAAAACGAAGCAGGTACCAACCCGCCTCTGCTTGGAAGCAGTCAACAGGAGGGAGGGAATGGCTGCCAAGAACAACTTTCTCTCTCTGTCTGTCTCTCTCTAGGTCTTGTCGTTTTCTGGTGCTGCTGCGGAGCAGTGCTGTCTGCCCTGGGTGCAACGTGCCGGCTCTGCTGCTGACGAACGGGCCCGGCCTAGCAGCGACGGCCAGAAGTGATGCCAAGCGCGCTGCATCACCCGCTCGCCCAGGCCTCCCTCCCACGGCACAGCTGCCGCTCCAGCAGCCGAGCGGAGAGCCGAGGAGCTGCAGGTGTCAGCGCACGTCTGCTGCCTCTCCGAGGCGCACGCACGCACGCCGAGGTGTGGCTTGCCTCCTCTTTTTGCTGACGCAGGGACATTTCCGACTGCCAGCACCACGCTGGCCAGCCGGTCCTCTTCTCAGCAGCAGCAACTCTCTCCCTTCTCTTCTTCCCCAGGAGCGACAGCATCCCCCGACTGTATCCATAATCACATAGCAAAGGTGCATGAGCAGTAGAGGATCTTGAACGTAAGGCACCTGATTGGCAAGGCCCATACCCTCCAATTGTCTCAGCTTGGCAAGGACAGTCCGGATTAATTCTCTGTCCTCCCAGTTCTCTGTCCCCTCACTTCTTCAGCTTCTCCCTCTTCCTATCCTTTGTCCTCAACTTAGAATCATAGAAACATTGATTCCAACAGCAATCAAGTCCAATCCCCTGCCATGAAATATTCAAAGCACTCCCAGCAAATGGCCACCCAGCCTCTGCTTGAAAACTTCCAAAGAAGGAGACTCCACCACACTCTGAGGCAGCAGATTCCACTGGCAGACAGCTCTGGCCGTCAGGAAGTCCTTCCTGATGTTTAGGTGAAATCTCTTTTCCTGTAGTCTGAATCCATTGCTCCATGTCCTAATCTCCGGAGCGGCAGAAAACAAGCTTGCTCCATCTTCAACATGACATCCCTTCAAATATTTAAACGTGGCTATCATGTCTCTTCTTAACCTTTTTTTTTTTTTTTGCCAGGCTAAACATACCCAGCTCCCTAAGCCTCTCCTCATAGGGCATGGCTTCCAGTCTCTTTACCCTTTTGGTCACCCTCCTCTGGACATGTTTCACCTTGTCAATATCCTTCTTGAAATGAAATGCCCAGAACTGGATACAGTATTCCCAATGAGGCCTAACCAAAGCAGAATAGAGTGGTACCATTACGTCCCTTGATCTAGACACCATATCCCTACTGATGCAACCAAGAATCATGTTGGCTTTCTTGGCTGCCACATCACACTGCTGACTCATGTCCAGCTTGTGGTCCACCTAGACTCCTAGACCCCTTTCATAGGGACTGTTGTCCAGCCAGGTGTCTCTCGTCCTATATTTGTACGTTTCATTTTTTCTGCCTAGGTGTAGGACCTTACATTTCTCTGTTAAAATTCATTTTGTTAAGAGAGATAAGAGAGAGAGATAAATGTAACAACAGACAGGAAACCACAGTTATGTGAATAACCAGATGAGTAGATGGACAAAGAGAGGTGCGCCTGTGGACGAACAGGCAGGAATTCTGGAAAAGTGTGTGTATTAGTATATCCACCAACAAAATGCATATTAGTACACCTGCCAACATTTCACAAATTGAAATCAAGACACGTCTGGTCAAGTGAGGTCAGAGTGTGGTCAAAATGGCAAAACCTATTAATGAAGAGGAGCACACAAGCTAGGAGAGGCTGCAGCTGGGAAGGGCGACATCCCACCCCCTCATTTCCTCCCCCCACCCCGCTGAGTTAATTGGGTGCCCTTTTGCACTTTGAATTCAATTTTCAGCCACTGATGTAAGCTGGGACAAAGGGGAAAAACAGGAGGAGAGAGAAACGAGGATGTTTTAAAAGCAGCAGAAAAAGTCAGATAATTGATGGTTTACTGGGACTGCCCCTGCCAAATCGGGACCGTTGGAGGGTATGTACTGAGGCAGTACTTTCAGGAGGCTGACCCAAATTTCACCAAATCAAGGGCAAAGACCTGGGGGGCTCTTTCACCTAGAGTCCCTGGTATCACTATTTAAACCCAGTCACAGGATGGAATTTAGCATGAGGCAGCTGCTGTCGTTGACCCTTTTCACGCTACACTGTTATAGTGCTATTATTTCACTTTCAACATCCTATGGAATCTTGGGATTTGCAGTTTAGGGAGGGACTTTTAGACTTTTCAGCGAGAGAGCTCTTTGGCCTCATTAAACTACAAGCCCCAGAATTCCACAGGAAGTTGAAATCAGAAAAATAGCACTATAACAATGTAGTGCGGAAATGGTCACAGATGCTGTGATAGATGGTTCCAGGGCTGCTGGGCTGATGAAGCAATCCAGATCAATCATCCAGTTTGGAAAATATAAAATTGATCTGTGTCATCCAGATTTGCCTTCCTCCTTTAGGCATTAAAACCATAAGATCCCATTTTAACAAGTAGAAATGTAGGGTACTACACTTAGGAAGAAAGAATGAAATGCACAGATGCAGGATGGGCGATACCTGGCTGGATAACAGTACGTGTGAAAGGGATCTAGGAGTCTTAGCGGATCACAAGCTGAACATGAGTGACCAGTGTGATGCGGCAGCTAAAAAAGCCAATGCAATTCTAGACTGTATCAACAGGAGTATAGTGGTGAAATCAAGGGAAGTAATAACACCACTTTATTGTGCTTTGGTTAGACCACACCTGGAATACTGTGTCTAGTTCTGGGCACTACAGTTCAGGAACAACATTGACAAGCTGGAAAGTGTCTAGAGGAGGGCAATCAAAATGGTAAAAGATCTGGAAGGCATGCCCAACAAGGAGTGGCTTAGGGAGTTGGGTATGTTCAGCCTGACAAAAAGGTTAACAGAGGAGATGATAGCCATGCTTAAATATTTGATGGGATGTCATGTTGAAGAAGGAGCAAGTTTGTTTTCTGCTGCTCCAGAAACTAGGGCACAGAGCAATGGATTCCAACTGCAGGAAAAGAGATTCCTGCTAAACATCGGGAAAAGCTGTCAGATAGTGGACGATGTTGCCTTGGAGTGTGGTGGAGTCTCCTTCTTCGGAGGTTTTTAAGCAGAGGCTGGATGGCCATTTGCTGGGGATGCTTTCGTGTTTGTTCCTGCCTAACAGGGGCTTGGACTGCATGGCCATTGTGGTCTCTTCCAACTCTTATGTTTCTTTGACTCAGGGGGCTTCCACATTTAATAAAGATCATTTTTTAGGCGAGACATATTCCTAAATATACTATTTCCAACTTAAAGGGCAGCCCTCTGCACGCTTCCTCCGAGACACACCTTCTCCCTGCGGCTGCCACTCAGGCTCTGCAACCTTTCCCTCGCTCACGCCCCCAGCGGCCACATCCGCGCATGCGTCCCACCGCCCGGGTTGCATCATCCTTCCCAGCGAAGAGCGCTCGGCGGGCGTGACGCGCTACTTCCGCCGTCCCGTGGGACGCTGGGAAGCGTAGTTCCGCGGAGGCGGAACTTGCCCGGCCTGCATAGAAAAATAGGAAAAACAGAACCAAATGCGCCCCAGGAGGCGAGGAGGTGGTTAAGCTGGGAGTGGAGACCTTGAGCCGCCCAGGCATTTGCCTTCCTTTGTAACAAAGTCTTGGTTCTCTCAGCCCAGCAGGATCAAGTTGTGGCAGATTTGTTGAAAACCTGTAGAGTCTCAGGCTGCCCACTAATACCATTTCCGCACTGGACGGTTATAGCGCGATTATTCCACTTTCAACATCCTATGGAATCCTGGGGTTTGCAGTTTAGGGAGGAGCCTTTGGCCCCTCCCTAAACTGCAAACCCCAGGGTTCCATAGGATGTTGGAAGTGGAATAATCGCGCTATAAGAATGTAGTGTGGAAATGGCCTCAACATGTCTTAACTGAGCCCTGCTGGTGGCTGAACAGCTTGTGGAATCTAGAATTCTCTTCCTAAAGAGGGGTTCCTGGCCTCCCGGTCATCCCATTGGCAGGCAGATTTTTTTAAAAAAAATTAAACCCAAGTCCTTTTCAAGAATTGATTTTTAAGGGCTGTCGTACCGCTTTTCACTACGCTGTTTGCAAACCACTTTATGTTATTTCCAGTTGTCAATTGTAAACTGCTTTTAAAGTTTAATTTCATTTTCAAGTTTACCATTTGTATGTCATAGCAATGTTTTAAACTGGAACCCATCTTCCTACCCGCCAACATTTCACAGACGGAAACTGGGAATATCGGAGTGCGGTCAAAAGGGCAAAAGTTATTAACGAGGAAGAAGAGATAAGCAAGGAGAAACTGCAGTAGTTTGCTTTTGCCTGAGCCTACAGGGAAGGGCAAGATTCTCCCCCCTGCTTCTCCTCTTTGCTGAATTATTTGTATAAAATATAACACAAACAATATAAATCACTATGTAAAGTTAAGAAATGCAAAACAATACAAAAATCCAGAACAACAAACCCTATACTACTAAACTATATATATCTAATTAAACTGTAATTGACTAACAAAAATTACAAACAATTGCAATTGGAAACAGTTCCTATTAAATAGTTGTATTTAACTCTTAAATCAATACACACCATCTAAGTTAATTTTGCTGCTAATAGCATTTATAACCTTAACCAAATCGTCAAGAAGCAAATTTACCTAGTTAATAACAGAAAGAACTAACAATTACTATTAATGATATTCAATTATTGGCATTATTGGCTCTCGTGACCTTTTTACCCTTCTTAAATCTTTCTCCATTCCTCTGACCTAAGCCCCCAGCTTCTACTTTATTTCTAATTTATTATTTCTAATTCATACCTATATCAATACATTAAATTTGTTCTATATATTAGTATGAAACCTCAGTATTTATGACAGTTAATAAAATGTTGTTTAAACAGTAGTATCTGTAATATACAATAATGTAGTAATAGACAAGAAAGTAATATACAATAAAGTAGTTCTTTAAAAGTATTGATAAACCATATTCCTTTAACTATAAATTGTAAGTAATGTAAATATGCCATAACAGCAACAAATTAATATTAATATATTTGTAACAATTTTTTTAAAAAGATCAAAACTTAGAAAGACATGCAAGTTTAAAAACCTGCTATCATCTGTTCACCCTGATTTTTCTTTAGGTAATCAAACATTTGCAGTCAGAGGTAATTCGTTTTCTGTTTGTCCCTTTAACCTACATGTAAGATTGTCCATTTCATCTGTTCCCATCAATCTACTAAACCATTCAACTGTTGATGGGAGTTCCATCTTTTCCCAATATTTTGCGTATACCATCCTCATTGCTAACAACATACATTGTACCAGTTTGTGTTGTTTCTTGTCCGTGGTTGTATCTTCCTCCCAAATTCCAAATAAATATAACTCGACGTTTCTTGGTACTTGAAATTTCAAAATTTTTTGCATCACATTCTGTATCTTCAACGACAATTATTTGGCTTTTCCACATGTCTCAAAGTCCTATCAAGGGCCTTTCCTCACTACACTGTTATAGTGCAATTATTCCATTTTCAACATCCTGTGGAATTCTGGGGTTTGTAGTTTACTGAGGCGAAAGAACTCTCCGGCTGAGAATCCTAAACGCCCCTCCTGAAACTACAAACCCCAGGATCCCACAGGATGTTGAAAGTGGAATCAAAGCACTATAACAGTTTAGTGCAGAAGGACCCCTTGAGTTCCAGTTTGGGGAGGAAAGGTGAGATGTAACGTCAGTAATAGAAATAGTGAGATAGACTACAGAAGCACATGCTGTCCCCAAGTCCAAGCTGCCTCTGCAAAATTGGTTCACACCCTGGCCTCACCACTCTGGCGGCCGCTGTGCTCCTCTTCCCCCTCTATCCATCCACATGCTCGAGCAAGGCATCGGTTATTACTCTTGGCAGACAGGCTGCTGCCGCATGTAATTGCTTGCAAACCCAGCGGGGGTGGCTGTAGTTCTCTTGCAATGTGTTAATAAGAGCATCTGACAGAACACAAGGAAACCCCTGCCGGTCACCGCCATCCCCACTCTTGCCCCAGAGGAATAAGTCACATCCCCCTCTACACGCCTGTTGAAAAATTAGCATGGTTTTGGAGTCTGAAATACGCTTGCAAAGGGGCAAGGCTGATCGAAAGCAGAGGGTCTTTTTGCTGAAGAACAGGCACAGAAGTGCATTTCAAGGTACTCCGTGCTTCCATGACTCAATTGCATGTGGAGAGATGCCTGCAGAAAGGAACCAACTAGAATTTTCCTCCCCGCAGTGTAAGACAGAAATTGGGAAGAGATTTTGATGCCGGTTCTGAATTTATAATATCAGTGACAGCGTATTTTTGGAATGCCTCTTCCCATTCCAAGGCCCCTTAGATATTAGAATTACAGAGGTGGAAAAGACCGCAAGAACTGTCCAGTCCAGCCTCATTCAGCCAGGCAGGAATATACAATCAAAGTCTTCTCAACAGATGGCCATCCAACCACTGTTTAAATACCTCCAAAAAAAGAAACTCAAAAACACTCCAAGGCAGCATATTCCACTGTTGAACTGCTCCTACCATCAGGAAGCTCTTCTTAATGTTTAAACAGAATCTCTTTTCTCGAAGTTTGAAGCCATTGCTCTGTGTCCTAGACTCTGGAACAGCCGAAAACAGGCTTCCTCCGTCTTCCACATGATGTTCTTTCAAATATTTAAACATGGCTGTCACGTCACCTCTTAACCTTCTCTTCTGTCTTAGGCTACAGATTTCGTTATTTCAAGCCACAACAGTGTGCTGGGCATGCCAGTTGGGGATGGTGGGGATTGCAGTCTGACACAACTAGGGCGATCAAGTTTGAAGATGGTTTTAAGAAAACAACCAACACCACCTCAACAGAGTCTTGATCATGGCTGAATCCAGTCGTAGTTAGATCAGATCCGTTGAAAATTCAATGAGGTTTAAATTAGGCGTGCTTAACTTCTTACGCCTCTTTGCTTACATTACTTTAGAATTTTAGAATACATGTAATTTCCTTTATTTTCCTATCATCATCATCATCCTCATCCTCATCATCCGTTTATTGTGATCCACAGATCCAACAACCAAAAAAACAAAAACAAACTCACGCATAAAACAGAGAAGGGGCAAAATATCCAAAGAAAAAATCAAAACCGTAAAAGAATTGGAATCGACTTTTATCTAATATCCTGGATGCCTCTGTGAAAAATTTAGCAATAGCCAGCGTCACATTCAGTTGCATAGGGAGGGTGGTGATGGAAGTGGTGCGCCCCCGGCGGCAATTTTGGGGGGGCATCGCGGCTCCTTGCTTGCCCTCCCCCACACGCCGTAGCCTCACGTGCGCCGTAGCCGTGCCCCCCTCTCCGGCCACCCCTCTGCCCACCCCCCTTCCACACACTCCAAGCTCCACCCGTGGTAACATTTGGGGACTTATCTCCCAACAGGAACCTGGTATAAAATTGGTCTGAACGTCCGGGAAATTTACTCAGCAATGGAGTAATTATATACTGATGGACCTGAATATAATAGCGAATATATGTTAACCTGTTGCTGAGCTTGCAGCTTAAATTTGCAAGAGACAGCTTTGTTTCAGATATGGGACGACCGTTTCTTTCCAAAGGTCAAAGCAACTGCATTGGCAAAGGCCATTTCCGCACGGGCTTAAAGGAATGGTGCACAGCATCCTCCAGGGAGGACGTCTGCACCTGGGAGCGGACTGGGTCGGACCTACTTAGTGTCGTTCCACACCTCAGCCCGCTCCGGAACGACCCAAAGTGGTCGTCCAGCGTGCTTTTGAAAGACCGCTTGAAACGGGTCTTTCAAAAGCACGGAGCGCGCCACTGCGTGCCCGCGCTCCGGCGCAGATTTCCAGCACGAGCCTGCGATCTGCTGGGGGCGGGCTTTAGGCTGACGAGCTTCAGCAGTTGGTGGAGAGCTTCGACCAACCGGAAGCCGCCATTTTCGTCCCCGGAGCAGTGCGGCCACACACGGCTCCAGACCAGCCTGGACCCAAGCGTGGAGCCAAGGAATTCCCTCACCCCATGCGGAAATGGCCTAAAAGTGTAGTTTTTTTTTTAAAAAAAATCTAAAAATGCCCATTGTCTTACAGCCGCCATTGGTCACTTTCATTTCCTGACTTTGCTCCTGTGCCTTTAATTTAGTGTTGACAGGTTTCAAAACAGAAATAAGGGACAGTCAAAACTCATGACATGCAGGGCTGATAGTCAGGAAGTAACTTATTGCCTGAATACCAAATGAAATTATTGCTTTCGGTCAATTGAGCCGTGTATTCCTCTGCAAAATTGACATCCTGTCCACATTCATAAATTATATTGTGCACAAATTTCTGTCTTTAGGAAAGGTCCAGACCCCAAAATATGGGATTTTGGGGCATCTCACTCAATCGTTATTTAAGGAAGAGTTTTCTAACCTTCAAATAGACGGCATTCCTTATAATGAGAAATACCTACCAGTCGGATAAGGGACGAGCTTTCCGGCCCTTAAAAAAAGGCCATTCTTTATAATAAAGGACATCTGGCCACCCTCCAGACGTTGGAAAGTTGCTCCAGTTCTCAAAAGCGACTAAGACATCTGAACACTACTAGTTGGAACCTTTTTTAATAAATATATATATATATATAACACTTTCCTCCCATTCACTTTGCCATCTCTTCCACACCCACAATGGATATGCCTCCTTCTCCACCGTTTTGTGAGTCCGCATCCTGTAGCTAAAAGTAACATAAAAAACAGGTATGCTGCAAAAGGAGTTGTTGCAAGGGAGGGAGCAGTTTTGGCAGCTGCGCACAAAACCCCGCTGCCACGTACCCAAACTATTACTCTGGAGCCCAGGATCTGAATCCCTGCTCAGCCAGGGAAACCCACTTGGTGACCTCAGGCAAGTCACATTCTCTCAGCCTCAAAGGAAGGCGACAAATCTTGCCAAGAAGACCCCCCATGATATGTTCACCTTACGGTCTCCATAAGTCAGTTTTCAAAAGGGAGAGATAGGATGGCTAGAAAGAACCTTCCCCTGTCAGTGGCACTTTGTATTTGTGTTCCTTCGAGTCATTTCACATTATGGCAACCCTAGGATGAACCTATCACAGTTTTTTGTTGTTCTTGTTTTTGTGTTTGTTTGTTTTTGGCAAGAATTGCGCCGAGGGGGGGTTGCCTTCACCTTTCTCCGAGATTGAGAGAATGTGACTTGCCCAAGGTCAGCCAGTGTATGAGCGGAGATTTGAATCCTAGTCTCCAGAATGATAAATAAATCTTTGAATATTTAAATAAATATTTGACAATTTAAATCTAAATTTAAATATTTAAATCTTAGTCTTGGGGGTCCCCAGCAGCAAATTGTACTTACAAGGGGCTGCCAGTAAAGAAAAAGTTAAGAACTACTGAAGTAGAATATAATCCACAGAAGCGTATCTACCACTCTATTCTACTTTGGTTAGACCTCATGTGGAATACTGCATTCAGTTCTGGGCACCTCAATTCAAGAAGGATATCGACAAGCTGGAACGTGTCCAGAGGAGGGTGACCAAAATGGAGAAGGGTCTGGAAGCCATGAAGCCCTATGAGGAGTGGCTTAGGGAGCTGGAGATGTTTAGTCTGCAGAAGAGAAGGTTAAAAGTTGACACGAGAGTCATGTTTAAATATTTGAAGGGATGTCATGTCGAGCAGGGAGTGGGCTTGTTTTCCACTGCTCCAGAGACTAGGACAAGCAGCAATAGATTCAAGTGCAGGAAAAGAGATTCCACCTGAACCTCAGGAAGAACTTCCTGATGGTCAGGGCTGTCCGGCAGTGGAAGATGCTGACTCCATGGAGTTTGGTTGAGTCTCCTCCTTTGGAAGTTTTTAAGCAGAGGCTGGATGGCCATCTATTGGGAGTGCTGTGACAGGTGTTCCTGCATAGTAGGGGGATGCACTGGATGGCCCCTGGGGTCTCTTCCAGCTCTGTGATTCTAGGGCCCTTTCCACACCTTACCTGGATTGCACGAGCGGCCTCCAGCAAGAGGCTCTCGCGTCCCCGCTGCTTCAGCTCTGCACAAGCTGCCTGCTCCCGAGCAGGTAGCGCAAGAGCCCTGCCTCTTCCTTCCGCAGCGCAGCCTGGGAGTTTCCCAGGCTGCGCTGGGGCAGGAAGCGTGACCGCCGCGGCTCCGGAGGCTCCGCATGCACGGCAAGTGCGCGTGGGGCCCTGGAGCAATGCATGATCGCGCACTATTTTCAGCTGAAAGCCAAAAATGAAAAAGTGTGCGAGCGGCGCCTGCCCCACCCTGCAGCATCACGCGATTGTGAGTGCGTCATGCAGATCACTCCTCACAATCATGCAGCACTCCAGGCGCCCTTCCGCATGGCAAATGCCGTGCGAAAAGGGCCTATGATGGGGCAAATGGGACAGAAAAGCTGTGCAGGTAGGGGTGGAGGGTAGAAGTAAGAAGGTAGAGTGCAACTCCCACACTTGCCCTAGGTGCAGTTTACGCTAGATATGCTACTGATAATCCATGAAAGCGCATCCTAAAATAAACCCATTTGTCTTAAAGATGCAGCAAAACTTTCCTTCCTGTTTCTCCTCCTCTCCTTTGTTTTACACCAGTCGGCCGCAGGTATTCCCTTTCGGTTGAGTGGTTTCCGCATCATCCCCCCTGTCATCAACACCTCCAGCCAGCTCAGTTTGTCTGATTTTCTAGCTAGTTAACTTTTAACCCTTTCTGAGGCATTAAAGCCGGTTGACTAATTAAGTTTCTGCAAAATCCACAAACCTTTGCTTTGTCCTTGTGCTTTCTTTTTTATGTACGAGGGGACAAAAATAATTGCAGTGCCCTTGCCCCATAAATATTTAAACGTATTTGCTTGTGCGGAGTGAGGCCGCATCTGCTGTCTGGGTGTTAATAAGTAACAGCTTTAAAGCGACAATTTTCCTTTGCTCTGCTAATAGCCTCCCTGATCACACCTGCCGAAACCTTTTTATCCCTCAGAAGGTGGGCAGCTGATGTTCCAAGCGTCTCTCTTGCTCTTTTTCCCTTAACCTTCTCTATTTGCAGTCTTTGTACATTTTGCTGGACCGTTTCAGAAAAAGATCTGTTGAGGTTATTATATATTCCTTCCTTTACCAACATTTTGCAAGCTTTCTGTAGCTACCTGAGCAAGTGTAGAATTTTTTTTTAAAAAGCCTTCTATATGGAGCTTGGGAAAAAATACCTTTAAAATGTCATTTGTTCTTCTTATTAAATGGCCCCCAAAATTAATGAATTGCAATGATATTATAGCTGTAACTTTAGAAAGTAATTCTGTGCTTAACATGTCATACAAAAGTAATGAAAGCAGCCTTCCCTGTTACTGTTACTGCAGTCCAAAAAGTAACTCACTGGATTACTTCTCACCAACATGTTATTGTCATGTGTCATTCAAAAATATAGGAAAATGTTTCTATTTATTTATTTATTTTATTATTATACCAACCATACAACAAGCTTTCAAAAATCAGAGTACAATATAACACAGTACAATTATCAGTTTCCAGTTTATATACATTTCCATTTCCCAAAAGCATCCTTTATATTTTCTATCTCCTATATACTATTTCTTCTTTACGAAATATTATTTCAAGCACTCTAATTTATCTTGCAAGCCATACAGCTACACATTAATCCTTCAACGCCATAACCGATGAGGTCCCCATCTCCTTTCCAAATAGTTACAAACACCTTCCCACTCCTCCTGCTATCTGTTCAGAGATTTCTCCTTTAACAATATAAAGAGTTTGTCAATTTGCATCAAGTCATATATCTCGTACACCCAATCGTCTGTTTCCGGCACCTTCTCATTTCTCTACTCTCTGGCAAATAACAACCTAGCTTTAGTTATCAAACACAAAAATAAAAAATTCTTTTGTTTCCCGATATATCCTTCAGTCGATTCAACCATATTCAACAAGTAACATTCAGGAAGCAAAGGGAAATTTTTGTTTAACATTTTCGAAATGTCTAAATGAACATTTTTCCAAAATGTTTTAGCTTGTTTACAATCCCATCAACAATGGAAAAATGACCCTCTTTCTGTTTTGCATTTCCAACATTTCTCATTATAACCTTTATAAATCTTTGCACGTTTCACCGGTGTTAAATAACATCTATTGAACATTTTATAATAATTTTCTTTAAACGTTTGACATCTCATGAAATTCAAATTCTCCCATGTTTGTTCCCATTGTTGTAACTGAACAGACTGCCTGATATTCTGAGCCCATTTAATCATAGTGCTTTAAATAGCCTCCTGCTCCAATTCCCATTTTAATAACAATTTGTAGAATTTTGCTGTTAGATGTTTGTCTCCTGCCTCCAAGATTAAATCAAAGTCTATCTTCTCCAAAAAAAAAAAAAAAAAATACAGGAGAACATTTTCTGGTCTCCACCCACACACCACTTTGAGGTGTGCAGAGAAACATCGCCTCCTTCTCCAAACTCTCTCACAGAGTTCACATCAACCCAACCAATCCACATGCCTGCCCCGTGCCAACGTTTGGAGCTTCCTGGCAAACTGGGTTTCCCCGTCCCTGCATGCCCATTCTAATTCTCTTTCACCTACTGGTGCTGGGAGCAGTCTCTTTCATTTGGGCAGAATGGACGAAGGCAGAAAAAGCAGGACAACCATTTTTAAAAAGTTCTTTTTAAAAAATTCCCAACCAAGCAGAATCTTTAGTGCAAATCACCTTTGCAGTGCATCTCCTTACCTCCACAATCTCTCTCTCTCTCTCTCTCTCTCTCTCTTCTTTCTTTTTCTTCCCTCCTTCCCTTCATTGTTGTTGGCTTCTGATTCACTGCACAACAGCTCAGATAGAAGGGCAACGCTGGTAGAACGTGTCCAGAGGAGGGCGGCCAAAATGGTGGAGGGTATAGAGGCCATGTGCTATGAGGAGCGGCTTAGGGAGCTGGGCATGTTTAGTCTTCGGAAAGGAAGGTTAAGAGGGGACATGATAGGCATGCTTACATATTTGAAGGGATGTCATGTCGAGGAGGGAGTGGGCTTGTTTTCTGCTGCTCCGGAGACTAGGACTAGGAGCACTGGATTCAAGCTGCAGGAAAGGAGATTCCACCTGGACCTCAGGAAGAACTTCCTGATGGTCAGAGCTGTCCGGCAGTGGAATGTGCTGCCTTGGAGTGTGGTGGAGTCTCCTTCTTTGGAGATTTTTAAACAGGGACTGGATGGCCATCTGTTGGGAGTGTGTTCCTGCATGGCAGGGGGTTGGACTGAATGGCCCCTGGGGTCTCTTCCATGATTCTATGTTAGCCCGCTATGTGCCCCTTCTGCCTCCATTGCTCAGATTGAGGCCCTTTCCGCAGGATGGTGCCATCCCATCATGGGGGCGCATTGTTGTGGATACACAATCCATGCCATCACATGATGTCATTGTGGTCCCACTCCTGTCACATCCCCAGCCCTTGCGATCATGCGGTATACCATTACTAGAAGGGAAAAAAAGTAATGGCCTCCTGTTGTGTAACAATCACATCACTGTTAGCCACGCGGGAAGGGTGGAAGTGCTATCAAGTGCTTCCTTCCTCAGTGCAGCCCAGGAAGAGGCCAGCTGCACTGCAGAAGGAAGGAGCATGTTCCAAATATTCCCCATCCACCGACAGCTGGCCAGGTGCAGAGGCGAGCGTTTGGGTCCCACTCCCATCCCAGCAATGGCACTGCCGGGATTATGGCAGGACAACGTGGGATCTAGGTAAGGTGTGCAAAGGGCTCAAGTCAGAATATATCCGGCAATAAATAACAGCCAGAAACCCTGCTGCATTATTTTGAAAACTGAATTATAGCTGTGACCATTACAGTTCATAGAATCACAGAATCACAGAGTTGGAAGAGACCCCTAGGGGCCATCCAGTCCAACCCCATTCTGCTATGCAGGAACCCACATCAAAGCACTCCCGACAGATGGCCATCCAGCTTCTGCTTAAAAACCTCCAAAGAAGGAGACTCCACCACACTCCATGGAAGCAGCAGATTCCACTGCCGGACAGCTCTGACCATCAGGAAAGTCTTCCTGAGGTTCAGGTGGAATCTCCTTTCCTGCAGCTTGAATCCATTGCTCCTTGTCCTAGTCTCTGGAGCAGCAGCAAATAAACCCGCTCCCTCCCCGATATGACATCCCTTCAAATATTTAAACATGACTATCATGTCCCCTAGACATAGACATGTTAATCTGATCAGCATGTTAAGGGGTCTTATAGCACCTTTGAGACCAACTGAGAGAAAGAAGTTGGTACCATAAACTTTCATCGACTTCAGTCTCCTGCATCAGAGGCCGGGTGCTCATTACTGCAAAAAATAAACAAACACAGAATAAAATAAAAATAAAAAATGAAACAGTTACCAACTTAGTTCATTGCAAGTGACAATGTGATTTTCTTGCTCTGAATAGCGTGCATAGCCACATAGCTATGGGATGGTAGGACACATGGCTATGGCCATTTCTGCACTACACTCTTATAGCACAATTATTCCACTTTCAACATCCTATGGAATCCTGGGGTTTGCAGTTTCGGGTGGGGCCACCTGGCCCCTCCCAAAACTGCAAACCCCAGGATTCCTAGGATGTTGAAAGTGGAATAATCATACTATAAGAGTGTAGTGTGGAAATGGTCTATGTTAGGAACCAGCAAAGGTTGGAGAAGTTACTTATCTTGACTATAAGTTCCAGAATCTCCCAAGAGGAGAGTATTGTGAGAGCCGTAAACCATTACATAACTTTTCCAACTTCAGCTGGATGCAATTCTCCCTTGGAGAAACTTGTCCCTCGTGGCCCTGTTCTTGCCAGCGACTGAAGGCAGCCCTATCAGTCTCTCCTACCCATTAATTAAATAGAGGGAGACTTTCAACTGACCGAGCACTGTATCTATGTGACTGCTTACTCAAGGTGTAAAATCTGCTATTACATCTTGACAGTTTAATGATCATATTTTTCCTGCCTTGCCGCTTTACCCTCAGTCAGTTCCAGGCAATAGAAGTTCATTTTCCATCACACAGATGTCCACTTAAATCTATTACAACACTTAAATCCTTTTAGAGCACTAGGAAGTCACGTATTTTTAAAACAAAAACAAAACAAAGAGGTACCAAATCCCTGCAAAGACTACCTGGAACTTAGAATTCTCAATTGCACATAGAGAAAACTTTGAGGAAATTATAGACACTATAGTGGAGGCAAAAGCCAGCATAATTGGAACATTATGAACATTGAGTTCTGACTCTGGAGAGCAGGGTCTGAATTCCTGCTCGGTCACGGAAACTCACTGGGTGACCTTGGGCTAGTCACACTCTCTCATCCTCAGCGGAAGGCAAAGCCGCCATCCTGCAAATTAATCTTGTCAGGAAAACCCCATGATAGGGATGCTGTAAGTCAGAAACAACTTGAAGGCACAAAACAACAACAATAATGGAGACGCTGTTGTCTGTTCCCACTATTTCTTTTTAAAAATTTTTTTAAAAAATAAGAATTTCAGTTTACAATTATGAAATGTCAGCTCCCACCAGAGGGATACTGCCTTTGACCAGGGAAGTTCTATTAAGCCCTTACAACTAATATGAATGAAACTTGCAATAACCACAGAACAGTGAACTATTTTTGGACCCACACATATTTAAGCTGCTATTGAGGATACTTCTGAAAATATTGGTGCTCCCGTAAGCATTACCTTCCTGCTTGTTTGCTGATGGTGCTGTCTTAGGCAAAAAGGAATGATACTCAGAAAAAGAATTTACCATCAGGAGGCAACAGAAAACTTTGGCCAGGAGTCTACTGGTAAATTTTTGGATGACTTCCAGGAGATTAAGCAAGGGTTTCTGGTTTCTTTAATAACAGTAGGCTTGAGGGCTTCAGTCTTAAGTTCCCTACTGAGCCACGGCACTGCTGCCTGACCTTGGGCCAGTATCTTAGGGCATTTCCACACTACACTGTTACAGAGTTATTATTCCACATTCAACCTCTTGTGGAATTCCAGGGCTTGTAGTTTACGGAGGCCAAAGAGCTCTCTGGCTGAGAATTCTAGATGCCCCTCCCTAAACTGCAAACTCCAGGATTCCACAGGATGTTGGAAGTGGAATGATAGCACTATAACGGTGTAATGTGGAAATGGCCCTAGGCAACCACCAGAGCCAGGGTGGATCAGTGCGGCTGTCCAGATACATTTGGCCTCCAACCGCCATCAGCTCCACTGGCACAGCTAGTGGTGAGAGATTAAGGGAACAGTGCTCCAAAATTATCTGGAGAGCCACAGTTGCCCATCCCAGTGATATCCCACATACACTCCAACTATCACCTCACTTTTTCAGCTGCTTTTAAAATGCCCAATTTTCTCTCTCCCTTTGGTCCTTGGCTTACTTTTTGTACTCCATTCTGGAGTGAGGAAGGAGAAGAAGGGGTATAATCTTGGCCTTCTCAATAAGTTGAGGCAAAAGCAAACTGCTGCAGTCTCTCCTAGCTTGTCTCTTCTTTCACATTAATAACTTTTGCCACCTTGACTGCACTCTGATGTTGCTGGGCCACATCTGTCCCAGCTTTCATCTGTGAAAGGTCGCCTGGTATAAGCCCCTGATGATCCTGACCTCCGTCCCAACTTCCTCTTTGGGCACAATGCTGTCTTTTTTCATATATGTTCTTCTTATAGGTGGAAGTAGAACCAAAGGGTCAATGCTGAAGACCTTTCTGAGTTCTTTGGTGAGGCAGCCAGTCCCTGTTCAGCTACCGTGGATGATCCGTGGAACATGCACTCTCCCTGAAAAAAGAAAGGCACTGAGCTGTAATCAGCAGCCATCCACCAAGGAGTGAATGAAAGGGAGCATGAGCTGTCTGTCATAGGGCAACTCAGACACTCAATAGATCACCGCCATGAAGGCTCAAAGGTGACCTTGCTGGTGGAGAGATGGAAGAGGAGAAGTACAGGTGAGTTCCTTTCCTTCTGGTATTGTCCCTTGTGCTGAAAGAGCCATTTCTTTGGAATGTATCTGCATCATTTCTCTCTTTGCAGCGGGGTGGAAATCGTGCTGTCCATCAGTTGCATGTGCCCCAGCAAGGCTGCCCATGTGGACCCTGAGCTATCTCATTACTCCCCACTCCAAAAACGCCCTAGAAATTGCTGGAGGGGCAATTCTTCCACATGTAGGGTTGCCCTATTCTGCTTCCTGACTATTTTGCATATTCCACGAACTGTTTTAACTGTGCAAAAATATTATACTCATTCTCATTCTCATTCTGCAAACTTGCAAGTTGTTGCATTTTTCTTCTGTTATTTTTCAGCCTTCATGTCCCCCACTTTTTATAGTTTCACCTGATATGAGAAAGCCAGCAAGAGAGTAACGCTTCAAGGGCTGTGCTTGGAACACAGAAACCCAAATTCAACTCTCTTCTGGTCGTGGAGTTTATTCTCTGACCTTGAGCCACTACTGCCTCTCAAAGGGGCCTTGCTTCTTGCTTCTGCCACTTCCACCATTCAAAGTTCTTTGGCTCCTACTCCCTCCCTCTTCACACTCTTGCTCTGCACCCCCCCTTCCTTTGTGCCTTTCTTTTGTGTCTCTATTCTGTGTCTCTACTCCATTCTGCTTTGGTCAGACCCCACCTGGAATACTGTGTCCAGTTCTGGGTACCACAGTTTAAGAAAGATATTCACAAGCTGGAACGTCTCCAGAGGAGGGCAACCAAAATGGCAGAAGGCCTGGAAACCACCAAGACCTACGAGGACTGGCTTTGGGAGCTGGATATCTATAGCCTGGAGAGCACAAGTTTGACAGGTGACATGATAACTATGCTTAAATATTTGAAGGGATGTCATCTGGAGGATGGAACAAGCCCGTTTTCTGCTGCCTCAAAGACTAGGACATGAAGCAATGGCTTCAGACTCCAGGAAAAGAGATTCCATCTAAACACTGGGAAGAACTTCCTTTTTTTTTTTTTGTATAATTTTTATTGAAAGTTTGTCTCAAAATACCCCCCATACACACACTTCCATGCTTAAATTTTCCAGTTGAAATTGCTTGTTTCCATTCCATTACAGACATAATTTCCATGTTACAGAGAAAAGAACAGTTACATTATTTCTTCTTTTAGTTCTTATACATTTATATCTTTCCCCAATCCAATACTCTTTTCCATTCTTTCTCAAAGTTCTGGATAGATTTGTTCTTCAAAGAAAAAGCTAACTTTTCCATCTCTATCATATCCAGAACTTTTAACTTCCATTCTTCTATATCAATATGTTTCTTTTCTTTCCAGTGCTGCGCATATGTCAACCTTGCCGCAGTTATTAGATATAATAATATCTTCCGATGACTTCTTATTTCCCTTTGTTGCCCCATCATATTTAACAAATAAAGCTCCGGTTTCATTTCAAAATTCAGCATACAAATTCTTTGGATTTCATCATGTACCCTCTTCTAAAAAAATTTTGCTGTCTTACATGTAAACATTGGGAAGAACTTCCTGACGGTAAGAGCAGTTCGACTGTGGAATACGCTGCCTCAATGGAGTGTGGTGGAGTCTCCTTCTTTGGAGGTTTTTAAACAGAGATTGAGTGGCCATCTGTCAGGAGTGCTTTCATTGCATATTCCTGCATGGCAGAAGCGGGTTGGACTGGATGGCCCTTGGGGGTCTCTTCCAGCTCTAGGATTATCTTTGGAACCAAACAAGTTGACTAGGAAAAATGCTTTGTTGTGGTTATGTGCCGCAAGGTGGTTGTGACTTATGAACGAGAGACCTCTAGGAATAAGAAACTTCCAGAAGGCCTGGTTGTTAACAGCCCTTCTCAGATGTTACAGACTCTAGGACTGTGGCTTCTTGGTTGAGTTGACCCACTGTATTTTGGTGTTCCTTTTTCTGCTTCAACTTTTCTTAGGCCATTTCCGCACTAGACTGTTATAGCGCTGTTATTCCACTTGCAACATCCTATGGAATCCTGGGGTTTGCAGTTTCAGGAGGGGCCGGCTGGCACCTCCCGAAACTGCCAACCCCAGGATTTCATAAGATGTTGCAAGTGGAATAATAGTGCTATAACAGTCTAGTGCGGAAATGGCCTACGTGTTATTGTTTGAGTCACATTTTCTCATGATCTGTCGAAAGTAAGACAGCTCCCGGTTAGTCATTTTAGCTTCTAACGAGAGTTCAAGCTTGGTTTGCTCTAGGATCCATTTATCTGGTCTTATTGCAAGTACATGGTACCTGTAGAACTCTTCTCTAGCACCACGTTTTGAATGAGCTGATTTTTATAGATAGATACATGAAGAGCCAGTGTAGTGTCATGGTTTGAGTGTTGTGCTATGACTCTGAAGATTAGGGTTTGAATCCCTGCTCAAGCATGGAAACCAAACCCACTGGATGACTTTGGGCAAATCGGACTCCGTTGGCCTAAGGCAATGGGAAACCTCCTTTGAAGAAATCTTGTTAGGGAAACCCTATGTTAAGGGTTATCACAAACTGCAGTCAACTTGGAGGTAGTAACAATTGGAAAATTCTAGCATTCTCTCCCCTCTACCTCCTTGTTCTAGGGCAAGTGGGGCTTAGCTAGCATTGAGTTTCTTTTTCGTTCACATGTCAAAGCCTTTTGCCTTCTCACCTAAAGCCTCAGTGTTGCTCTTTGTGTTATTTAAATGCATGGCTGCATCCAGGTGACCAGATCAGGTGACCCAGGATGGACCTTGGGGTCATTGGCCTTCCATAAAAGACCCCACTTCTCTTTGCCATTTTTGCTCCCACTTCCTTCCCTCTGACCATGCTTCCCCTCTCCAGCAAGAAGATGGTGAGTTAAGAATGAAGCTATTATCTTACCTAATCCTTTTCTTAGCTAGTTAGGATCTAGGCTCTCCAATGCATATGTGATTGTAAATTTCATTAGTTATTTTTTATACACTTGTAACCTGAAACTGCCTGCCTTGTTTTGCTTTCCAAGTCAGTCTCAGTTCAGGGAAGCCACACAGAGAGTGGGACATGCTTTTTCTGTTACTCTGCTGATCCCTAACAGTTTTAGCTTTCACTGAATTTCCCCCACAGGGCCAACACCCTGGGAAACTCTAACTCCCATCAACAATATACAGTCACCTAAATCCAAATGGCTGCAATGATTAGGATAGTTCATGGAATCAACTGTTGAACAGTCAATTGACACATACATAGATCCCACGGATTTAGTGGGTCTGCCTTATTAGGGACAAGCGATTTAGATTTAGGCAATTACCTCCCCCTCTTCAAAAGACAGGGAAAAAATGGTGCTTTCCTGTCACTCTGCAAGTCATAGCTAACTCCACAGGGCACTGAAGAGGTTAAAAGATCTCATCTGCCGAGTGTTTTAATTGCCACCCAGAGAATTGGGTTGGGAAGGTTCAGTTCATTATTTTGCTGGGGAATGTAGCATGTCCCGCTTTTGATGTACAGCACAGAGTGCCGATTAGGAACTCTGGCTCCTTTCAAGGTTTGTAGCTTCCGATTAATCATAGGTGACCTTGGGACATGGCAGCTTTGTTCCCAGAGGCCGGGAAGGGCTCCTGGCTCTCCAATCTTGCCCCATTTGTCTCGGGGCCATATCTGTGTGTGTGCAGTCACAATCACACACTATAAACAGATAGTTCACATGTAACTGAGAAGTGTAGACAGTATTCATTAAGAGAGAGAAGAGTTAGAAGCTTTTAAGAAAAAAGATGATCACTGTGTCATTGCTTCTGGTTTAGTGTTGCAGATATAAATTGAGGCAGACAACTGTGGGACTCTGGGAGCTGCATAGCCCCCCCAAAAAACTTGAACCATTTCTGCACTGGACTGTTATAGTGCTATGATTCCACTTTCAACATCCTACGGAATCCTCAAGGCCCCTCCCTAAACTGCAAACCCCAGGATTCCATAGGATGTTGAAAGTGGAATAATAGCATTATAACAGTGTAGTGTGGAAATGGCCTTGGACAGCCACACTCCATTACAACACCCTACCGCCAAAAAATATTAAATTTTTGCCTCCACTGCTCCAAAACACCCTCTAGTGGCTGGGGGGGCATTTTGATACGTTATGGGGGGTCCCTGGCAATTTTAGACCTTATTGTTTGCCTTCAAGTGGTTTCCAACCTAAGGCGATTCTAAGGCAAACTAAGTTTTCTTGGCAAGATTTGTTCAGAAGGAATTTGCTTTTGCCTTCAGGGCCCTTTTTTTAAAAAAAGCAAGAAGTGATGAAGTCATTTCTGCAGTACTTCCTGTTTTAGTAAAAGGTCTCTCCTGACCCTAAAATGGCCAGGGGAGAGACATAGGCCATTTCCACACTACACTGTTATTCCACTTTCAACCTTCTGTGGAATTCCGGGGTTTGTGGTTTCCTGAGGCCCAAGAGCTCTCTGGCTGAGGATTCTAAATGCCCCTCCCTAAACTGCAAACCCCAGGATTCCATGGGACGTTGAAAGTGGAGTAATAACAGTGTAGTGAGGAAATGGCTGTTGCCCCCTTGGTAAACCCTGTCCACAACTTTGATATAAAATTAATCTAACCCACCAGAGAGGCCACCCGGATGAGCACGTAGGCAACAACGGTTGTACGATTGAAAGAACCAGGTCAGGCCAGTAAACTCCCCAGTCAGGTAGCCACAGGAGACCTCAAGCTGCGCCAACCCACGGTGGACAGAAGATCATCAGCCTTTAAGGAGCCGACTTGAAGGGATTAAGAGTTTTCCCACAAAGTGGGGCACTGGAAGCAATCAAACCTTATCAGGCAAAATCCATCTACATAAACTCACACTGCAGCCCAAAGCAGCGGAAGATCCTGATACTTGGGTTACACCTTGTTATCTTCCAATATCAGAGAAGGTGCCAGTGTGAAGTTGTTTTCTGTTGCTGTCCCCTTTGATCTCCCTGGGAGAGGATTTGCCCTCAAGGTAAATTTTTCCTACAAATAGTCCCCGTTTTTGACTAGTTCTTAGGTCATACCAACTGACTGTTGCCCCCTCCCAATAGCCGCGTGATCCCCCCAACATCTCTTCGCTGAGTTCCTTTTTCTTTCGCGGCTTTCCGGACCAAGGACTTCAGGAAAAGGTGCAGTATCACCCAAACTACAGATCCTTCAACAATCCCTCTATCTTATTTCCACTCTTTATTTTTCTTTAGCCCTTGGACGTGTGTGTGAGTGTTTGCATGGATGAGTGACACTACTGTTTAATAAAGTCATTCACTGGACCTTTTTGTGTGATTTCTGACTGGGCCTGACCCCGTAAAAACTGGGGAAAAGATCTCACTAGGTTACCCTGCCCCTTGCATTGCTATTGCTTGTGCTCCATTGAGCTTATTTTCCCCATCACTTGGAGCATATCGAGGTGTCCCTCTGGGACCCCCAGATTTTCAGGGTAACATGGCCATAGTCCAAAACATCTGGAGAGCACCAGGTTGCAGACTCTGATGGGGGACACATTAAACAGGCACACAACCCTGCAATTGCAATTTAGGTTGGCATAGTCTGGATGATTGAACTGCAATGCATGAGTGGTTTGTAAATAAAATGTAATTTAGGGTGGAAAAATATTTTAAGACTTAATAAATGCCAGAGGATGCTCTCTGTGAAGAGAGATCCGATTTGATAAAGGTTATGCTTCGTCCCTTCAAAAGGAGATTTGAAAACCAGAAGTTGCAAAGAGTGGCTGCGTGGAATTGCGCATCTTTATCATAATAATCAGGTTGAAGCTGCAATAGGACTGGGAAAGAGGGAAACGGCAACAAGGATGCCAATTTAATCCCCCCTCCCTTTTGCCCATTATCTAAGAGAAAAAATAGGTTAAGGCATTTCAAAGGGGAGGGCAATTTTTGTAAGGACCACAAAGGCAGCTGACTCCTGCCCTTTCAGCGGAAAGCGCTGCGCTGCAGCCAGAGGCAAAAAAAAAATCAAACTATTCTCGTGCTACTGCCGGAGCCCTGGGGATTATTTATTATTTCTCCCCTCTTTCTCAATCATGCATGAAAATCTTCTAGGTTACCACAGCCTGCTTCACCAGTCCATTAAGCAGCACAACGGAGGGCTGAGAGGGTCAGAGATAGACAGGGTGGCTGGATGAGAGGAACGAAGGCCGGTCGTCATACCCTTGGAGGCAAAGGGCAGGAAGGTGTCTGAAATGCACTTGGTGGCCAGCCAAACAGGCACCCCAAATATCAGTCACACATTGTCTGGGAAGGATAAGTGATCTGGCAAACCCCAGAGGTTAGGGACCCCAGATTTCAGGGCCTGGACCCCCTAGATTTCAGTGCATAGGGGAGGAATCTCAGAGCAAGTGTGCTGTCTGGAACATGATGCGTATACAGTCAGCCCTCCACATTAGTGGTTTTTACTTTTGCAGATTTGATTGTTCATGGATTATTTGCTGTCCCCTCTGCTGCCTCCCTGTACCATGTTTAACAGGGACTGCAAGCCTCATGAGACTGAGAAACTGCGAACAAGGCTTGTAAGTCCCTCTTAAAAATGGTGTCGGGCAGCAGTGGAGGTGGCCGTAAGCCCCACCGGCCCCCTACTTCTAGCTTGTGAAGGAACCCTGATGCCTCAAAGGAATCCATGGTGGTTTGGATATGGTGATCATACTTTTTTGTGCGTTAAATATGGTTTGGGAGGGCCTAGAGTTATTTACAGTTTTTCCACTTTCACGAGGGTCCTATGCATCTAACTCTAGCGGATGTGGAGGGATGAATATATATTTTTTCCTCACTTGATAGATTTGTTCTTTTTTATTTGAATGGCATCCTCTGTGCAGTTGTGGTCAATGCTTAACGTATCATGTTCAATGACATTGCCAGGGGCTGCCCCTTGTAATGTTATCAGATCCTGCTTCCTGGGACATCAGAAGGCAGAGTTGCAAAGTTTCAGGTCTGGACCTGAAATCTCAGAATTGGGGATAGTTTTGACTTAATAACTTTACCAGAGGAGGAAACAGGGATGGCTGTGGCTCAATGGTAGAACCCCTTGGGCAGGTTCTCTTCCTGGTATTTTCCAAACAGGAGTGACAAAGATTCCTTTCTGGATCTCTAGATTGCTGCTGCAACCAGCAGTGTATCTTGTCAAGCTACAGAGACCCTTGATCTGATTCAGCATAACTCAGCTGCTTATTTTCCTTTTTATATCTGCACACTGTTTAAAACCATAAGGTCTGAAGTCTTACTTTATGGTTGATTGGTATTTACATGCGCAAAGTCTCAGGCCATTTCCGCAACTTACCGATTCCCGTCGTGGCAGCGCCTTTGCTGGGGTGGGAGCACAACGCAAATGTTCCCCTCCACACTCGGCCGGCTCCCTACAGATGGGAGAACAAGCGATACACACCTTCCTTCCTTCCTTCTGCAGCACAGCCAGGCTGTTTCCCATGCTATGCTGGGGAAGGAAGTGTGTGATTGTGCTTCCTCCCCTCCTGCATGGCCAGTGTGGCGATGGGAGTGTTGCACAATCACAGGTGCTTAACATATTTTTTTCCGTTAAGTGAATATCCCGTGATCGTGATGGGTGGGGATGGGTTGGCAGCAGGACCATGATGACATTGTATGGAAGCACAACTCATGGACCACTCCCACTGTATCCCCATCGTGGGACGCTGATGCCATGAGGAAATGGCCTCAGGTTTTATCCCTGCTGTCTTTGCAATAGGACTGGGAAAGCCCCGTGCCAGAAACTCTGGAAAAAAAGCCTGCCATTTAGTATAGATCTCATGGAGCTTGGAACTTTCAACGTGTTTCGTTACTATACACCTGCCTCATCAGGTTGCTATTACTGTCACCATTACCTGGATCTCAATAAGGGCTCATAAATGTACCTGGTGGATTCTCCTTCTTTGGAGATTTTAAAACAGAGATTGGATGACCATCTGTGGGGAATGATTTGATGGCGTATTTCTGCATGGCAGGGGTTGAACTTGATGGCCCTTGTGGTCTCTTCCAGCTCTATGATCCCATGAGTCTACGTCGCTCATTATTTAAAATAATTTAAACAAATAAGGGTTACTCAACGTATTCCAAAAGTAATGGCATCACCAATTGTTAGGTAATTTTGAAATCCAACCACGTCATCTCGCCCTCTTCATGCCCCCAAAATAATGGGTTACAGGTTGATGTTGTTACTTCTGACGCACTCCTTCCAAGCTCCAAGAAAGATTACGCTTCAGCGCATTGTTAACATCCAGTGCTGCCGTGATAAATCCTCATTGCATCTCACAAGGCGGTGCCCAGGTGTGGGATGGCATGCCCAGACGTGAGCGTCCCCTAAGCCTGGAAGACCAATCTTCGTTTTCTCATCTTCCTGCCCGTACAGAGCGTTGCCTGTGGGGGCTTTGCGAGACGGTTAACCTCTGACCACTCCATTAAGACTTTAATATGACTGGAACTCATTTGTTTAGTGATGATAGACTAATAAATTGTTCCACTTCATTATCTCCGTAATAACTCTGGAATTGCTTCCAACCATCAAGTGGAAATTGCTCCAATTCCAGCTGTTTTTCTTTTTTCCCCCTTTGAAACCAATGATTAAAAAGATGGTTAAAAAAGCAGCAAAAAAGAGTTTGCAACAGGTGCCCGGAATAGAGGGTGTCACTAGTGGTAGCTTGTGCCCATTGAAGCTGATGAGACTGAGGGCAAGACAGTGGTGGGGAGGCAGGCACCAAACTAGGGCAGGATTGACATTTGGGGAGATCAACACAAGGCCTTCATCCTCCTATTGTTTAGGCCAACACGTGGTTATTTTTTTAATGTTTTGAATGATCTTTCATTGGAATGTAACCGAAAAGAATTAAGACATCTGCTTTTTGTTTTCTGTTTACATAAAAATCCACATATTTGCAACTAGGATTGCTATTATCACCACAACCTCCGCATCGGCATTGCCATCACCAGTGTCCCCATCCCTGGTTCGTTATCCATCTCATTTTGCAAGACTGCGTCACCCCCCCCGGCCTCCATTTGCCCCTCACAGAAGATGTAGTTGTGGAGAAATGGTCTGACAGTGCCACCAAAGGCCTAAGGTGGGGATAATTCAAGTGTCATCTCCGGCTGCTCTGTGTCTCCACTGTCCGTAGTGTTTATTGGAACACAAGAGGCCAGTTAACAACTGTCGCTGGAGACAACAAATAAATGCCTGCAGCCCGGTCTGGCTATAGATTAAAATACAAGAATTAATTAACATCCATGCGCGATGCCCATTGGTACAGGGCGGAGCCGAGTGTGTGTGAGGGGCGAGGATGGGCGGGCTACGCCCAGGGGCGTGGGCACTGTGCGTGGGGGCGTGGCTGCGGTGCTTGGGGGCGTGGCCAGGACATGCGGGGGCGTGGCTACAGGCCAGGATGCCCCACAAACATTGCCACCTGAGGCGAATTGCCTCTCCACCCCCATGTCCCTACATTGGTAGCTCCTCCAGATTCACGCCCCCTAACTTCTAGGTTGTTTTCTTTTGTTGAAATAGCCCTTCTCTATTAGCTACTTTGATCCTCTGAATTTCCTGCCGTGTCCTTTGATATTCTAACTACATTCCCTACCCTAATAACCTGCAGGCTAATCCTAGTAAATCACCCTTTGATTCCTATCACTTGAACACAGAAAAATATTTCTTAGCTAGGCCGGTTAAATACTATTTACGGCCCCCAGCAGTAAACAGTGCCGACCATTTGGTAACACTTTGAGTCTCTGAGAACTTTCTGTTACATTCTTATTCATCTCTGTCATACCCAGCACATTCCACATAACATACACATTTCCCACATCCCATATGCAATCACGTGGCATGGAGAGAGTGCGCCATGACATCGGCCTCTTGAACACACAACTGGTTGTCATCGCCGAGAGTTGGTTACAAACTTTGAAAAAAATAATTATTGAAAAACAAAAGAGACAAGTATTTAAAAAAAACACTGAGATGTAGTACTACATGTATAACTTTAATACACTACTTAGATTGTTAACATTGTTACCACTCTATCCTGCATTGGTTAGGCCTCATCGGGAATACTGCATCCAGTTCTGGGCACCTCAGTTCAAGAAGGATGTCGACAAGCTGGAGCGTGTCCAGAGGAGGGCGACCAAAATGGTGAAGGGTCTGGAAGCCATGACGCCCTATGAGAAGCGGCTTAGGGAGCTGGGGATGTTTAGTCTGCAGAAGAGAAGGTTAAGAGGGGACACGATAGCCATGTTTAAATATTTGAAGGGATGCCATGTAGAGGATGGAGCAGGCTTGTTTTCTGCTGCTCCAGAGACCAGGACAAGGAGCGATGGATTCAAGCTGCAGGAAAGGAGATTCCACCTGAACCTCAGGAAGAACTTCCTGACAGTCAGGGCTGTCTGGCAGTGGAAGATGCTGCCTCCATGGAGTGTGGTGGAATTCCCCTTCTTTGGAGGTTTTTAAGCAGAGGCTGGATGGCCGTCTGTTGGGAATGCTTTGATGGGTGTTCCTGCATAGCAGGGGGTTGGACTGGATGGCCCCTGGGGTCTCTTCCAACTCTACATTTCTATGATTCTATGAACATATATATTATAAATACAGTCAGCCCTTCACATTTGTGGGTTTCACTTTGCACTTTGCATTTTCACTTTCCATCTGAGTGCTTCTTTTCCAGGGGAACCTTCTCTCTTCATGGCTCCCGTCAGGCCACGCAGCCCTTTAAAACCAGCTTCTGGTCCCCCTTTTCCTCTTCCACCACCAGCTGCTGCCTGTCCAGCAAAAAATGGCTCACAGCCCAATTTCTCAGCACCAGAAATCCACTACTGATGCCCCCCCCACCTCCCAAGGAAGGAGATGGGGGAGAGGAAGAAAGTATAGGGTCACCTTTCCCTCTCCTTTCCCTGACTTGATAACCCTAGTGAATGTGGAGGGCTGATTGTACATATTATAGATTGTAGTAAAATAGAAATAAAGTTTGCATAATAACCATGTAGTTGTGTTTGTGGTCCAGTCTCTGGTTACACACACACACACACACACACACACACAGAGGACAAACAATGTGTTACACTGGGGCATCCACTCTTAATCCACTCTCAATTTTAGCACAGCTCCTCCCGCTGTTGCTCAGGATTAAAGAGGAATCCTGCCGGTATTCAACCTCGGCTAAAGTCCAGTCTGGATTTGCCACCCTCCCCGTGGGACATTTCCGCCCAACACTATTATAGTGCTATCGTTCCACTTTCAACATCCTGTGGAATTCTAGGATTTGTAGTTTACTGAGCCCAAAGAGCTCTCTGGCTGAGAATTCTAAATGCCCCTCCCTAAACTGCAAGTCCCAGGATTCCATAGGAGGTCGAAAGTGGAATAAGAGCACTATAACAGTGTTGGGTGGAAATGGGCTTACTTTAAGTAACTGGTGAACACTGAGTTCAAATTGCAGAAGTAGTTTGCACTCAGTTAACTCAACCGGAGGGAGAGGAGAGGACGGGGAAGAGTCTTGCTCTTCCCAGTAGGCTTAGGCAAAATCAAACTGCTGAAGCCTCTCCAAGCCTCCTTATTCATAACTGTTGCTATTGTGACCCCATCCTGATGTTGCTTGGCCACACATGTCCTGGATTTCATCTGTGAAATGTCAGAGCACATGCTGTTGCTACTGTTGGTTTTTACTTCAGTACCATGGTGAAGAAGCTCCACCGTAGGCTGGGCCAGTGGTGCTGGGAAAAAAAGGCAAAGTCATTTTTCATTCGTTTGTGTGTGTGTCTTGGGGATAGCAAATCTCAATTTCTCTAAGTCATCACAGAAATCACAACTAATTAAGCACTCTTTAGTCCCATAGTTTCAAGACACTCAGGATTTTTATTTCTTTTCACAGTTTTCCAATGATAGAAAACTGAGCAGCTTCTGCAAAAGCTGCGCAGTTTCCCCAGAAAACTACATCGTTTTCCAGAAACGACGCAGCTCTTTCTAAGAACTGTGCAACCCATTCTGAAAACTATGCAGCTTTCAATACCGATACGACTGCTGTCAGGTAGCCATGTGTTTGTTTTCTGCAAGATTACCTTTTTATATAATAAAGAGGAAGTTGCATAACAATAATATTGCATGACAAAAAAATATTGTGCATAAATAGCAAGGTTGGACAATGAAACCCTGTGGCGATTTATTGTGCAATGTTACTGTTTTGTTAGATAGAAAACAGCAATGGCGCACAACAAAAATGTTGCACAGCAAAGCCACGTGTGGCTGCAGCTTCAGACAGCCTGAGTTTCTTTTCCTGCTGCACAATTTTGAAACCAGCAAAAGTTGCAGCCATGGCATGGAATGCTTTGCCTTGTTGTTTATACAGGGGTATAGTGTGCAATTTAGTGTTGCGTTTTCTGCACCTTCCTCAAGTAAAAAACAATGTAAGTGGCTGAGGTTTGGGGTTTATTTCCCCCATTAGGAAGCTGTGCAATTTTTTCCACATAGTAAAAAAGACTGAATTTAGGTTTTGACTGCAAAGTTGTTCAGTTTCTCAAACTCTTGTGCAGTTCTCAGAAACTGCCCAGTTTATGTATGTTGTGTCAGGAATAACAAAAAAGTTCCCACACTTTGCATCAACTTTTGATGTGCCATTTTTCAGAAGGAGCCAGGAAGTTCAAATTCAGTGCCAGTCGGGGAATTGACAAATTTCTATTCCATCCAAAATATATATCCCCCAACATTCTTATTTTTATATAACGTTATTCCTGAATCTCCTTTCCAATTGAGGGCCTGCAAAGTAATTTATGGTTTAAAACTCTAAAACAATGTAAGGGCTTTAAAACATCGTAACACAGCAAAACGGAGACAGCTAACCAAGTCAGAGGCAACCCACAGCGGCTATTAAGATTCAAGGGAAAATACCACAAGGAGATCAATAATTCATTTAAAGCACAATGCAAAGGAATTAAGTGGAAAACATTAGGGTATTGCAGAGAAACGCAAAACAGGTCAGAGCATAGATGACAAACCTCTGACCTTCCAGATGTTATTGGACTCTAACTACCATCATCCTTGAGTACTAGAATGTTGTGGGTTCCTCACTCCTATGCTAGGGTTTAAATAGAGTTACAACAACGATCAAAAATCCCTGAAATAGAAAAGGTCAAGATTAAAAGCAAAGCCAAATAAAATCCACGGTGAAATTCAACACAATCAATCTGTTTGATGAAAAGGTTTTACAAACGCATGGAGGGGGGCATCTCGGGCAGGAATTTCTTCAAAGGAGGAAGCCTTCTTTTATGGTGCGGCGTGCTGTGATGGGTCATCGAAAGACGAAGGTATGACATAGCCTACGTGCATCTGTTTCGCTCTCCAATGCAAATATATGCAGACTAATTAAGACATGAACTGGTTAGACAACTAGCAGTGCAATTGCAGACTTTTGAAAAAAAAAATCAGTGGTGTTTTCTCCCAGGTGAAAGGGGTAAAAGATGGAAACTTGAAACTGGAAGAGAAGGAAAATCAGAATGCCAGAAAGATCGAAAGGCCAGCCTAAGTGGAGAGCTCCGTCCAGGTCCAGAAGGTGCAACGCTGCAAATTTATCACTTATAGTTCAATGATTCCCCACACGAAGCAACAAGTTCCCATTCCTGACTTTTCCCTGCAGGAATCATAGAATCGTAGAATCATAGAAATGTAGAGTTGGAAGAGACCACAAGGGCCATCCAGTCCAACCCCCTGCCATGCAGGAAAACCCTCAAAGCACTCCCGACAAGTGGCCATCCAGCCTCCGCTTAAAGACCTCCAACGAAGGAGACTCCACCACACTCCGTGGCAGCACATTCCACTGTCGGACAGCCCTGACCGTCAGGAAATTCCTCCTGAGGTTCAGGTGGAATCTCCCCTCCTGCAGCTTGCATCCATTGCTCCTTGTCCTGGTCTCAAGAGCAGGAGAAAACAAGCCCACTCCCTCCTCGACATGGCATCCCTTCAAATATCTAAACATGGCTATCATGTCCCCTCTCAACCTTCTCTTCTGCAGACTAAACATACCCAGCTCTCTAAGTCTGTCCTCACAGGGCATGGCTTCCAGGCCCCTCACCATTTTGGTCGCCCTCCTCTGGACCTGGAATTATGTGCTTCACTGCATGAGACAATTCCACAGTTCCTGGCCATTTCCACACTACCCTGTTATAGTGCTATTATTCCACTTTCAACATCCTATGGAATCCTGGGGCTTGCAGTTTCCTAAGGCCAAAGAGCTCTCTGGCTGAGAATCCTAAATCCCCCTCCCTAAACTACAAAGCCCGGGGTTCCATAGGATATTGAAAGTGGAATAATAGCACTATAACAATTTAGTGCAGAAATAGCCCCTGTCAAGTTATTGGTCTTCTGTTTTTTGGTATCTAGTACTCCAAAGGAGTTTGTTAGGCTTGAAATTTTGGTTTTCGTAACTTTCTATATTAAATGGCATTTGAGACACTCAGAGCTCAACGAACAATCTTGCTTTATAAATGGTTTATTCTGCTCTGCTCCTGTTTATAATCAGTATGTAGAAGCGAAGGACTGTTGAAAATGACCTGGTATGTAACAGGGTCATATAGACTCAGGAATTTAAGGATCAAATAAAATGTAACACATGTAGAAGCTGTGAGTCTGCTCTTGCTGATGCATGAATCTTTTCTTTTCTGTAAGCATTCTTTAATATAAACATAAAAATGGTATTAGAAGAAAAGCCTGAAAGAGTAAATCCTGCTCCTGGGATCCTTTGGCCAAAGTACTTGTGTGTGTGTGTGTGCCTTTCCTTCTCTTTTCTACCTTCCTACCTTGTGTTTGGAGATTCAAGCCAGCTCCGTGTCCATCTGGGGTACAGTAAGGTGTGATCTGTTTATCCACCTTCACATGTTCACAGTGAAACATGCAACAGAAGAAACAAAAATATAAATATTTCAACCGTGCATCGTTGCTAATATCTCTTCCCATAAATAGATAAAAACAATGTGATAAAGAATATTTTGGAAGGCATGGAACAATGATCCACTCAGAATTTATGATGAGTATGGCTGCCAGCTTGAAAACTGGAGTGGGCTCCTCTACCTTCAACAGCTGTCTGGAAGAAAGAATTTTAGCAGGCGTTGCATCTCGTGCAACCAAGTGACACATGCCAAAATCTTCTCTTCCACACAGCTATTAAAGGTAAGGGGGCCCTGTCTGCCAACCCTCATAATTAGGAATCCTGCAAGATCGCTTAGCTTGACTGTCTCCCGTGAAGTTCCTTGACTACCAGCAGATTTGAACTTGGCTCATTTCAGTTCTGTTCCAACATCTCAGCCACTATAACAGCAGAGCTGAATGCTGGCTTTACGTTTTTACTCAAAATTCTGTCATTTTTGTACGTGCCTTCAGTTTGTTTCCAACTTAGAACAACCATAACGTGAACTCATCTTGCGATTTATTAGGCAATATTTATTCAGAGGAGATTTGCCATTGCCTTCCTCTGAGGCTGAGAGACTGTGGCCATTTCTGCACAACACTGTTATAGTGCTATTATTCCATTTTCGGCATCCTGTGGAATTCTGGGCTTTGTAGTATACCGAGGCCAAAGAGCTGTCTGGCTGAGAATTCTCAGTGCCCCTCCCCAAACGGCAAATCCCAGGATTCCATAGGACAGAGCTTTCCAAACTTTTCGTGTTGGTGACACACCTTTTAGACATGCATCATTTCATGACACAGTAATTCAGTTTTACTAGCAAACTGGAGATTAAACTAACCCTTTGTAAGAGATCTGGGCACATACATAAATTGTAATAACGAAATGTATGGGGAGGCAACATATCTCATGAAAACATTTCATTTATATTTTTAAAAATCTATGATTTATTTATAACATATAACATACATTTCCAAGACTCGGATGGGGGGCCTGTTCTCAGTCCAGGGAGGTGACACACCTACATCCGTCAGGCGACACACTAACGTATCGCAACACACCATTTGGAAAGACCTGCCTTGGGTTGTTGAAAGTGGAATAATCGCACTAAAACAGTGTAGTGCAGAAATTGCCTGTGACTTGCCCAAGGTCACCAAGTGGGTTTCTGTAGCGGAATGGATATTTGAATCTTTGTTCCCAGACTCTGTTGGGGGTTTTTTTTTTTTTCAGATGGAAAGGAAAGCATCAGATGCCTAACACGTACATAAATGACATTGACACATCTTCAATTAAGCGATTCCCCCTTTAGGCATGAACAAAGGAAGGAAACCCCGTGCAGTAATGATGGGGATATTGCTGACAATAGCATCGCAATGCATCTAAAATATGGCTTTTGATTAGCAACCAGATGGACTCTGATCAGCGCTGCAAGCCTGAATAAATTTGTTGCCCCTCCTCAGAACGATTTGGGTGCGTGTGTGTGTGTGTGTGTGTGTGCAGGCGTGTTGTGTTCTTCAAATGAAGCCGCCAAACAATAACAGATGTGCACACGCTGAGCCCTCGGAAGCTTAATGAAGGAAGACAGAGGTCACCAACTGCTTTTCTGAGAAGGGTTAAAGGGATCCTTGCCTGATGGCTAATTACAGGGGACAGCCCACCTGTCATTAGGCGAACGAGGGGACCAAAGATATTGCCATTGGCCTCACATGAATTCTCCTTCTGCCACATGTGGTTGAAATGACAGGCTTGGCAGTCGGAGAAATGCCTTGGTTCTCCAGGCCAGGAATTTCAACCTGGGAGACTCCGGATGGAAAGATTCTGAATACTTTTGGAAGTGCACAGTTTGGGAACAGTTCATATTTCTTTTCCAAACCTTGAAAGAGACTGTTCAGTGTTCTACAAATTTAGGTAACAAATCGTTATCAGGCTTGAACACCCCTATGGTTAGACCATGTTGGAAAATTCCAGCATTCTCTCTCCTCAACTCTTGTTTTAGGGCAAGTGGGGCTTAACTAGCTTAGAGTTTCTTTTTCCTTTGCAAGTCAAAGCCTTCTGCCTTCTCACCTAAAGCCTCAGTCTTGTTTTTTTGTGATATTTAAATGCATGACCCCAGCATAGACCCTGGGGTCATTGGTTTTACATAAAAGACCACACTTCCCAGACCTCTCTCTCTTTGCCCTTTTTGCCATTTTTGCTTCCGTTTCCTTCCCTTTGACCATGCTTTGCTCTCCACTAAGAAGACAGTAAGTTAAGAATGAAGCTACTCTCTTACCTAATCTTTTTGTTAGCTAGTTAGGATCTAGGCTCTCCAATGCATATGTGACTGTAAAATTCATTAGTAAAATTTTTTATAAGCTTGTAACCTGAAACTGCCTGCCTTGTTTTGCTTTCCAAGTCAGTCTCAGTTCAGGGAAGCCACACAGAGACTGGGACATGCTTTTTCTGCAACTCTGCTAAAGGAAGGCTGATTCCTAACAGTTTTAGCTTTCACAGAATGTCTCCCAAAGGGCTAATACCCTGGGAAACTCTACCTTCCAACAGACCGTTAGGCACACACTTGAGCAACAGATACTGGGGATTCGTGGGTAAAGGGGACAGAACAGCCTTGATTGACTGAATCACAGAAAATCCCAAACGTTTTGTACAATTTTTTTTTGGTAAGGAATTTAAAGTAAACTTTTAAAACTCTAACATAAATTTTAATCTAGAACAGGAAAGGATAAAGTGTGGCCTGTCAGCTGCATGTGATCTCTCTGAAACCACTTGTGTGGCCCTCAGGGTCCCAAATATTTTTGATTTTTTAAAAAGTTGGTTGCCTTGTTGGAGGAGAAGGTCCAGCAACTTGAGGCCCATGTATCCACTCTGCAGCATATTAAGGATCATGCGGCTTTGTTGGACAGAGTAGACCAGACTGTACTGGAGGAGGAACACACAAGGAATGTGTCTGAGGAGGAAATCAGTTCCCAAACATGGGAAGTAGACATGTGGAGAGACGCAACATATAGCAGTAGAAGAACCAGGGATCATTGTCTGAATTTGGACCAGCAGAATTGATTCCACGCTCTCTCCGTTATTGGTGATGACAAGGAACAGGAACAAGAGCAACAGTGGCAGTCCTCAAAGGACAAATGGGTGACCTTGGAAGACTCAGCACATGGAATGGCCCCTGCCAATGCTCAGAAGAGACGGTAGTGGTGGTATGGGACTCCCTAATGAAGAGATCAGAAGCATTGGTTTGCAGACCTGACAGGACACCTTGAGAGGTTTGCTGTCTCCTTGGAGCAAAAATCCATGGTGTAACAAAGAGGCTGCAAAACTCATCAAGCCCACTGAGCATTACCCTTTCCTTTTGCTCCATGAGGGAGCCAATGACATTGCAAGGCACAACTTTCAGGAGATAAGGGATTATGTGTCTCTGGCTAGGAAGCTGAAGGATTTTGGTGCACAGCTTTCATTTTGTCTCTCCATCTCCCCTCTCTGACATTAATACCAGGAAAGACTCTAGAGCAGATTGCTAAACAGATAGTCTATAAGCACTTAGAAAGAATACAGCAATCAGTAACAGTCAACTTGGGTTTCTCAAATACAAGTCATGCCAGACTAATCTCTCTCTCTCTCTCTCTCTTTCTCTCTCTCCCCTTACATAGTTAAAAGCTTGGTAGATAAAGGGAATTATGTAGATGTAGCATATCTTGATTTCAGTAAGGTCTTTAAGGTTTCCCATGATATTCTTGCAATTAAGCTAGTAAAATGTGGGCTAGATGAAGCTACTACTAGGTGGATTTGCAATTGGTTGACCAATCAAATCTAAAGAGTGTTCCCAATGGCTCCTCTTCATCCTGGAGAGAAGTGACTAGCGGGGCGCCATGGGTCTTCTCCTGGGCCTCGTGCTATTCAACATCTTTCTCAATGACTTGGATGAAGGAATAGCAGCTTAAAAAGCCAATTCCATGCTTATCAAATTTGCAGATGACCCCAAATTAGGAGCTAATACCCCCGAGAATGGGATCAGAATTTAAAATGACCTTAGCAGATTTGAGAGCTGGGCCAAAACTAACAAAATGAATTTCAACAGGGAGAAATGTAAGGTACTACACTTGGATAGAAAAAAAATGAAATGCACAGATATAAGATAGATGACACCTGGCTTGACAATAGTGCCTGTGAAAAGGATTTAGCAGACCACAAGCTGAACATGAGTCAACAGTGTGATGCGGCAGCTAAAAAAGCCAATATGATTCTGGGCTGCAGCAATAGGAATATAGTGTTGAGGTAAGAGGAAGTAGCAGCACTAGGGTCTATTCACACCACACCAAGATAGTGCTGCTATTCTGCTTTAACTGCCATGGCTACATCCAGTGGAATTCTGGGGTTTATAGTTTGGTGAGGCACTAGAGCACTCTGGCTGAGAATTCAAAATGCCCTTCCCTAAATTGCAAATCCCAGGATTTCATAAGACAGAACTATAGCAGTTAAAGTGGAACGATAGTGCTATAGTTCTGTAGTTTGAACGAGCCCCACGGTTGAAATCCCTGCTTAGCCATGGAAACCTACTGGGTGATCTTGAGCAAGTCACACTCTCTCACCCTCAGAGGAAGGTAGTGGCAAACCTTCTCTGGATCAATTTTGCCAAGAAAAACCCAAGACAGTTGGAGTCAACTTGGAAGCATAATGACAAACAACGACACAATGAACTAACACAACTCCCTCTGCAACAAACAGGAATCCTGGTTCCTGGGGCTACACAGTACCCGTGAACAAGGAAACCAGGGCAGGGCCATTTCTTCCCCGGCAATTCCATCTTGACTCCCCATCCATCAGAGAGTGTAATTCAATTAGGCTGAACCAAAGAGGTTTGCAAGTGGTGGGAGAGATCACATCCTGATCATAGCTGAACCAATGCGGATTGCTTGCAGATTGAGATGTTCTGGCCATTTCCGCACTAGCCTGTTATAGTGCTATTATTCCACTTTCAACATCCTATGGAATCCTAGGATTTGTAGTTTACTGAAGAGCTCTCTGGCTGAGAATTCTAAAGACCCCTCCCTACACTGCAAAGCCCAGGATTCCATAGAATGTTGAAAGTGGAATAATAGCACTATAACAGGCTAGTGTGGAAATGGCCCTAGTCTCCCTCCATCTTTGCATCCTGGCTTTGGTGAAGCGAATGTCTGGCCTTTGAGATATTCTCTTTGCTCAACTTTTCTGACCACAGCCTGACACTTACTGCACCTAAAGGCATCACCAGCCCTAAATTTGTGAGCCTGGACAGGATTCATGAGAAACCCGTGGTCTTCCTTTTTGGACCTCATTTTACCTTTGGCCAGTGACCTTCCGCCATCGATGTCTCCACCATAGCATGATGGTCGTTACCAGGATCATAATGGTAATGCATTCCCTTGCCTTTTCTTTGATGCATTTAACCTAGCGCGGGAAAGAGAAAGGGAGGCTTTCTGATTTGTAGTAACCCAGCAACAGTTCCTTAGCACCAGCCCAGTTGATGTTTGTACAAAGAGATGGTTTTCCCAAGGCTGGATAAGCAGGGAATGGGGAGCGGCAAGGGTATTTTCAATCTGGGGGAGGTCGGAGAAATCTAACATGCCCCATGTCGTTGAATCCGGGTGGGGGAAGAAAATGCCACGCTGAGGAGCCAGCTAAGCAGAAATATTGGCCTATATTTCTCCTCCCAAACCTCTGTGGTTGGAAAGGTTGCATGTTTCTATGGTAACTTTCATTTTTCTGGTCCGTGAAGGTCTACTGGCTCCGGTTGGCGGTTGCTGCAATTTCTTTAGGAACTCAGTTTTTCTTGCCTGCTAACAAAAGCCTCAAAGTAATAGTATAGCAATAGCACGTGTATTTCTATACCACTTATCAGCTAAGTGCTCTCTAAGCGGTTTACATGTATTTTAACTAGTTGCCCCAACAAGCTGGGTACTCATTTTACTGATCTGTAGAAGGATGGAAGGCTGAGTCAACCTGGAACCCGGCAGGATCGAACTCACAACCTTGTGGCTGCAGTACAGGCATTTAATCACTGCATCACCAGGACTCCTGAAAGGTGCAATGGTAGTTTTGTTCAGAGCTGTGGTCTCAGGAGACCTCACCGAGGGCTGTCCAAGGAACCCTTTCTTTTGCCACTGTGGGCTTTTCAGGGCCTGGTTAAGATATGCTAAGGCTTCATACTATGTCAAGGCCCTATAGCATTACCAAAATTTGAAATTGAACACTTTTTTCCCTTCCTTGTCATCTGTGGCCCTAAATGGTAACTTGATTGTGCATAAAGTTGGCCCTGGAGTTTACCTTATGGTGGCAGACCAAGCAGAGAGCAATGGCACTGTAATCAGTACTACCTGGTTGGGTATAGACTTGGTGGGACCCAGAACTTCTGCAAGGGTGGGTGACCGTGATGGAGTATTGGGGAGTGGTGTCCTGAGTGGTAGAAAAGCCACCCAGCAACTGGTTGCTAGGCAACCAGAATGGCCACTCCAGAGAGAAACCCAGACCCTTTAGAAGGAAGGAGGGGGTGGCGGCCTGAGTGGAAATGTATTTATAGCAGGCACACTGGTTTGGTTGGAGAGTCAGACATTGGCCCTTTCCGCACGAGGTAAGTAGTACGGTGTGGTGGGATCTCTGACGGAGGTCATCCGCACCGTGGGAGCGGACTGGGTCAGACTACTTGTCGCAGTTCCGCATCTCAGTCTGCTCTGGAGCGACCCGAAGTGGTCGCGCAGTGTGCTTTTTAAGAACCTGTTTTTACAGGTTTTTCAAAAGCACGGAGCGCGCCACTCCATGCCGCTCCGTTCCCGCGCTCCGGTGCAGATTTGCAGGCACGCACCAGTGCGTGCCTGCAGATCTGCCGGGGATGGGCTTCCAGCTGGCGAGCTTCTCCGGTTGGTGGAGAGCCTCCACCAACTGGAAGCTGCCATTTTGGATGCCGGAGCTGCCATTTTGGACGCTGGGGAGTGCGCAACAGTGAGCTCGCGCTGCTCCGCATGGGGACGGACTTCCCCAGCTGCCGGTAAGCTCTGTCTCAGCGCGTTTTCCCCCGTTTCCCCCTCCACGTGCGGAAAGGGCCTTTCAGGGATCAAAGGCGATGGGTGGAACCTTCACCCAAAGAAGTTCTCATTCGATCAAGGGCAGTCACATAGGGATGGGGGGGCGTGCAGTGATTTGCCCTGGGTGGCAACGTTTTGGAGGCATCCCAGCCCATAGCCACGCCCCCACATGCCCTGGCCACACTCCCACATGCCCTGACCATGTCCCCCATGCAGCGCAGCCACCCCCCGTGCACGGTGGCCACGCCCCTCGCCCAACAGCCCCGCCCAGCCCCCTCCACACACTCCACCACTGATCAAGGGGGCAGGGGTTGAATGAGAAGGTTGTTTTCTCAGGGAAAACCTAGCGACTGGGCAGAAGAGAAAACCCACTTTTGAATCTGGTCAGAGAGAGTGACCTAGATTTTGGGAACAGAGTCTTTGGCAAAATGGGTAGCCGTGTGTGAAAAAGAGCTGTGTCTTTTTGCCGATGTGAAGATATAAGTGTTTAAACACATTCTGAAGTTCTGTGTGAATCACAATACTTTATTCTGTTTGCTGTTTTAATAAAGATTATAGTATATTTTTATAAAATCGGACGCAATTGAAGGATTCTCAGGTGCTTATAACCAGCCAGGACCACATTACCATAAATTATGACAGGGGATTTAGTTAACAACTGAAAAGCTTTACCCTGCTTACACAGAGCTGGTATTGGTGCATCAAGTGGCAAGGCATTTCGGCAGATTGTGGGGGAAACCATCCTTCCACTCAGCAAAGAGAGGAGAAGAGAAAGCAAGCCCTGTTTCTGTTGTCACGGAGATTCATTTAGAAGGCCCACGCCAGAGGCTTACGGATCCAGATCAGTCCCTGATGGCTGTTGGGGAGGGTTCGGTTGCCTTGGCAAGCAGTTCTGCCCAAGTCTTGGTCAAGCGGGAATGGAGAAATGGCAGCGATGTAGACTCGAGTCGATAGTCAGGCTTCAGTCACTTCAGTAACTCGACTCAGACTTGACTTGGCAAAAATTACACGCTGACTCGACTTGCGACTTGCATATTTTTAGTGAGTGGCTTGCTGCACTTGGTTCAGTAACAGAACACATTCACCCAGACACCTTATGACTTTTGAACGATGCCTCTATCTCTTTCTGCCTACTGGTCACATGCCAGTCTGTCTCAAGCCCAAAGTACGGACACATTTCTCAGAGGGAACAGTAAATGTTAGGCAGTGGGCTTGAGGCACGGTTGAGGTCTGCTCAGCAGCCTGTTCCCGCTGCATATTGGAGGAGCCTTCTGAAACATTTCCTAAAAGCAGAAGGCAAGACTCATGCCCAGAGTGCATCTCAGAGGGGAACAGAAAATGTGTTAGGCTTGGGGAGGAAGGATCCTTCCTTCTGAAGCTCTTACAGCTCCAGTAATGGAGAATAAGAAGGATCCTGTTCCCCACTTCTGAGAAAGCCTCCAGCTTTGCAAATGGGAAGTAAAAGGATCCTATTCCCCACTTCCGAAGCTGCACTTTTCATTACAAGTAGCACACAAGGTGCTGAAGAATAGTAAAAAGGCAGGTAGAAATACAGAATCACAATTAGAACATCAAAGCAAATCAATTTTAAAAAGCTCATTCAATGCAAAGCATTAATCTTGATTCAATGCTAAGCCAGCACTGAATCAAGATAAATGCAAATCTGGCGCAAATTAAAACATATCCCTATCTGTATCCCTATCTGTATCTGTATCTGTCTGAGGGTTTGAAAAACAACTGGAAAGAGGCTTAATGAGTTAGAGGTGTTTAAAAGAAAAAAGATCAGGGTGTTAAGGACAAATGAATCACCCGTCTGTTTTCCAAAGACACACAAAGAACCACAACCAAGTTGTGCAGGCGAGGAACACATGCATTATTCAGTGTTTTGTGATTTCTCCACAGCTGCCAGCAGCTAATCCAACTTAATGCAACAGCCTGGAGAAAGCCAATTTGTCGGCGATTTTGGATTACATGCTGGAAAGGCGCTGCTGGAGCCATTCTGCAGAGGTGTCACTCCGTAGTCTGGGTTTAGTATTCCTGGGATCCCTTTGTCGTGGGTTAACATGTGCTGCAGTTGCATGTGGCAGTCAGGTTCTCAGACTTCTGTTTCTTCCTCTTCTTTTATGGCCATTTCCAAACTACACAGTTATAGTGCTATTATTCCACTTTCAACGTCAACATCCTGTGGAATTCTGGGCTTTGTAGTTTACCGAGGCCAAAGAGCTCCTTGACTGAGAATTCTAAAGACCTCTCCCTACATTGCAAAGCCCAGGATTCCACGGGATGTTGAAAGTGGAACCATAGCTCCATAACAGTGTAGTGCGGAAATGGCCTCTGTCTGTAGCACCAGCCATGTACGTGTCCAATCAAACCACGAATGAGAATGTCTGCATTAAAAAATGCTTTCAAAGCAACCTTCCCCAACCTGCTCTCCCCCAATACATGTCAGACTACAGTTCCCACCATTCTGAGTCACTGAGCTGGTAGATAGCAGACTTCAGAAAGCTTTTTAAAAAGCAGCAAGCAGAACTTGGGCAATTACTTACTTGGACTACAACTCCCAGAATCCCCTAGCCAGGATGAATGGGCCCGAGACATTGGACTGGGAAGCTGAGAAGTCACGCCTGCATCCCTGCACCCCCATCATGGTGCAGAAAAGAAAAGAACACAAGAAAAAGGAAGGGAGGAAGGAAGGAAGGAAGGAAGGAAGGAAGGAAGGAAGGAAGGAAGGAAGGAAGGACAGACTGACAGACAGACAGACATAACTTTTTTTTCAAATCAGTATAAAGAACCCCAAACTACAGTACAGTGTTGTTTGTTTCCCTTTCCCAGGAGGCAGATGTTATGAGTCCGCCAAAGCCAAAGATAATGATTTCTGTAAGATAAGCATATCCTATGAATTCATAAACCCTTTCCTCTCCTCACTCTTTTTGCTGCAACCACCCAAGAAGCGCTCTGCATCCTGATTATATCCGGGTGAGGACTCCTGCCTGGCAACTGACGCTTGGGAGAGCTGCCCCCATTTGCCAAGTGATAGATCCGGCCCTGAATGTCATGAAACAAGGGCCATTTCTGCACTACACCGTTATAGTGCTATGATTCCACTTTCAACCTCCTGTGGAATTCTGGGATTTGTAGTTTCCTGAGGCCAAAGACCTCTCTGGTTGAGAATTCTCAATACCCTTCCCTAAACTGCAAAGCTCTGGATTCCATAGGATGTCTGGAAGTGGAATAATAGCACTATAACAGTGTAGGGTGAAAATGGTCAAGGTCATCTTTAGCACAGACTCGACTCTGTATCTTCCAAGGCCCAAGATGAAACCAACAAGCAGGTCATTCAGAGGTCATTTCCGCACTACACTGTTACAGTGTTATCATTCCACTTTCAACATCCTGTGGAATTCTGGGGTTTGTAGTTCACTGAGGCTGAAGAGCTCTCTGGCTGAGAATTCTAAATGCCCCAGTTTCTAATTACTTAGAAAACAATGCCGTAATTACGAGAATTCAACATGGATTTCTCAAAAATAGGTCATGCCAGACTAATCTTATCTCTTTTTATGATAGAGTTACTTGCTTGATAGATGAAGGGAATGCTGTGGACGTAGTATATCTTGATTTCAGTAAGGCCTTTGACAAAGTTCCCCATGACATTCTTGCAAAGAAGCTAGTAAGATGTGGGCTGGACAGGGCTACTGTCAGGTGGATTTGTAGCTGGTTGACTGACCGTACCCAAAGGGTGGTCTCCAATGGCAGATTCTCATCCTGGAGAGAAGCGACTAGCGGGGTGCCACAGGGTTCTGTCCTGGGCCCGGTGCTGTTCAATATCTTCATTAATGACTTGGACGAAGGTATAGAGGGCACGCTGATCAAATTTGCAGATGACACCAAATTGAGAGGGGTTGCTAATACGCCAGAGGACAGGATCAAAATTCAAAAGGACCTGGATAGATTGGAGAGCTGGGCCAAGGCTAACAAAATGAATTTCAACAGAGAGAAATGTAAGGTCCTACACTTAGGCAGAAAAAATGGTATGCAGAAATATAGGATGGGGGACACGTGGCTGGCTAACAGTATGTGTGAAAGGGATCTAGGAGTCTTCATAGACCACAAGCTGAACATGAGTCAGCAGTGTGATGCGGCAGCCAAGAAGGCCAACGCAATTCTTGGTTGCATCAATAGGAGTATGGTGTCTAGATCGAGGGAGGTATTGGTACCACTTTATTCTGCATTGGTTAGACCTCATCTTGAATACTGTGTCCAGTTCTGGGCACCCCAATTCAAGAAGGATATGGATAAGCTGGAGCAGGTCCAGAGGAGGGCAACCAAAATGGTGAGGGGCCTGGAAGCCATGCCCTATGAGGACAGACTTAGAGAGCTGGGTATGTTTAGTCTGCAGAAGAGAAGGTTGAGAGGGGACATGATAGCCATGTTTAAATATTTGAAGGGGTGTCATGTCGAGGAGGGAGTGGGCTTGTTTTCTCCTGCTCTTGAGACCAGGACAAGGAGCAATGGATGCAAGCTGCAGGAGGGGAGATTCCGCCTGAAGCTCAGGAGGAATTTCCTGACAGTCAGGGCTGTCCGGCAGTGGAATGTGCTGCCACGGAGTGTGGTGGAGTCTCCTTCTTTGGAGGTTTTTAAGCGGAGGCTGGATGGCCACTTGTCGGGAGTGCTTTGAGGGTTTTCCTGCATGGCAGGGGGTTGGACTGGATGGCCCTTGTGGTCTCTTCCAGTTCTACATTTCTATGATTCTATGATTCTATGATTCTAAACTGCAACCCCCAGGAATCCAGAGGATGTTTAAAGTGGAATAATAGCACTATAACAGTGTAGTGCAGAAATGGCCAGAGTCATGCTTCCTTGGACTTTTCTTTCTACAAGTAAAAGCCACATCCTATGGATTTGTCCTCTAGGAAGGAAGGAAGGACAGGTAAGTAGATTGATTGATTGACTGATTGATTGATTGACAGATGTCCACTCCAATGTACAGCTCCCACTTAAGAACAATTTATTCTGACTGTTACTCTGAGAACTTCAAAATCCACCTCTTCCCAATAAGAATCCAATATACCAGTGTTTAAAAGAAGTAATCTGGTAGTAGGAATAGGATACCATCTTGTGGCCAGATTAAAGAACTGTCTTTTCCTTTGTTTGGGAAGGGACCTTTGCAAGCACTTGGGGGCAGAGACTGCATTGTGTAAAGAGCCCAGTACTGTTTAATGTTAGCTGTTGACAGTTATTAAAAAGTGCACGATTTCTGAAGGATGCTCCCTGTAAGCACGCTTGAGTTCATTTTTGCATAACACAAATAAGATCCATGTGCACAACTTTAACTAGACTTTGGTGCCCGGAATTGTTCCCCTCCCAGCAAGCATGGAAACTTCAGACTGTTTCCGCACCATACTGTTATAGTGCTATTGTTCCGCTTTCAACCTCCTATGGAATCCTGGGGTTTGCAGTTTAGGGAGGGGCATTGAGCGCTCTTTGGGCTCGGTAAACTACAAACCCCAGAATTCCACAGGAGGTTGCAAGCAGAATAATAGCACTATAACAGTGTAGGGTGGAAAAACCCTTCGGAGTGACAATGCACAGCACAACAAACATGGAACAAGCAAAGCAGATGATGTGTTTTCTAATTATTTATTTTTATATACACCCACACGCTCCATTACTATATACCTTGCTATAGCTTAGAATATAGTAATACGAGGATAACTGTCTCGGGCTACTTCCGCACTAGGCTGTTATAGCGCGATGATTCCACTTTCAACCTCCTCTGGAATCCTGGGGTTTGCAGTTTCGGGAGGGGCCAGCCGGAGGTTGAAAGTGGAATCATCGCGCTATAACAGCCTAGTGCAGAAGTGGCCTCAGTCAAGAAACCTTCAGACTGTATTTAAGCAAGGCTGGGCAGAGGTAAGGGTTGGAGAACGGAAGGTTAAATAACTGCAAATCAGTGTGATTAGAGAGCTGGGTCTTAGACCTAGGATCAAGCACTGATTAAATTGTGAGGAAACTGGCTGGAGAGTCTTAGGCCATGGAATCATAGAGTTGGAAGAGACCACAAGGGCCATTGAGTCCAACCCCATTCTGCTGTGCCGGAATACACCATCAAAGCATTCCCAAAAGATGGCCTCTGTTTTAAAACCTCTAAAAAAAGAGACTCAACCACACTCCATTGAGGCAGCCTATTCCACTGTCAAAGTGCTCTTACCATCAGGAAGTTCTTCCTAATGTTTAAACAGAATCTCTTTTCCTGTATGAAGCCATTGCTCCATGTCCGACTCTCGGGAGCAGCAGAAAACAAGCTAGCTCCATCCTTCATATGGCATCCCTTCAAATATTTAAGCATGTCACCTCTTAACTTTCTCTTCTCCAGGCTAAACATCCCCAGTTCACTAAGCCTCTCTTCATAAGGCTCCATAGTCTCCAGGCCAGTTTTCCTTTTTCTCCAGAAGGCAAATGTAGCTTTACTTCTGGTTCCTGGCCTGCTTTTCAGTCAACAGTAGCTCCTAGAACACCTTGTGTTGCAAGACAAAATGCAATGTGATGCCATGAAGCAGGATGGTGATGCAGCCTCTGCAGCCAGAGGAGGACAAGGAAATGTTTGCACTGTTCTAAGGTCCTTTCACACTCCACAATTAGAGCGCTATGATTCCTCTTCAGCTGCCATGGTTCTGGTCTATAACATCCTGGGATTTATAGTGTAGGGAGGAGTAGCCAAAGAACTCTAGTGCCTCACCAAATTACAACTCCCAGGATTCCGTACATGTCAGTTAAAGTGGAATCTGCTCAAAGGCTAAATTCCCAAGTTTAGGTCACCCCTTCCGATCCAACTCAAAATAGATTGATTTCTTCTCTGCTCCTCACTAGACCCCTGAGAAGATGACTCCACTTGTTCAAACAACCTCCCTTGGATGATTGAAAAGGTCTCACTCAAAACTCTGGAAATCTCTCTGAAGGTAGCTTCAGAAATGCAAGTCACTGCCTTATACAGAGCTCTTCCTCAGAAAGTTCAGCCCTTCCCATGCACCAGTGGGCTGGGTTTCTCTCTTACCCAGAGCCACTTGGGTTACACAGCAACCTTTGCCAGAGCTGCCCTGTCACTCAGGCTGGCCACAACCCCAGGCTCCATCACACATTCCCCACTAGGAGATTCAAGTGATTCTCTGGGAAACAGAAATGGAAACCAAAAGAGACCACTGAAGGAAAAGAGGGAAGTTCCTACGTGATATAGAGGAAGTGGATGAGATTTCCAAATCTGAAACAGCATAGAAAAAAAATGTGGTGCTCAGAACTGGACACAGTATTCCAGGTGGGGTCTGACCAAAGCAGAAAAAAAGTGGCATTATCATGTCCCTTGATCGCGACACTAGATTTCTATTGATGCAGCCCAGAATTGCATTGGCTTTTTTAGGTGCTGCATCACACTGCTGCCTCACGTTCAGCTTGAGCTCTACTAAGACTCCTAGATCCTTTTCTCATGTGCTGTTGTCAAGCCAGATGTCACCCATCTTATATCTGTGCATTGCATTTTTTTCTGCCCGAGTGTAGTACCTTACACTTCTCCCTGTTGAAATTCATGTTAGTTTTGGCCCAGCTCTCGGTGTGTAACAAGTTAGTTCAGTTCAATCCAGTCCTTTTCAATCGCTCCATTGCTTCTCACCCTTGAATAGCTCCTCTGCCCAAAGTGCATGGCTTGCCTGCAGAGGAATCCCTTACAGGACATTCTGCATGTACAACAATAGCAACAACCTGTCACAACTATGGCCACTTCCGCACTAGTCTGTTATAGCGCAATGATCCCACTTTCAACATCCTCTGGAATCCTGCAAACCCCAGGATTCCAGAGGATGTTGAAAGTGGGATCATTGCGCTATAACAGGCTAGTGCGGATAACACTTATGTGATTGTACTTCCCATACTGACCAGTAGATGGCAGAGTTGGCATTCAAATCCACACGCCACAATTACTGCAGCAGTTCATATTAATTACCCCACTGAGACTTTTAGTAATCTTTTATTTTAATATTTGTCGTTTTGCTTTGATTTCCTTTCTTCCCTGTCTCCGAGCTTTGGGGCACTCTGCAGTTGTAAAAGAAATTAAGCTCATCAATTACATCGGAGCAGTACAGTGAAATCCTGAAACCTTGTATTTCTAGAAGTATTGTCAGGTTGCATAGCATGGCCATATGTTGGTCTGCGGGATGTGTATTGAAATAGTGTATTGTAGTCAGTGTAGAAATAACTGCTGTAGAACTCCATTAAGCCTAGTTGTAATGCTACAAAGTATCCAGCGCTAACTGATGATTATCACCATGTGTCTGTTTGGACTCTACCAGTATGGTTACAAAGTATCAGTTGGTTAATTGCTTTATTGCTTATTGCTACAATGCATCTGGCGAAGGGGGAGATCAGAATGAAAATGAAAGCGAAAGCGAAAGTGTAGAGGCTTGCGTTTTGAGAATCTGATGTCTCTAAGATAAACGGCAGGAAATACGTGCTTGGATATAGGATGACAAGGGGGGGAACCAAACATGAATCTGGGAATTGTTTGAGAAGTGGTGTGATGTTAGATTTACGATCCTCTTCAATCACAGTTTCGTATCCCTAAAATCTGGAATTATATCTATAAAATTGTAATTGTATCTATCAATGTCTGCTTTAGTCTCAGCAGTTTTGGAAGAAGTGAGTTGTGTTGCCTGCATTTTCCTACAAATGGAAACTGCTGTCTACCGCAGACTGAAGTTTGTGGACTGTGGGTTATTGAGTGCACAAGAAGTGTCATAGGCTATTTCCACACTACACTGTTATAATGCTATTATTCAATTTTCAACATCCTGTGGAATTCATGGGTTGGAGCTTTATTGAGGCCTAAGAGCTTTCTGGCTGAGAATTCTCAATGCCCCCCTCTGCTAAACTGCAAACCCCAGGATTCCATAGGAGGTTGAAAGTGGAATAATAGCACTATAACAGTGCAATGCAGAAATGGCCTTACTGTCAGCTAATAACACTGCTGTAATTGCATCACGTGAATGCACCCGTTCCATTGCTGTTGTGTGCCTTCAAGGCATTTCCAACTTAGGCCAGCCCTAAGGCAAACCTACCACAGGATCTTCTTGGCAAAATTTGTCCCAAGGAACTTTGCCACTGTGAGGCTGAGACAGTGTGACTTGCCCAGGTCACCCAGTGGGGTTTCATGGCTGAATGGCATTTGAATCCTGATCTCCAGCGTCATAGGCCATTTCTGCATGAGTCTGTTATAGCATGATGATTCCACTTTCAACCTTCTATGGAATCCTAGGGTTTGCAGTTTCGGGAGGGGCCAGGTGTCCCCTCCCGAAACTGCAAACCCCAGGATTCCATGGGAGGTTGAAAGTGGAATCATCGTACTATAACAGACTCGTGCGGAAATGGCCATAGTCCAACACTCAAGCCACTATACCAGTCTGGTTTTTTTATATTGTCCAGACCTGGAATAGAGACAAGGTGTCTCTCTGGATCTCGTTGGACTACAGTTCTCATCAGCCTACTCAGCGCAGTCAAAAGTGAGGAGTTCAGCAACATCTGGAGGGCTATCTTTTTTTACACCTCTCAGGGTGTTGCTGCAGCAAAGAAAGCAAATACTATTTTAGCCCACATTAACAAAACCATAGTTTCCAAGTCAAGGGAAGCAATAGTCCTCTTACATTCTATGTTAGTCGGGCAGTCTGGAATACTCGGTTCAGTTCTGGGCACCTCATTTTAAGAAGGATATAGGCAAGCCGGGACAAGTTCAGAGAAGGGCAACAGTTTGGATGAGAGACTTGGAGCACTGTAGGGGATTTGGCATTCTTGGTGGGGAGTTACAGATTATGCCAAGTCCCCCACAAAACTACAAATCCCAGGAAACCGTGGGCCGGAGGTGTTGTCTTTAATGGTTATCAGAGTGCTCTAACTGTGCGTCGTGGACACTCCAGATGTTAAAATGTCCGTAAAAGTTGGGTCCCAATGCAACTCAAGCCTGTACTCTCCCTAGAAGCCAAGATGACTAAACTGAAATTGGAATATTCTGGACACATCATGAAAAAACAGGATGCCTTGGGAAAAAGCAATAATATTTTGTAAGGTACAAGCGGTAGGAAAAGAAGACCATATTACAGGTGGGAAAGATTCGTTCAAGGAAGCCACAATCCCAAGTTTGCAAGACCAGAGCAGGGCTGTTGATAACAGGTTGATTTGAAAGTTTCTCTTTTCAGGGGTGTCAGACTCAATTTCACCTCGGGCCGCATCAGCATTTCGCTTGCCCTCAAAGGGCCAGTTGTATCTGTAAGACCTCTCTGTGCCTCTTTCTGCTCTCCAGCCCCTCTCTGTAGCTGGTGAGCGCGATCGCCACGTTGCAGGCCTCCAACTGCCGGTATTCTGAAGAGGGGCCCAGCAGCCAGCACTTGCAATCTACTTCTACTTCTGACTGCTCCTCTGTCCAACTCTTGCAAGCTGCATGGAGCATTGCCATGGTAGCCTGCAGCAACGCTCTGATGGCAAGACTTGGGCAGAGGAGCAGTCAGAAGTAGAAGTAGATTGTGAGTGCTGGATGCTGGGCCCCTCTTCAGAATACTGGCAGTTGGAGGCCCGCACTGTGGCGATTGAGCTCGCCGGGCAGGGGGAGTGCCACAGCCAGCAGGAGAGGTGCAGGCGCCACATGAAATGACCTGGCAGCCTGGATTTGGCCTGCGGGCCTTGTGCTTGACACACGAGTTCAACACATGTGTTCAATGTTGTTGTTACATGCTTCCAGTCATTTCCCATTTATGGCAACCCTAAAGTGAACCTATAACCGAGTTTTCTGGGGCTGAGAGTGTATGATGTTCCCAAGGTCACCCAGTGGGTTTCCATGGCTGAGAGGAGAATCAAACCCTAGTCCCTAGTCTTTTCTGAAATTTTTGGAATGTTGGACCACTTTTTATTGTTAATTAGATATTGTATTTTATTGGCATTATAGTAACATCATGTATTGGTTGTAATTGCATGTACCCTTGACCTTTTTCATTTTCTATATTTTCATTTTATTATGTATCTATCTATTGTTATATTTTAATTTTGTAAAGCTCCATATACATGGATGGTGCTATATAAATAAAGGATGATGATGACGATGATGACAACAACAACAACAACAATAATAATAATACAGGTCATAATCCAATGTTCAAACCACTACACTATGGTCCCCATAAGTCTTAAGTTGATTTGACAGCAATTTTTTTAAAAGGTGAACATTGACAATTGTCTTTTCCTGCTGAAATGCAGGCTGTCATCATCTGACTAAATAGATCTTATTGCATTAATTATGTGAGTTTAAACCTGTCTTTGGTTGCAAGGGGAGGGCTTTGCTTTATCCCTCCAAGCTTTTAAAACTCTTAACCTTGAAATGTGAAAATCCATTTATTTCCTGGTGTTCCTGAAATCTTTGTCATGCCAGCTTCCTCTTTTGCTGAACCTTTCTTTTGCTGTTTATGTTCGTATTGTATTGTTTGACTGTTATCGTTAGCCACCCAGAGAACTTTCTTATTGTGTGGAATATAAATATTGTTACTAAATAAATAAATAAAACAATTTCTATAATAACATAACAGCTTGAAGAAGTTAAAGTGGGTTTCTGCAACTGTCCCTCTTGTCTCCCGTGAGAGGCATGAAGTTAGAAAAGTGGTCCATTCGGGGCATAATGGGATGGATTCCTGGCACAGACATGAACACCACCCTACTTGCACTAGATACATCTTGACTAGACTACCGTAACATGCTCTACATGGCCTACCCTTGAGGACTACTTGAAGACTAGACTACCATAACATGCTTTGTGTGGCCCTCCCCTTGAAGACTAGACCCTTGAAGATTAGACTAGACTACTCTTCAAGGGTAGGCCATGTAGACGCCATGCTGTATATAACCCTACCCTTGAAGATTAGACTACTGTAACATGCTCTGCATGGACCTACCCTTGAAGACTACTTGAAGACCAGACTACTGCAACATGCTCTATGTGGTCCCACCTTTGAAGGCTACTTGAAGACTAGACTACTGTAACATGCTCTACATGGCCTTACCCTTGAAGACTACTTGAAGACCATACTACTGCAACATGCGCTATGTGACCCTACCCTTGAAGACTAGACTACTGTAACATGCTCTATGTGGCCCTACCCTTGAAGACTAGACTACTGTAACATGCTCTATGTGACCCCACCTTTGAAGGCTACTTGAAGACTAGACTACTGTAATATGCTCTACGTGGCCCTACCTTTTGTGACTACTTGAAGACTGGACTAACATACTGTGCTCTACATGGCCTTACCCTTGACAACTACTTGAAGACTGGACTCCTGTAACATGATCTACATGGCCCTGCCCTTGAAGGATGCTCTCACTCAAATCTGGACTGACGAAAGAGCTGGGAGCACGGGAATGGTTCTCAGTTAGTGGGGTAGTAAATCCACTCCACCTTTCAGTCTGAAATTTAACAGAGCAACCGAGGATGACATATGCTGTCCTCAAAAGACCCTGTCCTTATAACCTCAGTTAGCTCTGTTAAATAAGTATGGACTTGCCCCTCAATATATGGTAACAGCTGTAAGAATACTGTTTGCACACACCTGGAAACGGAGTGAAGCCCTGGCAACAGCAGATTGGATTGCTAAGGGTGCTGAACTATCCCAAAGGCCAAACTAACGTGAGTTTTAAAGGATAAGCCAAGTGAAGATTTTTTTTTCTTTTTTAAAAGATTGGAAACTGTTTATGGTCGTTTGAGCAATAAGAAATCAAGCGATGCAATAATCCAAAGATATGGCTATTAGTAGTTTATTTAGGTGGTCTATGACAGTAGAATAATATCTTCCTGTTTTATTTGCTCTTTCTCACAACAATTTGGTTGAAGGGGACTAGAATCCTTTTGAGTTTTAGAATGCTTATGTTTAGTCAATTAGTAGAGATCTAGTGAGTTAGTGTTTAGTGATATTTAGTTTTAGTTATTTTCAGCTTTTTGTTTAGTATGGTTTTCTACATTATGTCTACGTTAAAAATGTCAGAATTTATGTTATTTTGTGTAAAAATTGATAAATGAACACACACACACACATATATAAAGAAAAACTTAAAAGATAGTGTCCTTAAAATGTGGAGTTTTATTTAAATTTTCTTGTATCAGTAGCGCTCTGCCTGCCAGTTTGTTTCCAAATGACATTTGTTTCCAAATGACAACGTGTTCACGGCGCCAAGAACTAACTGATCTTAGTTACTGAGTTTAAAAGAAAGTTAAACACACTTATTTTAGGAGGAGCTGTTTGCAATAAGGGCAGGGACCATCTTTTTAAAAAATTATCTGTTCGATTGATTTGGTGGTAGTTTAATTCTAGGTAGTCGTTTCACTGTTCTTTTGTTTCGGCTGTATGTATGATTTTTGGTGTTGTGTGGTATTGCTATTTGTTTTTTCTATCTTTGCTTCGGTTTAATGTTTAATAAAAATTTGGATGATTGGATGGATGGATGGATGGATGGATGGATGGATGGATGGATGAAATGACAATTATACCATTGGCTTGCCTGCTTGAGAGGGGGTTTCTTTCCTATCCTCTAAAATTATCTGCTGCTATTGCCGTCTACATAGGAAGAGCCACACTGGATCAGACCAAAAGCCCTTCTGGTCTAGCATTCGCTTCGCACAGTAGCCAGTCCCGATCAGAGCCAAGGACGTTATTTTTCGGGCTACGGTTTTGCAGAATCCACCAGCCAGCATGGACACCGTATTCCTTTTTTAATAGGTTCGGTGGATAACCAAACTCTTTGCGAGGATGGGGTTACGAAAGGACAACAGCTTTATATTTAAATTCATCCCTGCATTTTTAGAAACTTCTCTCCTTCATCACAAGCCAGGGTTCAAAGACTAGGCAGCCTTTCTTTCTGTTTTTGGCCTTCTCTGGGAATCGTGCTGGGCTGAAAGCACTCCTTCATAAACCTTCCCCTTTATGTTCTTGTTCTTGAGGTGGGGATCGGGGACTTGGAATCTTAACATGGTAAGTAATTTGCAAAACCAAACAAACAGGCTATTGTAGGGCTGTGTCCAGCACATCACACTCAACTGTTTTAAGCCAGCTTTTTCCTATTGACAGTTCTCTGCAGCTGAGGAAGTGGGGAGGGCGAGGCCTTTGGGAATCAGCAAGAGAGCTGGAAAGGGCTTCCTTCGCTTGGAGGTTTCTGCAAATGTAGCCCAAAAAGCCACCTTTTCCAAGCGCTGATCATAATGAAACCCACTTAGTGCTTTCTCATTTAGGTTGCCCCAACCTGGTGCCCTCAAAATGTGTAGGACTACAAGTACAGATAGCTTTTGCTGCCTGGGATGATGGGAGGTGTGGTCCAACACATCTGGAGGACAACAGAATCATAGAATCATAGAGCTGGAAGAGACCCCGGGGCCATCCAGTCCAACCCCCTTCTGCCATGCAGGAACCCACATCAAAGCCTTCCCAACAGATGGCCATCCAGCCTCTGCTTAAAAACCTCCAAAGGAGGAGGAGACTCCACCACACTCCATGGAGGGAACATATTCCACTGCCGGACAGCTCTGACCGTCAGGAAGTTCTTCCTGAGGTTCAGGTGGAATCTCCTTTTTTGAAGCTCCTGCATTGCTCCTTGTCCTGTTCTCTGAAGCAGGGGAACATAAGCCCACTCCCTCCTTGACATGACATCCCTTCAAATATCTAAACATGGCTATCATGTCCCCTCTTAACCTTCTCTTCTGCAGACTAAACATACCCAGCTCCCTGAGCTGCTCCTCATAGGCCATGGCTTCCAGACCCTTCACCATTTTGGTCGCTCTCCTCTGGACATGCTCCAGCTTGTCAATATCCTTCTTAAATTGAGGTGCCCAAAACTGGACACAGTATTCCAGGTGAGGCCTAACCAATGCAGAATACAGTGGTCCCATTACCTCCCTCGATCTAGACACCATACTCCTACGGATGCAACCAAGAATCGCATTGGCATTCTTGGCTGCCGCATCACACTGCTGACTCACGTTCAGCTTGTGATCTACCAAGACTCTTAGATCCCTTTCACCCGTACTTCTATCCAGCCATGCATTCCCCATCCTATATCTGTGCATGCCATTTTTTCTGCCTAAGGTGTAGGACCTTACATTTCTCTCTGTTGAAATTCATTTTGTTAGCTTTGGCCCAACTCTCCAATTTGTCAGGGTCATTTTGAATTTTGATCCTGTCCTCTGGTGTATTAGCAATCCCTCTCAATTTGGTGTCACCTGCAAATTTGATCAGCGTGCCCTCCACTCCTTCATCCAAGTTATCAATGAAGATGTTGAACAGCCCTGGGCCCAGGACAGAATCCTGTGGCACCCCACTAGTCACTTCTCCCCAGGATGAAAAGCAGCCATTGGCGAGCACCTTTTGGATGACTGGTGATTGGTGTGCTAAGAATGTAAGAAGAGCTCTGCTGAATAGGTACAAAAACATTTCTAATTCATCATTCTGTTTCCTGTTTTAGGCCATCAAATGCCTCTAGGAAGCGCACAAGCAGGACATGAAGGGAACACAAAATCATAGAAATCTCATAGGCACAAGGGCCATTGAGCCTAACATCTGCCTCTAGGGACACAGAACTACAGGACCATTTCCGCACCAGACTATTATAGCACTATGATTCCGCTTTCAACATCTTATGGAATCCTAGGGTTTACAGTTTAGGGAGGGACCTCAAAGGCCTCTCCCTAAACTGCAAACCCCAGGATTCCATAAGATGTTGAAAGCGGAATCATAGCGGTATAACAGGCTAGTGCGGAAATGGCCCAGGAAGCCCATCCGACCTTTGTTTAAACACTTCCAAAGATGTTTGGGAACCTCCAAGGTAATCTATTGCACTGTGAACAGCTCTTACGGTTAAAAAAAAAAAGTTCTTCCTGATGGTTAGGTAGAATCTCTTTTCATGAAATTCCAACTATTGGCTCATTTTCTGTAGTCTCTGGAACAGCAGAAAACATGTTTGCTCCGTCTTCTACATCACATCCCTCCAGAGATTCAAAGATGGCCTTTCAGTCTTCTCTTTTCCAAGAGGGATGCTCAGCTTCCAAAGTTGTTACTCATCAGGCTTGCTTTCCAGGCCTCTGATAATCTCGCTAGCTCTTCCCTGGACATGTTCCAGCTTGTCGGTATCTCTCTCCACCACGGCTCTGCTTTTGGCTTTTTTGAACATCCGAGGAGGAGAATGGCTGTGGTAGCGGTGACTTTGTGCCCTTAAAGGAACGCCGAGAGAGTAGAACGGGGCCTGTGCTTCTTTTAGGTTCTCCCAGGATGGACTAAGCTCTCATCTTTTGTAGTATGAAAGAGATTACCAGGGCCGTTGAGTCCAACCCCCTTCTGCCACGCAGGAACACACACTCAAAGCACCCCCATCAAATGGTCATCCAGCCTCTGTTTAAAAACCTCCAAAGACGATGACTCCAGCACACTCCAAGGCAGTAGATTCCACTGTTGAATGGCTCTTATCATCAGGACGTTCTTCCTTACGGTTAGGTGGAATCTCTTTTCCTGTAGTTTGAATCCATTGCTCCATGTCCTGGTCTCTGGGGCAGCAGAAAACAAGCTTGCCCCATCTTCAACATTAAATCCCTTCAAATATTTAAACATGGCTATCAGGTCCCCTATTAACCTTGTCTTCTTCAGACTAAACATATCCAGCTCCCTAAGCTGCTCGCCAAGGGTTTCCAGGCCTTCAACCATTTTGGAGGCCCTCCTCTGGACATGTTCCAGCTTATTAGTATCCTTCTTGACCTGCGGTGCTCAAAACTGGACAGAGTATCCCAAGAGGGTCTGACCAAAGCAAAAGAGAGTGGTACTCTCACTTCCATTGACCTAAACACTATACTCCTACTGATGTACCCCCAGAATCACATTAGCCTTTTAAGCTGCTGCATCACACTGCTGACTCATGTTCAGCTTGTGGTCTACTAAGACTCCTAGATCCATTTTGCATGCCAGGTGCCACTCATCTTACATCTGTGCATATCTCTTTTTCTGTCCAAGCGTAGTACATTGCACTTCTCCCTGTCATAACTCATTTTATTAGTTTTGGCCTAGCTCTCTAACCTGCCAAGGTCATTTTGAATTCTGATCCTGTCCTCGAGGGTGTTAGCTATCCCTCCTAATTTGGCGTCATCTGCAAATTTGATAAGAATGCCCTCTGTTCCGTACTCTACTCAGAGAAGGAAATGGTTCCTTTTCTGATAAATGTAAAGTTAGAGTATTAACTCTTATCAATGTTTTTGTACTTATTCAAAGGCCTCTCCCTAAACTGCAAACCCCAGGATTCCATAGGGGGTTGAAAGTGGAATAATAGCACTGTAACAGTCTAGTGTGGAACTAGCCCTAGTTTTAGTTTAGTTTAATTCAGTTCCATTTAAACATACATATTGTTTAGGCATAGTTTGCCTTTTTTTCTTTTGTTCTCCCCCCACCCACCCCTTTCCTCTGTAGCTGCGAATTAGTCTGTATCCCTGAACTAAAATTAATAAATATTAAATTTGAAAAATAAATGCTGCTTTTTTGGGACAACGACTCCCCAAATCTCCCAGCTAGCTAGATGGGGGATTGTGGGAGTTATAATCCAAAGAAGTAACATGGCCAAACTCTGTCTTTTTCTACCTCCTGCCAGACAGAACAATCTGATAACCAGCTACCAGAGAAAACCCAGACCCACCTAGTGTCCTGAGATGCCAGGCTAAGGTTTCGGACATTTCCGCACTACACTGTTGTAGTGCTATTATTCCACTTTCAACATCCTGTGGAATTCTGGGATTTGTAGTTCGCTGAGGCCAAAGAGCTCTCCAGCTGAGAATTCTAAAGGCCCCTCCCTAAACTGCAAACCCCAGGATTCCGGAGGATGTTGAAAGTGGAATAATAGCACTATAACAGCCTAGTGCGGAAATGGCCTTCCTTCCTGAAGCTGGCATTTAATCAGCCACTCATCCCTTTTGCAACCAGTTCTATTGCTGGTTTTGAAATATTTTAATCTAAATCCAATCAATTCCAATGTTTGGCTGAATTATGAATCTGATCATTGTAAACCTCCCGGAGGGCGTTTGCCAGTTGAGTGCCACACAAATTTAATTCCTAAATAACAAATTAATAACGTATTCCACTGGCTGGAACAGAATAAGTTATTAATTTATGGATATTAGTATGTTCAGATATTTCTTTTCAAAGGGTTTTATATATTATATACGTGAGACTATACATAATTCTTACCTAGGTATTTTTTTGGCTTATTATATTATGCTAGTATATACATATATATTGAATACTAAGCATAGCTGATAGTTGGGGCAAGAGCCATTTTTTTAAATTAGACATTTGTCTATTATGTTTTGTTTGTTTTATTGTTAAACTTATAGTCATAGTTATGTTAGAATTTTATGTTGACTTTAGTGTGTATTAGTGTAATTAGTGTATTTTCTATTTTTAGATTTGTTTAGTATTGTTTTTTGTACTTACTATATTAGGTGATGTTTTGTTTTCTTAGTATATTCAACAAAATTAAATTAAAAAAGAATTATTCCATTGGCTGTTCCCCAGTGGTTGTGGCTAGAGGGTACCAGAATGGTCATTTTGCAAAAAGAAACATTTCTGATGCTGTTGACATTAGTTCCCCCTTCTTCTTGCTACTATTATTTCCCTAGAAAATCATGATTCTTTTTTTTAATGTATGTTCCTATTATTAGTTCCTTCTTCTTCTTGCTATTATTATTTCCCTAGAAAATCAGGATTCTTTTTTTAATGTACGTTCCTACTATTAGTTCCTTCTCCTTCTTGCTACTATTATTTCCCTAGAAAATCAGGATTCTTTTTTTACTGGTGTTCCTATTATTATTACTGTTCTTCGGAGGAGAGAACCAAAATTTCGATTTTTTCCTGCCTAACCTCCTCTTGTCATTCTTTTTTTCTCCCCCCCCAGCAGTCTGGGCTTAGATCTCCTTTCTGCTCCGATCTGCCTGTGACCTCATCTGACTCCAGAAGAGGCAGGCAGGCAGGCGCGATCAGGGGCACACTCTCTCGGCCCGACACGCGCGCGAACACTCTCACGCGCATGAGAGCGGACCCGAGCGGCGCCCCCCGCTTCCTGTTTTGCCGGAGAAAATCCGCCCCTCGCCCGATCACGCACTCCGGATTCACGCGCTCCCTCCTCCTCCCGCTCCTCCTCCCTTCGGAAAATAGGGCGCGGCCCCTTTAAGGAGGATTCCTCCCTCCCTCCCTCCGCGCCCAGCCGTGACTAGACAGATTGCCCCAGATAACTCCTTCCCCCGCCCGCCGGGGGGCGGAGCCAGCGCCCTGCTCCAGGCGGGTGGGCGTGGCCCAGGCGACGCCACGCCCCCTCGCTCCGCTCACTTCGCCTCGCGAAAGGCTCCGGGCGGGGGGACCTCCTCGACCCAAAGAGGGGCGGCATTCGCACTCAAGACCCGACCCCAAATGCTGGGGAACCGGAAAAGGGGGCAGGAGGAGCCTCGGGTTAAGGTGAACAAAAGAAGAAAATGCAATATTCTGAGGTCTACTTGGATATATCTGTGGCGGTGGGCTGGACTCTGCTTTTTCAGAGGCGAGGTTGCAGAGCAAGCCCCGGGGTGGTGGCGCTACTTTGCGAGTAAGCACTGACACCAGTGGCACTTCCTCCCGTGTAGGGACGCCTAGGACCGGGTCCCCTCGCTGTCCTTTTTGCCCCTAATTTTCTTTTTTTTAAATATATTTTTCCCCAATTTTTGCACCTTGGTTTCCCTTTAAATCGATTTTTCACTAAGGATCAAATATAATATACGTCCACGTATCTTCTCACCCTGCAACCTTTTTGCAATTGATTAACACGCATAAAAATTTCCCTCTCCTCATCCCTAAATTTCCCCCCTATTCCATCTTCCCGCATGGAGTTATTATTTTAACAATTATGTTTGTTCCTCTAAATTTAAACTTGACTGCCCTTGCCGCCAAATTCCCAATCCGTAATATAGAATATATTATAAAATATTTACCTTTGATATTTTAGATCGCTTTGCAATTATTTTTTTAATACTGAAAGCTGCTTTTGCCATCATATCTTTTTAATCAAGGGTTCCCGTTTTTGGACCTTATTTAAAAGGACGTAGAAGTCAATCTTGCAAGGAAATGGGTATAAAGACTGTGCTTTTTGTGGAATTGTAGTACGTGGAAGGTGCCTCCCTGCAAGTCCTCGGGGAGGGGGGATTAAACTCAAACGTAACCCTTGGAACGATCCGTTATTTGAACGACAAGTCCCATCATTCCCAGCCAGCATGGGGGGTGATGGGACCTGTCCGAAAAGAACCTAGATTATATAGCTGGGCCATTTCCCCACTACACTGCTATAGTGCTTATTCCACTTTCAACAGCTATGGAATTCTGGGATTTGTAGTTTATCTGCGTCCTTTAAAGGCCCCCCAAACTGCGGAGCCCAGGATTCCATGGGATGTTGAAAGCGGAATCATAACACTATAACAGGGCGGTGCGGAAAGGGCTCTGTTCTGACGCTTTGCAACGTTGCTTTTGTCGACCAATGCTGGGTTGGGGATGATGGGCGTTGTAGTAAAAAAAAGGGAAGCTGTTTCCAAGCTGGGGTTAGCCTAGGTTTTATTGCACAAATAATTTTTAAAAAGCCTGCCTAGGAGGATGGCAGGCTCTGCGATGCAACTGCAGCTTTTTCTTTTTTTTAATTGGGGGGATCCTTCCTCCAACGTGGTTTCTCTTGCGGCGTGGGAAGGAAAAAGCCCTTCTCCGCCCTCGGCAGCCAGATGGAGCCGCCACCGCCCCCCATCAGGGTTCATCGGGGGTAACCACGTGCCCCTTCCCTGACAAAACCCGAGGCGAGAACTCCGGGCTGAAAAGGCGTCCTGGCCCTTTAAAACGGACGCCGTCGGAGACCCAGGGCGCCGAGTGCCCATGTGGAGCTGCTCCATGCCTTGTTGTTCTGCGATCTCATTGGCCCGGGCGCCGGTGACGTCTTTGAGCAGCATGCGGACGCACTGCGGGGGAGGGAGGACCGGAAAACCCGGAGAGGCGGAGCGGACGAAACTGGGAATGGAAGGAAGGGAAAAAGGAAAAAAAGAAAAGCGGAAGCTGGGAAAGAAAGAAAGAAAGCAGGCAGGGCAGCCTGGAGAGAAGAGCAGCTGCAGCTCGGTTGGAGCCAACGGATGATGCTGATGATGATGATGATGATGATGATGATAATTTATTACTATTACTAATACATCATCATCATTATTAATTATTATTATTATTATTTTCTTTGCAAAAGCTTGGAGGAGATTGCGCAATGAAGTCCCCTTACAGTTTTATGCTGTGGTATCCTCTGGGTAGGACGAAGGAGCAGAAGTGTTGGATTTTGCTCAGGAAAGCCCCCCAAAACTACCAGAGGTTAACTGACCGCATTTGGTAGGAAGTGAAATAATGCACATTTCACATGTGCCTCCATTACATCATTGGAATACACTGTAAACTTCTTGTTTAAAAAAAAAATAAAATGTTTACTGTTTAGGACTAATGTCCGGAAATGTCCTTTTTTAAAAGATAATAAAATGTTTACCCTTTTTGCTTCAACAGCCTAAAGCGGCAGCAATTTGGCACTGCTGCCCCCTCCCTATCTTGCTTGAGGAAGAATTCTGTGAAACTCCGAAGCTTACACCGTTGTGAGGCGCTGTTGGTTCTGTTCCTGCTCAGATGCACTGGGACAGTGGTTCTTAACCTTTTCTTTACCAGGGACCCCCAGCAACAATACTTAAATTTAAATATCCAAATATTTATTTAATAATCAAGTGTGTGTTTGTTTACTAGGGACTTCTGGAGGTTAGGATTCAAATTCCCACTCAGACAGTCGGTCATCTTAGGCAAGTCACATTCTCTCAGCCTCGGAAGGAGGCAAAATCAAGGCAAAGACAGGAACTCTCATGCCATTTGCCGGACCGAGCGAAAACGGGAACCCCGTTATCCAGAACCCTGCGACACAAACAGTTCCCTTCATCTGGAGGGCAACGGCTGGCCTGGCGCGTGGCGATTGCTTTCCCCGTGCCCACAGTCTCCAGTCCCGGGGCCGTGTAGTCGGGCTGCTCTGTGATTCTGGGATCTGTCACCTCCCCAAAGTAACTTTTCTGATTTCTGAAAAACAAAAAAGCAGTTACGTTGGGTATCTGGTAACAGACCCGGCCGTCCCAAGATTAGCCCAATGGATTCACGCTCGGCCAAATGAACGTACAGCACAACCCCATCGCCTGCGCCACCTGCTGAGTTTCCAGGCAATGCTGCGTAGAGCTGGAAAATCTGCATTTTTTAGGGGGGGTCCTTGCCACTGCTGGCTGAGGGATGTGGGGTGCTGTGATACAAAATACTTTCCCCAGTTAGCAATGAAAAACAAAAAAGAAGAAGGCAGGTCTGGCTAAATCGGCCAAAGAACTGGGACTGTTGCTCCACGTGTGTCGCTGGAGACGTTGCGGCAGTTGGATGCACGATTTGGAGAATGGACCACCGTCACTCCCGTCTTACCGGGAGATCCCGTGACCAAGAATAGGGGCAGGCAGAGAATAAACCCCACCTGGCAGTAGGTGTACCCCTTTATTTAATGAATTTGATTACAATTATTTCCATCCAAAACGATCCTACCAGAAAATCAGACGCTAGGCACAATCTACAGAAGGGTTAAACTACCGTCCACTCCTGCTCTTGAGAAACAGAAGCTACACTGCTGTCCGCACCTCTGTGGGGCTGGTCATGGGGCAATAGAGACCATTTCCGCACTAGGCTGTTACAGCGCGATGATTCCACTTTCAACATCCTCTGGAATCCTGGGGTTTGCAGTTTTGGGAGGGGCCTTTAGTTTAGTTTAGTTTGAGCTTAGAGTTTAGTTTAGTTTACTTTAGTTTAGTTTAAGCTGCAAACCCCAGGGTTCCATAGGATGCTGAAAGTGGAATCATCGCGCTATAACGGGCTAGTGCGGAAATGGCCTCAAGAGTCCACCGTCTTTGGGGATAGTCTATTCTAGAAGGCCGTGGGCTCTCCTTCACCAGCCACAGCGTTGTTACGTTGCTGACGACTCAGGGTCTTTCCGCACTGCACTGTTCGACTGTTACCGTTCCACTTTCAGCCTCCTATGGAATCCTGGGGCTTGCCGTCGAGCCTCGAGAAGTCTCGGCCGGAGGGCTCTCGGGTGAAGTACAAACCCCAGGATTCCTCACGAGGTCGACAGTGGGACAATGGCCCTGTCACGGTGCAGGGCGGAAAGGCCCTCGGGGCTTCTAGTCACAGCCGGTCCACCCGTGATAGTTCCAAAACGGCCAGCGCATGAGATGTGGGGATGGTCGACGAGTGAGGCGTGACATGGGGTCCGGCTCAAATAACTTCCCTGCATGAGCTTAACGCAGCATCAGCCCCTCCGAAGTGTTGAGCCAAGCGCATGTGACGCCGCCGCGTTTGATCCCAAAAGGAGTAAGATTTAAATGCACTAACCATGTGTATAGGGTGCTGCCACTGTCTCTGCGCATTACAGGGGCCGCTGCCGCACTAGCCTGTTACAGTGCGATGATTCCGCTTTCAACCGGCCGGCCCCTCCCGAAACTGCAAACCCCAGGATTCCAGAGGAGGTTGAAAGCGGAATCATCGCGCTGTAACAGGCTAGTGCGGAAATGGCCAGGTACACGCAAGCCGAGTTAGATACGGGGCCAGTGAATGGGAGGGAAGTACCGAAGCCTAAAGAAGGATTCTGTTGAACCTGCAACTATAACAGTGTGGAAATGGCCACAAGCCCGAAGAAGAGTTCTGTTAAACTCGAAAGCTTGCCTTGTTTGCATCAGCCTCACCACCCCTACCCACTACCATCCCCATCATCTGTGCTTATTTTGTCGGAAAGCTGGGACTCAAATGAAAGCAACTATGGCCTAGGAAGCATACAGAGGAGGACGAGAATAAATCAGAAAGGCACACTGCGGCCGCGATCCCAAGCCGGGCGGCCCTCCTCTTGAATTTTTTGACGCACGGGGTTGTAAAAAATAAAAACCGGCGTTCCCGGGGCACGCCACTTCCCACGTGCAGCCCCGAAGCTGAGTCACTGGATCCGGCTTGCGATGTGTAAACGGAAACTCCTCCCCTTTTTGCGAAGAAAAAGGGAGAGGGAGGCAGAAGCAGTCCGGTCCGGGCGAGCTGCAGGGCTCCGGCGCCGGGTTTTGCGGGCGGCCCTGAGCATAGTAGCGGAGGGCCGTGTCAGTGGCCTGCCCCCCCTTGTTGTGTTTCTGTTACACATCGCCATCTTGTTACAAAGGCTTTTTCTTGTCTGGAAGCTTCGCAGGCGCTCGGGGGTGGGGGCGATTGCCTGGCTTCGTGGGGGGGTTGCATTTTTTTTATACCTCCCCCAAAAGAAAAGAAAAAAAGAAGCCTGCAGAAACTGGGGGAAAGGGGGAAGCACGAAAAAAAAAATTGATTTCCTTCCCTCTCCAAAATTAAATACATTTTTTTCTTCCCACCCCTCTGGATTACTTTTTTCCTTTTTCCCTGCTTGGCATCGAGGTCTGCCCAGGCTTCGGATCGGGCCCCCCACCCCACCCGGAGAAGCAGCCCCGAGAGATGAGCATTGAGACGTTGCTAGAGGCGGCCAGGTTCCTGGAATGGCAAGCGCAGCAACAACAGAAAGCACGTGGTAAGCGAAGTGGAGCGGCTTCGGAGCAAGGCTTGGCAGGGGAGGGGGAGAAAGCGGATCGGAGGGAAGACGCAAGGGGGGGTTCTTTGCAGAAAGCCCCAGGATCGGGCCTGGGGGAGGTTGCTTTTGGTGCAAAAAAAAAAAGGAGTATAAAGCGCAAACAGGATCGCCTTTCTCCTCCCGGGCTCAACGGGCTTGGGGATCGCAGTCTTGGAAGGCATGCACGGGGCACCTAAGGCCCCCCCTTGGACTTGGAGGGAGGCTTGCCTCCGAGGAGGACAGCGGATCGGGACGGTGGGGCCGCAACCCAAGGAAGCCCACTTTTTTGGCACGGGTGGGCGGAAAGCGCCTTTTCAGGCTCGGTGTTTTCCTGGTTCCGCTTCGGGCTGTTGCAAAACGGAGCCGCCAAAAGTCACCTGATTTCGAGTTAAGGGCTGCCTTTTGTCCGCCCCCTTGGGTGCAAAAATCTGGGCGGGGTGAGCAGAATCTGTCTCCCTTTTTTATAGATAGATAGATAGATATACATATTTATTTGGAAAGGCTTGCACAAGGATTGGGGCAGGGCAGCAAGGCCATCCTGTGCGTGTCTACACGGGAGCAAGGGCGATTCGGTTCCGGGGGGGGGAAGCAATGCTGACAGTGTGGGTCGGGGAGGATTTGCAGCCTGGCGATGGATCTCCCCCGCATTTCAGAGGCGAGCAGGGGAATATGATGATGATGATGATGATGAATATTACTAATGCTAATAATGATCTGCGGCACCCTGGGGGATTTTCCGGTCTCCCGGGGCATTCTCCCGGCTGCCTTTTCCCCGGGGGCCAGGCAGGAAGAGCCCTCTGCGACACCCGCGCTGCTCACCCCACGCGAGCCACCCACAGCCCTGATCGGGGCGACCGGTGAGGCCGGACCGAGCGCTCTCCGGCCGGCTGCGGTCGGGTCCTCCGGCTTGGGCCATTTCCGCGCCGGGCTGCTCTAACGCTACGACGGAGCCCTGGAGGGAGGGGTCTCGAGGGGTCTCCTGGGCTGCAAACCCCAGGCGTCCCCCGGAGGTCGAAAGCGGAACCATCGCGCTGTAGCAGGCCGGTGCGGAAGCGGCCCTCGGCTCGGCTGCCCCGTGGGGTGGGCTCTGCCGGGGAGGGCGCGGCGGGAGCGGCGGTGTCATGTAGTTATGCGCCACAAGGGGGGCGGGGGCGGGGGCGGGCCTCCCCCGCCCCCACCGTCTCTGCTTTGCACGTGATCTCTTTGCAAACGGAGAGGATCCCCCCTCGGCCCTCCCCCCTCTGCCAGGAGGAGGATCTGTTCGCGGGGAGCCACGACGACACATTCCGCCCCCCGCAGGCGGGCTGGCGGGTGGGGTCTTCCTGGGCGGGGGCAGCCAGGCGGTCCCTCTGCCGCACGGCGCCGGTGACAGGGGAGGCGGGGGGGGCCCTCGGGGACGCTTTCGGTTTTGTTCCGTCCGAGGATGGCCTGCCGTCGAAAGAGAGGGAGGCTTGCTCTATACAGGGGGAAAGAATGACGTCTCGGCGGGGGGTCCGCAGACCAAAGCGCGCGGCCGAGCCCTCGAGGGCACAATGGAACGCTGGCGTCGCGCGTGGTCCAGCCCCCCGCCCGCTGGGGACGTTGCGTGTCGGCTCGGCGTTCCAAACGCGCCCCATTGGCTGGCGGGGAGGGGGTGACGCGTCGAGGCGCCGCCCCCGACCACGTGCGCTGGGGACGCGCCCGCGGCGGCGGCGGCGGCGGCGCGGTTTCCTTCTCGCGGGAACGCGCAGCGGCGGCGCGCGCGCGCGGGCGGTTGCGTGGCTCCCCGCGAGGGTGGCGGCCGTGCTGCTCGCGTTGAAAATAAAGCGGCGGAAGCACAGGGCGGCATTTTAGTCGTATGCTTAAAAATGTGTTTATTGATATCTGTTTTTATGATCATGAACACAGAAAAAGTAGTTTTTCTATACAATAGTAATAATAAATAATAATAAAATTTATGTCTATCCCGCCTCTCCCCGTGGTTCCAGGCGGCGAACAACAATAATACCTTGATTACATTAAAAACATACCCAATCCTCCCCACCCACCAACCCGCCTAAAACCAACCCCCTAAAACACACAACAATTAACAATTAACCACAATCAACTGGCCACTGAAAGACAGTTGGTGGGAGAGAATTGAGCGCAAAGGAATACAAAGAGAGTTGAGGTTGTCAGCTTTCTGCGAATCTAACGAAGGGAATCCACCTGCAATTATTAAAATAATAAAATATAGTGTGTGTGTGTATTTATGTATATGTGTATATATATTTTTTAATGGGAGAAGAATATACACACACACACACACACACACACATGCTAACACCTATACCTAGCATTGCTGGGATTTTCTTTTCTCATAGGTTACACTTATTAGAAGCCTTTGAGATCCTGCGTTTAATGCCCCAAACTGTCATGTCCGGTACCTGTCACTTTTCCCCATATTCCTCAATCCAAGCTGTATTCAGAGGCTGGGTTCCTGAGGGAATAAGCTGCCCTCCTCCTTGCTGCTAGGCCTCCTCTCCCTAGCAAGGTCTGTTCAAGACAGACACAGAGCTCTCTGGCTAAGAATTCTAAAGGCCCCTCCCTAAACTTTAAACCCCAGGATCCTATAGAATCCTCTCAAGTCTTTGCCTGGCGCAGACGAACAGACAAATTTTGACTTTTATATATTAGTAGAGTAGATAAAATAATAATTGTGTATAGGTATATATACATACTTACGTAATAATAATGTAGATACTATTATAGAAGACTATGATCAGAGAATAGGATGCAAATTTCCCAGCATAGTATCACATTAGGAACAAAAATCTGTTAACCCAACGCCTTATTTACCCTATTTCTAATTAAAAGCTCTACTTTTAAGTAGTTAGCTCTTTTAAACTTCTAAACTCTTTTACATCTTACTCAGATTTTTTTTTCTTTTCTCTCACCCAACTTCCCTTTCTAAGATTATGGGTGTTTTGTTGCCTCTTCTGGTCCTGAAATCCAGAGAAGAATTAATTGAACAGGGGTTCACCTCCCATTGGTTACTGAATCGACAGTTAATAGAGAAATATAAAATTGATAAGAAAATTGGAGGATATAGAAACGAAAGAAAGATTATGGCAAGGTAATTATTATCTAACTTGATTCCCAACTTACTGTAGATTCTTCTCCCATTAAAAAAATAAATTAAATCCAGATAGCATCTTTGTTTTTGGGTAGCACAATTGCTTATCTCCACGCAGGCGGAGGAGAGTGCAGAATAAGGAAATACCTTGATATAATGATTAACGGAGATGCGCCTTGGAAAGGGAACTCTAAACCAGCAAGACTGCCCCATACTGCAATCTGAACTCCCTGGTTTTTGAGAAATCCAGACTTTTATGTTGACTTGCCTCTTTATGGCTTGCGGTACAACCACTGCGCAAGCAGGTTGGAGTGCGAGCTGTGTCTAGTACGGTAAAATACCATTTTGATGTTTAATAATAAAAGTTAGGTGCATTCAGGGAGTACCAAAAAAGCCTGTATGCCTCTTCTATTGCTGTCAGCGCCTTTTCCGCCCCCCAAATCTTTAATCCAGATCTAATTTTTAATTTATGTTACTGGTTCACGGTTCAACAGTTATATCTTTGCAGTCAGATCAGAATGAAGTTAGTTGTTGTTGTGTACTTTCAAGTTCTTTTCAGCTGATGGTGACCCTAAGGTGACCCTATCATGGTTTTTTTTCCAGGGCTGAGAGTGTGTGATGTGCCCATGATCACCCGGTAGGTTTCTGTGGCCACATGGGGAATTGAACCCTGATTTCGACTGTCAGACTGCTCTTACCATCAGGAAGTTCTACCTAATGCGTAGGAGGAATCTTTTTCTTTTTGTTTGAATCCATTGCTCCGTGTCCTAGTCTCTAGAGGAGCAGAAAACAAGCTTGCTCCATCTTTAACATGACATCCCTTCAAATATTTAAACATGGCTGTCATGCCTCCTCTTAACCTTCCCTTCTGCAGACTAAACATACTCAGTTCCCGAAGCCTCTCCTCCTAGGGCCTCCAGACCCTTTACCATTTTGGTTGGACATATTCCAGCTTGCCAATAATCCTTCTTGAACTGTGGTGTCCAGAACTGGACACAGAATTCCGGATGAGGTCTGACCAAAGCAGAATAAAGTAGACCCTACACCCTTTTCTGAGAGGATTCTTATATTATATTTATCATTTATAGAAAATTTTGAGGTCATTAAAACTTCAATATTATTGAGAGTAAACACAGACACAGATAATTCCATTAGGGGTGGAAAATTTTATAGTTGAACACAAATGTTACAGCTGCAGTGGCTATGAACACAAAAATGGTAAACCTCTGCAAATTCAGGAAATCTAAAACTACTGCAACCTTTATAGTTGGCCATCCAGTTTCTCTAATGAAAGAAAGTCTGTTCCCTTCCAGGGTAGTTTGTTCCACTATCTGGTAACTTCTGCTGTCAGCAAGCTCTTCCTGATGTGTAGTTGAGAAGGCCCCTCGGGGGTGGGAATCATATAGCCCATGGGCCAAGTGAGGCCATTTTTCCATGCTGCAGGCTCCACCAACACACCCTGGTACATTTCTTTTTGTTTGAATCCATTGCTCCGTGTCCTAGTCTCTGGAGCAGCAGAAAACAAGCTTGCTCCATTTCCGAACTACACTGTTATAGTGCTGCTATTCCACTTTCAACATCCTGTGGGATTCTGGGGTTTGTAGTTTCCTGAGGCCAAAGACCTCTCTGGCTGGGAATTCTCAGTGCCATCTCTAAACTGCACAACCCAAAGATTTCATAGGATGTTGAAAGTGGAATAACAGTGCTATAACAATGTAGTGCGGAAATGGCCAAAGAGAGAGAGAAATTGGCCCGAAAGGGAAAATTGCTGCTCCTCCAAGAGTGGTAACTCTCCTTTAAAACAAAGTCCAGAGAGCCTATAACAGAGGTGGGAGTTTTGCAGTCCTCCAAATATTGTTGGGTTGTAGCTCCCAGCAGCTTTAACTGGTTTAGCCAGTGGTGGAGGATGCTGGGAATTGCAGTCCACCTTCTTGAAGGCCACACTTCACTCATCCTTGGCCGTTTCCGCACCAGCCTTTTATAGCGCGATGATTCCACTTTCAACATCCTCTGGAAACCTGGGGTTTGCAGTTTCGGGAGGGGCCACCTGGCCCCTCCCGAAACTGCAAACCCCAGGATTCCAGAGGATGTTAAAGTGGAATCATCGCGCTATAAAAGGATGGTGCGGAAATGGCCCTTGTTTTAGAGAGAACAGATGTTTAGCAGCATCCCTGTCGCAGCCTTCGGAGACAGGCTAAATGTGCCCAAGTCTTCCAGCCTTAAAAGACTTGGAGCCTTTCCGCACTCCCTTTATTCCACTTTCATCATCCTGTGGAATTCAGGAGTTTGTAGTTTTCTGAGACCAAAGAGCTCTCTGGCTGAGAATTCTAAAGGCCACTCCTTAAACTGCAGATCCCAGGATTCCAGAAGATGTTGAAAGTGGAATAATAGCACTATAACAGTGTAGTGCGGATGGGTCCTTGGTCTCCAGGCCCTGCATTCTCTGACTTTGACGACCTTTTCTGGACACTTTCCAGTTTCTTAATAACCTTGCAGCTGGCCGTTGTGGGAACCAGGGTGCTTGACCGACCAAGGCAAAAGAGTGTGGGAGAGGAGTGGAACAGCAAAATATGTAATGTAAACAGGAGTCTCCATTTCTGGGAATAGCAGGAGTTGAGGGAAGCAGTGCAAGGGGAGAGTTGTTGAATTTAATTTACTGCTGCAGGAAAGAAGATTCAGGATTAAAGAAACTTGATTTTGTGGCTGTGGGGGCAGCTTTGCCTTTTGCATCAGTGGGTGGAGCCCCATTGGATTTCTTGCTGTTCTTCTCAATTTCCCACAATGCCTCAGTATGATGCTGGGACACGGGCATTGTGGGAAATTAAAAGGCTAGCTAGAGCCAGCCACTTAATGCGGTCCAGAATTCTCGACTGGGAGGAAATCAAGGGTTAGCATCAACCCTGCCAGGTGCTTGATGCATCAACCTGTTTGAGACAATACTGTAAGACTATCCTTAAAACCGGCCATATGTGTGTCCCACTTTGTTATCTGTTGTGATTTACTAGCAAGTAGGTTTGGACTTTCATGTAATACAGGTTTTCTTTAATTAATGAAGCAGATGTGTGTGTGGGTGTCCCTCCTTTAGCAGAAAATGTGGTCCCAGAGGCTGAGATAACATGGAAAGAATAGAGATAGGTCCCTGCTTTATGAAAAAGAGCAGTTCAACGTGCGTCACCAAAGTTTTTATTCAAAATTAACAATATGCAAGCTGAAAATGAAGCTGGCAGGTCAGATCAGGTAAGCCTTGCATCAGGAAACAAAAACATTTTGAGCCTTCTAGAGGTTCCAAGGACGAGTGTTTCTTTCGTCAGCCTCAATTTTTCTTGTGATTTCCTTTTGGGTGGCCAGACTTCTAGATCTATGCTTTGTTGACGTGCTGTGGCTAGCAAGTGGGGCAGGCTTATTTATTTTTCCCTTTTCTCTGTGTTTTACTGTTTGCAGAATACCTTGCTTGAGGCAGCTGCTGTTTATCTTGCCTGTTGTAGGCAAGCACACAGTAGGATCCAGTAGAGCAGAATTTTCCAACTCAAGCCTTATAGCGTGTTTAAGTGTAGACAGGTTTTTGTTTCTCTAACTCCCCTCTCTGTGCTGCCAGTGCTGCTAGAAAGCATCCAGCTAGAGAGAGAAAAGGAGGAAACGGAGAGGCTGAGTGGGTGGAAAAGTACCTTGTAAAAAGGAAATTCTTTCTTAGAGGTTTTGTTAACCGAGGTTTGCCAGTGTGGTGCGTGTTCAGGGAAAATCACACACCTTGCATACTGAAATCTGGTTTCTCTGCTTTCTTGATTTATAATCCAGCTATCGGTGTTGTTTGCAGCTAGAAATACAGCGAGAATATTGATTCCCATGGATCTGAGCGTGGGCCCTGCAGAAGGAAATATTTGCACCTCCTCCGTTCGTACTCTGCTTGCTGCTTAAAGAGGTTTCATATTTTAATGTTTAATTTCACTGCACCGCCTTGAACAGAGTGTAGGCAATGGAACACCAAGTTGCCTCTCCACCCAATTTTAAAAGATCTTGTATGGATGAACCTTAATTTCTGTGTGTCCCCTTAAAAGGGATGGCTGTGGCTCACAATATTTACACTCTTTGGGATGAAATTGTCTGGGCAAAGCCAACAAGCTTTACTTTCTAACTTGTAAAAGGCCTCTGTCTTGGCGATCTGTCTGCCTGTTTGCTCTTCCAGAAGGTGTTGACCATTTGGTATCGTCCAGTAAGTTTGCTGTTGACTGGTAAGGGGTGTGACACAGAAAGACTGGAAGTGAAGGAGTTGTGTTCTGCCATAAGTTTGGCCTCTATACAAATTCAGCTTCCACCCGTGTTTGGATTTAGTCTCTCTCCCTCCGTCATCTGTGGCTACCCATTGATGTTGCCAAAAGGTCAGCGTCTTTCACCAGTCTCTCCAGCTGGACACGCTTGAGATCTGTTGGACTACAACCCCTCAAACCTCCAGCCAGCCTGGCAGACGTTGAGGACAGTGCAAATTGTAGTCAGTAAGGTCCATTTCCGCCTTACACTGTTATAGTGCTATTATTCCACTTTCAGTGTTTTGTGAAATTCTGGGGTTTGTAGTTTACTGAGGCCAAAGAGCTCTCTGGCTGAGAATTCTCAAGGGCCCTGCCTAAACTGCAAACCCCAGGATTCCATAAGATGCTGAAAGTGAAATAATAGCACTATAACACTGTAGTGCGGAAAGGTCCTAACATCCAGTGGGCACCATTTTGGCGAAGTGCTAGCTTAGGGCATAAGACTGTATCCCAGTGGCATTAATAGCTGTTCAGTTTCTTTTCTCTGATAAAACAAAGCATCATTATTTTGATTCTGCTTTTAGGTATAAGTCTCTGTCCTGAAGAGTCTACAGTTTAAATTTCAGTAGACAGGCCAGAAGAATATTCCCAGCACACTTCGTCCAGATGGGAGTTGAAGTCCCAGCAGCATTGGTGCACGCACTTACACAAACAGTGTGCTGTTGCAGAGAATATCATCTCTGTTGGACATGATGCTCCCTCCTAAGTTGTTGGTGATTCTCTCTTTGTGACTGATCCATCTGGGTGACCGACCAATCCCCTTCTCCCAGCAGTTTGATGGGGAAATTCCTTGGAGTTGAGTTCTTAAAATGTGGGAATGTCTCTTTCCTTGCCTGGACCAAAGATGAACGCCACCTCTGTTATTGGTGAAGCATTTAATTTTCTGAAGTTCTAGGGAGATTTGGGTACTAGTTTCCACATGTGTGGAGGGGGCTGGCTTTGCACGCCGCGCTCTCTCTGCTTTATGCCATGTAATGAAATCTACCAAAGAAACAGAAAGGCAAAGCTGTCCTTCTTGTTGCCTCAAAAGGAGAACTGACAGCAAGACTGGTCACCCTTGCCAAGGTATTCTCAGCAATTTCCTTCTCTCTGCCCTGCTTTACTGAGTGCACGCAGCAGGCACTCTCAACCAGGCTGGATTCACTTCCTGCAACCTGTGTGCGGGAGGCGGTTGCACCTCCTGCAACCTGTGTGCATATTATATGTGTCATAGGCCATGGGAGGTAGCCTGGATGTTTAAGTTCCCTGGTGAGTCAAGGAAAAGTGGATTGGGAGGAGGTTCTCCCAACAATAACAACAACAACAATACAAGAGAGTTGAGATTGGATAGATAAGCCATCATCCGTATACTCTGTTGGCACCTATCAGAGTAGTGAAGGTATCGTAAGATTTTTAGGGTGACTTGTGTGGCTTACTCTTCCTACCCATTCATTCTCCAAGTCAAAAGGGGATCAGACTGCAGTAGCCCCTCCACATTTACAAGGGTTAGGGGCACAGAACTCTCATGAAAGTGGAAAAATTGCAAATAACTCCCACCCTCACAATTCACCTCCTGAGCTCCCCGGTCCCATTCCTTTGCCTCTGGCCCCAGCCTTGGGGGGCAGGGGAGAAAAAAAGACACAGTAAAGAAGTTACCAGTACTTTTCCCTCAAAGGGAGAAGAGCACAGTACTTCCAGTGGCCATCTTAAAAAAGGAGGAGTAGGAGCAAAGAGAGCCCCTGACAATCAGCAGCCATTAAACAACGGAAAGTGCAGCCATATGGCAGAGAGGACAAGCCTCCAGCAATGGAAAGGGCTTTGCTCACCCAAAAGGGAAAAAAAAAGTCCATTTTAAACACAAGCCTGGCAAGCCTGGGGTGAGGAATGCAAGGGAATGAGGGGGCAGACAAACACATGCAAATAATCAAATTCACAAAGGTCAAACCTGTAAATGTGGAAGGAGGACTGTATATGAATTTAGGAAGTGTCCATATCTGAAGTTTGACTGCAGAAGGGCCCCTCCATTTTCCTTCTGGTCCAGTACTGTTTACTAAAGAGAGTAGTAGTGGTTTGGAATCAGAGCTCCTTTTACCTGGTGACAGGGCCTTATACATGTAAGTGGCTGTACCCCAAGGAGGTACCTTTGGGCTGTATATCAGAGTCCATCACATGGACTATTGCCATTTTTGGTTCCACCGCAAACTTTTGGAGAAAGATTTTATCATCACTTGTTACTGATAGGACAGAGGTGAATGAAATGTGTCCCTGAAGGCTATTTTTGTCAAATTTGATTCCTCAAGATTCCTTGGGCTTCCTTTTTATTTGCCCCCCGAAAAAGGGGTGAAACTTCTGTGAGTGGTACACCATATTTAGATTGGTTGCAATGTACACCTGAGTAATTTAATATGAAAAACTACCTGTTTTTCCAAACCAGAAGTGGACTGCCAGCCATTTCTAGTTTTATTTTGATTTTTTTAATAAAATGTCAGTACTTTACTGTGCAAAATTATAATTAAAAATATGTTGGTACATCGTGAGGCTCCTGGATTACCCCACAAGTGTCCCCCAGAGCTGGCATAGTTGCCCACCCCAGCAATGGTCTGATAGAGCTAGAATGAAGATTTAGTTGACCATCATATTTTGAGGCAGTCTGTCCCACTTTTGAGTGGTTCTTACTGTTTGACAGTCTTCCTAACATTAAATGGGAATCTCCTTTTTTGTCATGAATGCAGGGGTTTGGATCCTACCCTGTGGAAGAGCAGATAAGATGCCATCCTCCATACAACAACACTCAAATAAATAAAGATAGCTTTCATATTACCTCTCACTCTTCTCCAGGTTGCCTAGCTCTCTCAAATGTTCCTTGTCAGGCTCGGTTTCCAAACCATTTACGATCTTGGTCACATTCCTCTGAGCATGTTGCATTCGTCAGTATCCTTCTTGAATCATAATGACTAGAACTGGACACAGTATTCCAGTGAAGACAATGATTCTGTTACTTCCATTGATCAAGATGCTGCAGTCCACCTGGAGCGCTGGTGCCACAGTGGTTAAATCAGTGGTTCTCAACCTGTGGGTCCCCAGATGTTTTTGGACTTCAGCTCCCAGAAGCCCTGAGCATTGACCATAGTGGGGACCCACAGGTTGAGAACCACTGGGTTAAATGCTGGTACTGCAGCCACAAGGTCGTGAGTTCAGTCCTGCCGGGCTCCAGGTTGACTCAGCCTTCCATCCTTCCGCAGGTCGGTAAAATGAGTACCCAGCTTGTTGGGGCCAGTTTACTAACACGCATTGTAAACTGCTTAGAGAGCACTTAGCTGATAACCGGTATAGAAATACACATGCTATTGCTATATATGTGAGGGGGTTCCACTCCAGGAAGAATGGCATAAAAGCAAAGCGTTGCATCCCATTATAGACAATGGATCCAACATGTGTGCATATGTGATATCCATTGACTATGATGAGACACAACACTTTGCGCAACCTCACATTCATGCATGGTTGTGCAAGAGGAGGGTGCCTTGTATACTTCTGCTGATGCAGCCTACAGCATCAACTGGGACCCCAGAACCTTTCTGTTTGTACTGATGTCAGACAAGATTACCCATCCTATGTTTGTGTGTCTGGCCATTGCTGTCCAAATGTGGTACCCTATATTTATCTCTGCTGAAATTCACTCCATCACTATTGGCTCAGTCTCACTCATTTGTTGAGGTCATCTTGACGTTTGTTTCTCTCTTCTGGGGTATTAGTTACCTCTACCCGCATGGTGTCATCTGCAAATTTTATTAGCATCCCCTCTATTTGTTCATCCAAATAAAGATACTGAACAACACCGGACCTGGCACATATCTGTGTGGCCCCTCACTTGTCAGTTCTCTCCAGGAGAGCAACTCACCATTGTTGAGGTTCTGTTCACCAAGCTACAAATTTATGCAACAATTACAGAGTCTAGCCCACATTTTGTAGCTTGTCTGTAAGAATGCCGTGGAGGACCTCATCTACATCCTTACTGAAACTAAGATACATTTATAGCAACCCCTTGATCTGTCAAGATTGCAATTCTTATCAAAAAAGAGATGAAACTATTTAGCATCCTTTTACTAGGAATTAAACCCAGGATATTTTGTATTGCAAAACATATGCAACCGTTCTTCACCTGTCCAATGTCTTACATGGCTGCTTTACTCTACCGGAAACCCGGCTGTATTACTGTGTGTTCTTGCTGGTTTCAAAGCTGGTGGAGGGAAGGTCATACTTTAGTGATTTTATAATCTGGATTTAATGATCTACCAGGGACCTGATCTTTTGATGCTAATGGTTCACGTAACGGTTGTCTAATTCAACTCCTTGCCAGGGCAGGAATCTACCACTAAAGCACTGCTGAATGATGGCCATATAACTCCTAAAATAATTCCAGTGATGGAGAGTCCACCACATTTAAAGGTAGTCTTCTCTGGTTATCTGATATGAGGGACTGGCACAGATTTTTCCCTAAAATGTCAGGGACTGTTACCATATTTGTGCTCATTGACTACAACTGTTTTTTTCTTTCCTGGAAACTGGGGACTGGCACTGGGCCAGGGACCACCGCAAATGGCTCTGATATCAAGATGTTGTTCCTACTGCTTACTGGGAGTTTTCTGGCTCGTAATTTGAATCTAGCTCTCCAACCCCTTCTCTTTGCAGCACCAGAAAACAAGCTTGCTCCATCTTCCATGTGACTGTCCCTCAGAAATTTAAAGATGGCTATCACATCACCTCTCAGTCTTCTTTTCATGGCTAAAACATGTTCAGTTCCCTTGACTGTTCCTCCCAGAGCTTGATTTCCAGATCTTTTGTCATTTGGTCACCGTCCTCTAACACATTTCAGCTTCTTAAACTGTGCTGCCCAGAGCTGGATATGGTATGCCAGGATGTGGCATGACCAAAGCAGAATGGATCGGTGTTACATACTACGTATACCTATTTCATCAATGTCTTACCAGACAAACTTGCTGCGTTTGTCTCTTCTCTGCACCCCAGCTCATTTTGCTGCATGGATAGCATCACCTGAGAGCATCACCGTTCGAAGCCTCCTTGTGCTCTTATCTCTGCTTTCGTGTCCCAGTATCAATCTGCTGGTGACTGTCTCTCCTGCAGCTCTACAACTTCTGGCAATTAGCAGGACCACCTCTACAGTTGTGCATCCAGTGAGCCCTTTCACTTTCATGAGTTTTAGTTTCACAAATTGGATTATTCGTGAGTTTGTAGCTTCCCTCACCTCCAGTCTCCTAGCCTTCCCTGCTCTGCCTCTTAGGACAATGACAGTGCTGTGGAAATCTCCTGCATAAAAAGATGTTGTCATCCTTCTCTTCAAGAGAGTGATGAAGCCATAGAAGGAGATGTCTGCAGCAGTGCCGTCGCCCTAAGAGGCAGGGGGAGAAGGTTTGGAGACTGGAGGCAGAAGTAGCAGAGGTGCGACACAGGTGGCCGGGAAGCAAGGCAGAGATTTTTGCAGCTGCAGGGTCTGTACTGTGCATTTTGGGTGGAGGCATAAAATATTTGTAGTTTTTCCATTTCCGTGGGGATTCTGCACCCCTAGTCCTCACAAAAGTGGAGGGCCAACTGTCTGCATGTCTG